>OZ038479.1:111205267-111230267 GCA_964036315.1 Acanthosepion esculentum
GTTATAAAACTTGCCAATTTCCTCTTGCCGATGGTCTGTCTATTTTTTTTTTACTTCTACAATGCTTTTATTTTTTGATCACACATTTTTCTTGACTGAAATAAAATCTATTGTCATCTGAATTAATGTTCACGTAATTTTAAAGAATTTATGAATTCCTAATTCATGTAATATAATACTACAATCCTAAAGCTTTAGGTTTCAAACCTTGAATGCTAACATAAAATAGCTTTTGGAGATTATTGATTCCAGCGAATATTTTAATGGACACTATTGATTATTTGGTGTATAAATTATTCTATAGTCCATTATAATGATCCAAACATAGGATTTTTATCTCAAGTCATTCTTTAAGATCAAATATTTTTTCATTTTTTATATAAATTATATAAATCTCTTGTAATTAATACAGACTTTACATTTTGAAACCTGATTTCCTAACACATCTTCTAATTTTTTTAAAGAAAATCCATTCAATTATTTCATGTACATAATCAGTATATATTAAAAAAAAAAACAGAACCTTTCTTTCCCCATTTTCAATCTTTCTTTTTCTTTAAAAAAGCCAGCAAATAAACAAAAGAGATAGCATTAAGTTTTATAAGACTATTTGAAAAGAAATTAAAAAAGGTGAACTACTCTGTAGTTAACCAAACTCCAACTACATTAAAAATTTAATGTTAGCTTTATGTGTACTCCATATCTACAACCAGTACAGTGATTACTCAGAATCACTGGGCAGAAACCTTACTAGACTTAATTCAAAGGCCAAGGTGGAGGGTCCCCTTGGTAGAATCAACAACCATCTGTCCATGACAAAGCCAAGTCTTCAAGTTGGAGAACATCAACAGTAGTTTGTCCAGGATTGGAATGAACTCTTCTAGGGCTAATTGCCAAAGATACACTATATGAATGAATACAGTTCTAGGTTTCAAGCCAGATATGTCAAGTGAATTGTTTGTATGATCAGTTGTGCAGTAACCCTATGACTATGCCTAATTTAGGAGATATATCTTGTAATATAGTGTGAAAATCTTCATGATGTTTAAAGAAAGGAAAAAATTGGAAGATTAATAATTTTTACATAATGCAATGATACTTATGAAATAATGAAATATTTATTTGAAATAAAAAAAAAAGAATTATTTCTATATAAAATTATTAAACGAGAAAATGTTATTGAGAAGAGAATGGATAATAAAAATACTGAAGATGATGAGTGATGTTGCATTTAAATCTTTGAAGATCATAGAGTTCTAAAAGTGAGACTTTGAGAAAAGAAACTATTAGAATATATGGTTACATATAAAATTTCTTCTTCATATGCAGTGTCACCTCAGGACATAGGTGATCATGTCTCTCCACAAATTGTGGTCCTTTGTAGCTCTTAATAAATTTTGTCTTTTTGTTATTTCTCCTAAACCCTGTTCTACTAAGCATGTTATGCATTGTTTTCCTCTGACCCTCTTGTCTTCAATTTCTCTGGTGAGTATCAGATTTCCCTAGCATTTCCTCCTTATGTTCCCAGAAACTTCAACTGACTCTTCCTGATGTTAAGTATAAATTTCCTCTTTGTTTCCATTTTCTCTAAAACTTTATCAGTCAAAACTTTGTGATAACAACAACAGCAAAGATGAGGATAATAGTCCAAATGTAAATAGTGTAAATGATAATTTCTTATCCCAGAAATTCAGACAGAAATTAGCATATTTGAAAGACTATTGGGCTTTAAACTCACACCTGACCTCAAGTTGAACTATTACATACAAGTCATCACTAAAGATGCAGATAAAATGGTTGGCACCCTGTACTGCTCCAGTAAGTACCTGACTCCAGATGTTATCCCCTACCTTTACAAGAGCCAGATCAGGCCTAGAATAGAGTGCTGTTGTCATATCTGCCCAAACCACACTTTTGAGCCTCGACAGAATATGCAAGCATCTAGGTGTCCTTGTGGGTGATTATTTTCTACCCTCCAATTTCTCTCACAATCGGGATGTGGCAAGCCTCTCGCTTCTCTTTTGCTACTTTCACAGAAAGCGCTTGGACAAACGACATGCCTTGGTTGCACCAAGCCTCACCTTCATGACAAGACTGGCCATGCTACTTATATTTCAAACCACCCACATACTCTCTGTATTCCATCAGTGAGAAGTAAGTTCAACTTGAACAGCTTTTTCCTGCGAATCACTGCTCTTGGAACCTACTCCCAAGAAGATACAATACAATCTTAACCTGTTTAAGTCTAGCGTTAACCATTATTTTCTCTTCCTATTTATACAAACTGCCTCCTAATATAACCCTCTATCTTGAGTGCCCCCCCAGGCCTTGTGCAGAGTGAACCTTAGTGTTAAAAAAAAAAGAATTTACATTATCAAATAATTCTTATATGAGAATTCTGAATGGTTTTAATCCTAAATGAAATTAGCATATTTAAATCATCAAGTAAATCTTATTTTCTAGTCAGAATGGTTTTAAAATCCATTTTTGCTGAACAAAATAAAGGAAAAATCATATTAGTTGACATGTCTCATATTGCTATTAAACGTTTTAAATATGCTATATCTGCAATATAATACATGGTAAAAAATCTGATGTGTGTCTGGTTCTGAAGCTACAAAGAAGCAGTTAGCACTTACCTACATTTAACAGTTACATACCGGATCTGATCTGATGACTGAAATGTTTTAAGAGCGGGTAACAGCGAGAAACTTTCAATTTATATTGATTCTAACTTGGCTTCTATTTTAGGAGTTTGGAATTTTATAACTGCATCAATGCATCAAAGAGGAAATGTGTCGGAAAAATATGTTGCACTGTCTATTATGTCATTTAAGTTTTGAATATGATCTTAAAAGATGCTATGAACATTTCTAAATTTATTTAACCTTTTGAATAGTACTGCATTTATTCATGTACAATGTGGTCTATTGTTTGTATATTTAATAGGAATATATTTAATTTTCATACATAATGCAGTTTTACTATGTATAGAGGATGTGAAATGATCAGTTCTTATATTGTATAATTAAAATGATTTTAGAAGCCAGTGTAAACTCCATGCTTGGAGAGCTTTAAAGTTGTTTGGAAGATAATGTCTGATTTTTTAATAAACCTTTTTTTCTTATATATTATTATATTTGCATGAAAATATATTCTTCTCTTCTTTATGTGCCATGCATGATACATGCTTAGGCAATCATGTACCTTTCGATACATGACTGACGAGGCAGATTTTTTCCTGCAATAGTTTGCCATTTTTTTCTGTAGTAGACCAGTTTAAATCCAAGGCTATAGAACCCAGTCTGTCCTGCTATTTACCCATAGCTGGGGATAGAAGAAGAGGATTCATACCTTTCCCAAGTGTATGAGCACATAAGTGAATGTAATGGATTTGGCTAGGATTTGAACTTGGCTCTCCGATTGCTCAATTTTCTAATGATTAAGGTATCCTATTTGTTAATTTTATATCAATCTCTTTCAGAATTGAACTTAAAAAATTATATACTTCTCATCTTGAACATGTAAAAAGAAGGGATACATTTACTGTTTTTGCATGAGTTCAAGCAGAGTCATAATACCAACATTAACAGAGAAAGGGGTGAAGGGTCCACTTGTGATCAGAAAGTATGGCACTGGTTTCTGAAGTTCTGCACTGGTGATATGAGTCTTGAAGATCAAGATGATAGAAGATGTCCATCTGCAATTAACAATCAACATCTGAAAACACTAATCAAACAAAACTCATGTCAAAGTGTCAGAAATATCTCTGATAATTGATGTGTTGGCACTTAACAATATTGAACTGTCTCAAAAAAATGGTGAATAAACTCAATAAATTGGTCCCACATGAATTCGGTGAAAGTCAAAGTGTTCAACATTTTGAAGTCTGTTGGATGCTGCATGTGAAATTCAAATGATACATTTCTTGATCGAATCGTGAGTTGTGATGAGAAATGGCTTCCTAATGAGAACTGTAAATGATCAGCTCAATGAATTGACTATGATGAAGGACCCAACATTTTGCAAAACTGAAATTGCACCAACAGAAGATTATGGTGGTGTTAATATGTTATCCATTAATAGCTTTCTGGAATCTAACCAGAGCATTACTGCCAAAGTTTACTGTCAGAAACTAGGCGAAATGCACATGTAGTGGATAATTTTCTTTTTTACCTCCACCCCCATGTAAATAAAATGAACTGCTCCACTATCATTATAGCATGATATATATATATATATATATCAATAAATATTGATATTTAAATTATGCAGCGGCCAGTTTTCAATCGGCAGCTGACAATTTTCTTGTGTAACTACTGATGGAAAAAAAATGTGTGTTAATTATTAATATAAATTATAGGTCTGTTATTATACATTGAGCACTATCTTATTAACACCATCACTCAGCATGCAATATTTTATATTCATATATATATATATATATATATATATGTGTGTATGGCAATAAGGACGGTAAAAATTAGTCTGCTTATTGCTTGTTGAGAACTTTGTTACTTCTGCTTGTTGAGAACTTTGTCAATTACACTACACTAAACTATGGCCAATTATGCCACACCAGGGCTACATACAATTATAAATTCAGAATTGTCCTTCTCTTATACTGATTGCCAACCACAGGTGGAGAGTCCAGTCTACACTGCTATTTAAGCCATAGATGATATGAGAAGATATGGATTCATACCTTTCCCAAGGGTATTTGCATAAAAATGAATATTATAAACTTGGATGGGATTTGCATTCAGAGTGCCAATTTCTCATTCCAAGCCACTACATTATCTACACATCTATAAGAAAGTAAATTATATTATTTTAGCAAAAAGGTTCTGTTCACAGAGTGAGCTATAAGAGGAGCCATTTCAGAGTTGGACTACTCTATGTTCTGTTACTTGTTGATACAAAAAGACAAAATTGTCAAAATCTTGCATAATATATACTATATAATATTATTAAAATATTACATAATATGTACATATTGTATGATATTACTAAATTCTTACATAATATATGCTGTATAATATTGCCAAAATATTAAAAAATATATATTGTATGATATTGCCGAAATATTACATAACATTTACTGTGCAATATTGGCAAAATATTACACAACAGAAACTATATATTGCCAAAATATTTCATAACATATTGTGTAATACTGGCAAAATATTACATAATATATTTTGTGTAACATTGGCAAAATATTACACAATATATATACTGTATAATATTGGCAAGATATTACATAATATATAATGTATAATATTGGCAAGATATTACATAATATATAATGTATAATATTGGCAAGATATTACATAATATATAATGTATAATATTGGCAAGATATTACATAATATATAATGTATAATATTGGCAAGATATTACATAATATATAATGTATAATATTGGCAAGATATTACATAATATATAATGTATAATATTGGCAAGATATTACATAATATATAATGTATAATATTGGCAAGATATTACATAATATATAATGTATAATATTGGCAAGATATTACATAATATATAATGTATAATATTGGCAAGATATTACATAATATATAATGTATAATATTGGCAAGATATTACATAATATATACTTATAATACTGGCAAAATATTACATAATATATACTATATATTATTGTCAAAATATGACATTATATATATGGTATAATATTGTCAAAATATTACATAATATATAGTGTACAGTATTATCAAATATTATATAATATATACTGTACAGCATTGTCAAAATATTACATAATATATACGGTACAGTATTTTCAAATAGATATTGCATAATGTTGTCAAAATAATACATAATATGTACTGTATAATATTATCAAAATGTTACATAATATATATCATATAATATATACAATACAATTTCTCTATTCGGATTTATGAATTTGATACTAAATCTGCCAGATTATATACAAATAACTACCTTTTCTTTTGTTTTGCATTCTAAATGTTGCTAGATAAAGATATTTACCTGTTTAACTTATTCCCTATCCAGTTTATCATCTTACTTCATTGGTACAAGGGCTGGTGTTTTAGAAGTCCACTTCACTATGCTTTTCCAGACTACTCAATCTAGAGCCATACCTTCTTTCAACTTCAATTTCTTGAGGCCATTGTTAAATGTATCTTTCTGACTTTTTTTTGCCTGTCTTTTGCCAAACAGTCTTCAATATTCAGCTCAGTACATGGCTTCACTAATTCTGAAATATTTTCTATAAGTTTTCTACTAGAATTGTAAAAAGACAACATTTTGAATTAATATTAGATTTGTTAAATGTAAACTGGAAATTCTTCTAAATACTGTGTTCCTTCTGAGTGTGGATGATCATGGCTCTCCACAACAACCTATCTTTTATAGCTCTAAGCAATACTTGTCTCCTTATTGTCTCTCTTCTGCTGTATATCCAAATCTTCATATGATCAGTGTTAAATCCAGTGGAGGGGTGTCTAAATATCCATACAATGACACCATGCTAATTCTGTCAGCGGACTTGACGTCGCATATCCAACTGATTATAAAACAATAATTTCATACCAGATGTAAGTTGACCTCAGCACATATAGCCCAAGATTCATTAGTGTAGGTCAAGAAACTATGAACGCAGGAGTTGCCAACATTGCCTCAAGTTTGACAAGTGGAGTAACAGGTTTTTTTGAATATGGGTAATAGTTCTCTAAGAGATTTAGTAATTTTGGAAGACAGCAATGCCAATCATGTCACCCAGGTAACAGAAAGAGTCAACTTTGAAATTTCTGTGACACATTATGAGGAAAGAACGTTTTGGAAAATTTAATACTCACAGGACGTATTGAAGAATGGAGGAATGGGAAACAGCATGTTTGTGTCAATGGATGGCAGAATAAGGATTGTAATGAGTCAAGGCCATGACATCTGCCACACCCAAAACTAGCATCTTCAACTATCCCAATAACTGGATAATTAGTATTTGAATTAAGGATTATGTTATGATTTGAATCAGGGAAATGTTAAATCCTTAAAACAACTAAGATTCTTACCTTCAAGATTGTACCATACATACTTGGCTGAAACAAAAGTTTGTAGCATTTTACAATTGGTCTCATTTGAACACATGATTTTGTTTCATCTGAGACTGAAATTTATGATCTATATTCATATTCTGAAATCCATGTCAATGCATCTTTTTATACAATTTGTGCATATTTATACAATTTGGCCATATATCTTGATAAAATCCAAAGAAAGATCTGTAATGTTATTGTTTTTGATATAGCATCTCAACTTCAGTCACTTTCCCACCATCATGACATGGCTTCCCGCTATCTCTTCGATAAATATTTTCATAGCTGTTGTTCTGATCTCCTCTTTGATACCTTGACTGCATGAATTTTACAAGATTGGAAACTAGGTCTCATCCTTTTACTGTTGAAATTTCTAGAAGTAACTGTAAGATCTGTTCTAATAAATTATTTTCTTGCACTTCTCACCTCTGGAAATTTCTTACTTCCTTGTCACCTACAATCTTCAAAAATGCATCATCAATTGCTATCTTCTGTTTTCCTGAAAACTATTTTTTTTATTGTCCTTTCTCCTCGCTAGAGTTTTCTCATTCACTTCTGCTTCCAATAACCCATTGCATCTTTGTGGCATTGGGGTGAAATGACAAAAAAAAAAAAAATAGAAGAAAATTAGATACATTTTCATCATTCAATGCTCTTTTTATTTAAAGGCAAAAAATACTGTACAAACAACAAAAAAGATGTGCCATTTATGGAGATGGTGCCATAACTAGATATGGTGCCATAGCTGAGAGTACTGTTTGTAAATGGAAAGTGGAAATTTTTAACTTGAAGACTGTGAACTTTTCTGGTATGCATGCAATTATTGATAATGACCAAATTGAAATGATAATTAAAAATAATCCAGGTTACATGACAGGCTATTGCAGAGATACTTCCCATACCTCCTATGACATTGCAAGACATTTGAAAAACCTTTGATATATATGGGAATCAATATGTTTGGATGATTAAAGAGTAAAAAGATTAATGGACTGCATTTCCATCTGCGAATCTAATTTCTGTCTGAATTGCTGGGATAAGTATTTATCATTATTTAAGCCTAGACTGTTGCCTTCATCTTTGTTGTTGTTATCACGATGTTTTAGCTGTTATATCCTCTGACCTTCTTCAGGTGTATATTGATTTGTGTAACCTACAGTGAATTCCCCAGCTGAACCCTTTATTTAATATACAGGGGTTGGTTGTTCTCATCCTACTGCCCATATTTAGTTCTTATTCTTAGTACTGCTCAGTTATTGCTTGCCTGTTTCCACTGAGTTCAAGTACACACTGCCCAGTCCAGGGATTGAACTCACAATCACTATCTCACCAAATTCACAAACTATCACTTTAATCCTCTAGGCTATTGTCCCGTATTATTCCCATAAGTATTCTCTAGTTAAACACCTCAAAAATATTTTTGAAAAGAACCGGGAGAGAATGATATGAGCAACTGTTAGCCAATCCAAAAGCTAGTCTTCACCCAAAGAAGATGATACTGTGTGTCTGGTGGGATTGGAAGTATATTGTGTATTACAAGCTCCTTTTGTAAAATTAGATGTTAAATTCAGACAAGTACTGAGCTGATGAAAAAACAGCAATGAATAAAAATTGTCTGGAATTGGCCAATCAGAAAGGTGTCATCTTCTATCAGTACAACACCAAACTTCACATCTCTTTGCAGAGCTGGCATAGATTAGTACAGCTTGGTTAGAAAATTCAACTACACCTTCGATACTTACTTGAATTTGCATCTTCGTATTATCACATTTCAATCTCTACAAATTTCTCTTAATGTGAAGAACTTCAGTTCTCTGTAAGCATGTAAAAAGCACTTAGAATAGTTCATCACTCAGGAAGATACCAAGTTCTGGGTGGATGAAATAAATAAAGTTGCTTTAAAGATGGCAAAAGGTAGTGGAATATAATAGCAAATATGTGACTGAAGAAATCTGTATACAAATATCTCATCTTCTTTTTGTCAGCCCAATAAAAAAAGTTTCTTGATGAAGAAGAATTCAGTAATTATCAACTCATGTGTTTTGGCTCTTCCATCTCTAAAAGATTAATTTATTGCTAATTTAATTCTTTAAATAGCTTGTATATTTCTTTTAAGGATTTCACCCTGAGCAAGGCAGGAGTGCAATTAGTTCACAGGAAGTTACATAGAGTGAAGATGAGAGATGAACTGTATATAGTGGGGAATGAGGAAAGGATAAAAGATGAATAGTGTTCAAGACATCAGAAGATGGCGATTGATGTTGCATTTAATTTCTTGAAGATTTTAGTTATCAGGGAAGCAAGTAAATGGAAAGAAATTCTACAGGCAGGAAGTGCAAGAAAAGAAGCTGTTAGAGTAAAAGTGGCAGTTAAATTTAATTATTTCAATAGTAAAAAGGTGGGACCTAGATGCCAGTCTAGTAGCATGCTTAAATTTATGTAGTCAGGGCACCAGGGAAAAAAAGCTTGTGAGAACAGTAGCCATGGAAATATTTGTAGAAAAATCAGAGGGGAGTCACATCAAGTCTGTGAGAAAGTAACTGGAGTCAAGATGCCAAGTCTGGATCGATTACCTTGCAGAACCTTCTTTCGATTTTGCTGAGAACCTCGAAATAAACAGCTGGGGCACCAGACCAATGCGCGAGTGAATGGTAGATTTGTAGATATTTAGGATGGACTCTGATGAGAAAACCCCTCATAACACAACGAGCCAACTTTCCTTGGAGCAGATGCAGCTAACGATTCAATGTAGTTGTTCTACGTCAAGTCAATTAAAAGCGTAAGGCCAAAAAGGTGCAGAGAGACTCTCTTCTGGAGTTTAGCATTAATCATGCAAATGGCGCGCAGGGAATTATGAAATGTAATGTCATTTTGTATGTATTTGTGCCTTCTTCTTCTATGTGCCACATAGTTTCAGAACTCAGGCAAGCATGGCTCTCCATAACTTTCTATCTAATGTGGCTCTCAGCAGTTTTTCTCCCTTTGCTAATGCCCCCTATCCATGTTCTGCAATCCTTTCACACAAACTCATCAAGTAGTTGGCTTGTTGACTTCCCTTATCTCTTTTGCTCTCATTATGCACTTGTGGGGAGGGGTAAGTTTTCCAAGCCTGCTTTTCTCATTATGTGTCCAAAGAATTTGAGCTAGGTTTTTTTTCTGATTTTCAGTATAAGTGTTCCTTTTTACCATTTTCTTTAAGACTTTCTTGCTACTTACTCGCCCCCCCCCCCCTCCATGGAATTTTTAGTATCCTTCTAGAGAAACACATGGGTGTGAGACAAGGATCTGAACACACATTGGACTAGCAAAAGAGGCATTCCTAAAACTATTACAAAGTGCTGAGAAATGGAAAGATTTTGTTAGAAACAAAGAAAAGAGTGCTAGATTGCTATACGGTATCCATCTTCTTATATGTCACATAACAGTTATTTAAAGATGACAAAATGTAACAGCCGGAAGACTAAATAGAAACATGGAAAAAAATATGGAAAAAATGTTAAGAGAGCTGAAAGGGAAATCAAAGTAGGAAAAAATATTGTTTTGCTGTGCTGATATGAAGAATCTATTTACTTATATATATATATCTATATTTACTTATCTATTTACTTATATATTATTTGTGCAATAATAATAAATCTTAAATACATTGTGAGCAAAAGCTCCAGACAGCTATTGATAATAATTTATGTTTTGAAACACCAACATTCTGAAATTTTTATGTAAAAGGGAAATGTAATTTTGAAAACCCAGCATTGTATCTTTCCTATTTGACATGTTGGGAGTTATTTTCTTTCTTTTAAAAACTGCATAACAATTTTCCTGTCACACTTATGTCAAGAGTCTGTCACTCTTATGCCAATATTGTGGAATTTTTTCATCCAATTGAACATTAACATGACATAATGTCAAGCATAAAGAACTCATTAAATCTGCTCACATTGATATGTTATGGAGAATATTTCCCTTAAAAATGTCAGTTGTAACCAAATTCTTCATATCTATATTAGCCAAAAGTAAATTCAGAAATTTTTTTTAAATTTGAGGGAAAATCTGTAGTTAATTTTTTTTCATGAAACTTTAAAAAAATATTCACATTAAAACAGAAATTGAGTCAGTGACTTCTTTTTTAATGTGCCATGTTCCTTCAGGATGTTGGTGATCATGGCTCTCCACAATTTCCTGTCCTTTGTAGCTCTTTTTGCTATCTCTTTTAAACCCTGTACTGACATTTATTACACAACTTCATTAGGTAGGTTATGGACTGTTTTCCTCTGTCCCTCTTGCCTTCAATATGTCCTATGAATGTCAAATTTTCCAAGCCTACTTTCCTCATTAGGTGCTATAGAAATTTCAACTGTCCTTTTCTGATGCTAAGTATAAGTGTCATATTTTGTTTCAATTTTTTTTTCATCTTCCAACATCGGTGTTTGGTTAGCCAAAAGGTCTGTTCAGTTTATTAAGTAAAAAGAAAAGAAAAATATTTGATTTTTGACATTAACTTCATTAAACAACATATTCACCATTTTATTATATTATTTTCCATCATCTTTCAGGCAACTTCATAATTACATTGTCCCTTCACTTTTTAATCTTTCTCAGCAAAGAACCGCTCCAGCTGCCATTTCTAATTTTCTAGAGAATTGATTTTTCTTTCATTAAGAAAATTCCATAAAGACAAAAGCAACTGGCACTCTGAAGATACAATATTTAGTGAATATGACGGAGGAGTGAAAACTTTTGTCTGATCATAAAACCAACATGCAGCCTGTCAGTCTTCTTTTTTATATGCTATGTCCCTATTGGATCTTCACAATTTCTTAACTTTTGACATTTCACTTAAAGAAGGTGGTCATGGCACTCCACATCTTCCTGTCCAATGATGCTCTAAATAACATATGATCCTTTACCACCACTCCTTGTCCTTGTTCTGCTACTTATTCACAAAACTTAATTAAGAAGGTGATCATGGCACTCCACATCTTTCTGTCTTTTGATACTCTAAACAACATTTGACTCTTTACCATCCCTCTTTGTCCTTCTTCTGCTATCAATTCATAGAATTTAATTAAAAAGTTGATCATGGCACTCCACATCTTCCTGTCTTTTGTTGATCTACATGACTTTTGACCCTTTACTATCCCTCTTTGTCCTTCTTCTGCTATCAATTCATAGAATTTAATTAAAAAGGTGATCATGGCACTCCACATCTTCCTGTCTTTTGTTGATCTACATAACTTTTGACCCTTTACTATCCCTCTTTGTCCTTGTTCTGCTTATATATACTAAGTAGCTTGCTGTTTTTCCTCTGCTTCTTTAAAAAATGTAAATCTATATTTTATTAAAAATGACCAGAGACAAGTAACAAGTTAAACTTTAAGTGCCCGTTGTTCCATTAGTGTAACCTATTTTAAGACATATATTTTTTGACACCAGGTAAGTATTGTATTTTAAAATGATGTGTAAACACATTGTATTTTAGTCTTTCCTAGGTCTGTGTAGCTTGCCATTTGCCCTCTGCTACTTAAAAAAAAATGTAAATCTGTATTTTATTATTCATTAAATAGTTTACTCATACTTCAAAAAATATTTATACAGCTGATCTTAAGAATTATCTATGATCTGTTGTTAACTGGTGCAAAGAATGGCTTGTTAATTTTAATGCCTCCAAAATTAAACTTCTCTCCAACAATCACCTGAAAGACCCCTTCCTGCTGCCTATTAGCATGGATAATATTAACCTCCATGAGAGTGACTCATTTCACCTTCTCAGGCTTACATTCTTGGCTGACACAAAGTAGAAAAATTATAGTGAATCCATTGCTTGGTCCATTGCTAAAAAAGTTGGTTCACTGTGTTGTGCTAGACAGTTTTTATGTCCAGAATCTATTTTACATATTCATAAGTCATCATCCATCCATGCCTTGAATACTGCTGCCATTTATCGTTTGGTGCTCCTGCTGTATATCTAGAGATTCTTGATAAAATTTAAAGAAGAATCAGCAACATTATTGGTCCTGACCTGGTGTCTTGGCTTCAGTCACTTTCTCACTACTGTAATATGGCTTCCATGTGCCTTTTCTATAAATACTTTTATGGTAATTGTTCAGATGAACTCTTCAATATTGTACCTAGACTTTATAAATTAAAACACAGTACTAGATTGGCAGCAAGGTCTCATCAATTTAGAGTTGAAATGGCTAGATATAGCTGTAATTTCTAGTTTATTTTCTTGTACTTCTCATTTGTGTAACTTTCTTCCACCTCCATGCTTTCCAGCTAACTTTGATCTTCAAAAATTTAAATGCAATGCCAATTGTTATCTACTGTTTTCTTGATTACTCTTCCATTGTTCTTGCTCCTAAATAGTGTTCATCTTTTTTTTCTTATTCTTTCACACTCAGTAACCATTTGTGCTTTAGTGGTTCTACTGCCTTGTATGGGGTGATATGATTTTTTAAAAAAGTGAAGTAAGTTTGCAATTGCAATGGGTATATTTTCTGCATGGATTATCTAGGCTTTTTATCTCTACAATTTATTCTATTGTCACAGATAAGAAATAATATTGCTTATAAAATGTAAAAACATCCAATGAAAACAAAAATAAAAAATATGTTAGAACTCTGAACTCCCTATTTATTAATGTGATATTCTGATATTAATGTTGAGTAATACTCCCTGTTATCATAAAATATCTCATTATCTCAAATAGTAGAGATAAGGATGCATGACCAGTAAATGTTTTTTTTTAATCATTTCAACCCAAACAAGGCATTAAAGCCACTAAGATGAAAGGGATGACTGATTGTGAAAGAATATGAGAAAGAAAAACATTAAGAGAGAACAATAAAATAACAGGCATTAAGATGATAAAAGATAATGATTGACATTGCATTTAAAGTTTTGAAGATCAAAGTTGCCTGGAAAGAAAAAGACCAGAATAGAATTCTACAGGCAAAACATGTCAGGGAAGAAACTGTTAGCATAGAACATGGTTACATCTAACCATTTCAACTGTAAAATAATGAGAACTTTCCACCAATCTAGCATTGCCCTTAAATTTATAAAGTCTAGGTAACAAGGAGGAAAGCTCATCAGAACAATTACTATGAAAATATTTATAGAAAACAATTATATATTAAGAACTTTTATGTAATATCAGTCCTCCTATATGGCAGTGAATGCTGGACAATCACCTCACAAAGGAAGAAGAGACTTCAAGCAGCAGAAATGCGTTTCTACAGAAGATTGCTGAAAATATGATGGACCGAACATATGAGCAACAACAAAGTTTCAGAGAAAATGGAAACAAAATGGTCACATATACCTAACATCAGGAAGAGTCAAAATTTCTAGGGCACATAATTGAGAATATGTTGGTTTCAATCCAGAATGGGAGTGACTACAAAACAGTTTGCCCACCCCCAATTTATAGGCAGAAGCACATAAATGCATGCTGGGATTTTGTCCTAGCCAATAAAAGAGGCCAGTTCTTGGTTTCATATGACTCAGTCCTGGTCTGTCTTGTCTTGAAGTCAGATCGTTATGTTCTGTTATCTGAGTTTGCTCTTGTGTGTCAACTCCAATGCTTAGTTTATCAACTTTTAATGTTGCTTGGCCTTATACTGTTAATGCCTTGCATATATTGTTTGCTTGCTCGATTTTTTTTTTTTTTTTTTTTTTTTTCTGTTTGTTTGGACAGTTCTGCCATTTATTTACATTTAACCATGACCACTACGAAGAGGGATTGGAAAGTCTGATATACACAAGACAGATTGAAAGGAAGAGAGACTGAAGAAAACAGAGTGTGACCTACTTAACAAGATTGAGTAAATGGATGGTGGAGCAAGGTTTAGGAGAGATAACAAAAAGACAAAATTTAAGAGCTACAAAGGAAAGGAAATTGTGGGGAGCCATGACCGCCAACATCCTGTAGGGACACAGCCCATAGAAGCAAAAGGAGGAGCTTGTATAAATAGATGGCAGAGTAAGGTTTAGAAGAGATAACAAAAAATTTGTTAAGAGCTTCAAAAGAAAGGAAATTGTAGAGAGCCATGATCGCTTATATCCTGAAAGGACGCGGTACATATAAGAAGAAATTTATTTAATTTTTTGCCGTTCAGTAAAAGAATTTTCCTTCACTCTTTACATTAAATTATAATACAATTTTCAAATCACAACACATCCAACACAGGCTAAATAAAACATTACTTAACAAAACCTGTATTTTAGCAGATTTAGGTTGCAAATTTTTCTATTCTCCAAAGTAGTAAATCTATGATTGATTTCCCTATTGACTATTGTATTTCTTCTTGAAAGAATCCATGATGAATAGTATTGGCTTGAATCTTGGAAGAGATTTCCAAGAGATCTCAGAGAACACAAAAGCAGAGATAAGATCACAGAAGTGTGAGTCAGTTGATGTCTGAAAGAACTCCTCAGAGATCTGACCATGCAAACAGGAAGGAGCTGATATTACGACTGTAATCTGTGCAAAGAAATGGTCACAGCATGAAGCCAACCTGCAGGGCGTTTGCAGTCAAGTCATGCCACATGATGTTTGAAGTTTTTTGACCAGCTGACCAATTACCATCTTCTGAGTCAGAGTGGAAGGAATTATCCTTGACCACTTATCATAATTCTTGCGAGGTTGATGCCCATGCATTGTTCTCTCTCAAGATGTTGGTGACAGTGGATGGAATTTGGGGAGATATTGGTTGGGTATGGAATTGTTAAAATGCATCAGCCAAATCTATATGTTAATCTTGGAACAGAAAGCCAGCCATGATATAAAGTGCTGAAAAGATAAAGAAGTAAAAGAAACATTAATAACTGACAATATATATAAAAAAGAAGAGATCTGTGGCACCTCTACATTTCTATTCAATGTTGACATTAAAATGGTTATAGTTTTAAGTATATTTTTATTGCTTTTCTGAAGAAAAAAAATTAAACATAAATATTGTTAGTACAGAACCATCTTTTATTTCCTCTCATCTTTTCTCTTTTTAGCTTCCATAATACACATTTAACTTTTACTTAGAGAAAAGCAATATTTTTTGTTGTTATTTTTTTATCCATCCACATTACTTTAATTTGATAATAATAATAATAATAATAATAATATTGACACTGCAGTCCCTGCAGATTGTAATGTATTTTTGAAGAGCTTCAAAAACAATCAAAACAAGGATCTTGAAGTGGAAATCTAAAAAATGTGGCACATAGAGACATCAATAATTCCAGTTGTAGTTGGAGCCCTTGGACTGATTGGAAATGTTTCTGATAGACTCAATGAAGGGATTCCTGGTAACCCTTAAAGAAATACAAAAAATATTAATCACAACTACAGCTCACACATTAAAAAAATCTTTATCTGTGTAAAATGTGTGCAATCTTTTTTTTTGCATGAGGGGTGGTGTGGGGTGTTGTAAATGATCAGTGAAAAATGCCATGAAGCCATTCCTGACCTTAGGTCTCTGGTTGGAACCTGGAAGGAAATGTGTATACACCAGAAATCAAAGGAAATAATAATAATAATGATAAAACTGACAAAAGTTATCAAAACTTAGAAAACTGGACTGAGAAGCAGACTTAGGATGGGAGCCTCTCTCCTCTGACCTAACTAACAGTTAATGGAGGAAAATTTACCTAAAAAAAACTAAACTGGTATTATTTCATCATCACTGATCAAACCCTGAGTTTCTCTAGTCGTGATGAAGAGTTGCACTCTCAATGAGGCTCCATGCTTTAAACATCAACTTGATCTTTTGTTCATCCTAGACCTCACATGAAACTCGTATATGCAATCCATTGCTAAAAATGCTGAAAAAAAATGATCAGCTCATTTTATAACTCCAGGAAGTACCTGATTCCATTTTGTCTGGCTTTACACTTACAAGAGTCAGATTACACCAAAAATGGAGTATTGCTGCCATATCTCGGCTGGAATTGCTCTGTCCTCACTTTTCAGCATTGATAGAGTTCAAAATCAATTATACCACACTTTCCTCTGTCTGTAGTGATAATGAAAGAAAACTCTTAAATCTTTTTTCTATAAATATTTTCATGGTAATTGTTTGGCTGAGCTCTTCGCTATGGTACCTGGACTTTATGAATTTAAGCGCAGGATTAGATTGGCAACAAGAGCTCATCATTTTTAACAGTTAAATTGGTTAGATGTAACCGTAAGTTTTATGCTAAGTGTTTCTTTTCTTGCTCTTTAACTGTTTCTTTTCTTACTCTTCTTGCTCGTGGAACTCTCTTTCGGCTCCATGCTTTCCAATAAATTTTGAATGCAATATCAATCATTATCTACTGATTACTCTTCTATTGTTCTTGCTCCTTAGTAATGTTTCTGTTTTCTAATTCTTTCACACACAGTAACCCCTTATGTCTTAGTGGAGTTACTGTCTTGCTTGAGGTAAATCCAATTAAAAAAAAAAGATATTTCTGAATTTCTAGGATGAGGAGTTATTATTTACATTCAGACTAATGTCCTCATCTTTGTTGTTGTTATAACATTTTGTTCATTATGCCCTCCGGCCTTTTTCAGGTGCTTGTTGATCCAGGCAACCTTTATATTAAGTAAAGGGTTCAGTTCAAAATTCCATGTTAGTTTCCTGGATTGACTGGCACCTGAAGAAGGCAGGAGGGCACAATGGCTGAAACACTGTGATGATGATGATGATAATAAAGACAAAGATGTCAATCTGAAGATGAATACTGTAAATAAGTTCCAGTATGTTTCCTATTTTACTCCACTCAATAATTTAGAGAAAAACTTACTATGAAAGAGAACAATACAACAATGCCTGGACAATGGTTGTGCTTCAGCATACAAGAAGAAACAAATCTAAAAGAAATATAAGTAGTTACATCTGACTGAACTCCAAGAAAGGATTATTCAAAGCATCCAAGAATTGTAAACTTAAGAATATGTAAGATAAATTCTGGAGAGAAAAATTGTCTAGCACAACACAGTGAACCGACTTTCTTAGCAATAGAACCAATATAATATTTTTATGTCATGTCAGCCAAGAATGTAAGCCCGAGAAGGTGCAATGAGTAACTCTCATGGAGGTTAGTATTAGCCATGCTGATGGGAGGCAGGAAGAGGTCTTTCAGGTGATTGATGGAGAGAAGGTTAATTTTGGAGGCATTAAAATTAACAAGACATTCTTTGCACCAGTTAACAATTGACCATAGGTCATTCTTAAGATCAAATACTCATTTGATTGTAGAAATATTTTTTGAATAATGAGTAAACTATTTAATAAATAATAAAATATAAATTCACATTTTTTAAAAAGTAGCAGAGGGAAAATGTCAAGCGACACAAACCAAGGAAAACTAAAATTCAATATGTTTTTGCACATCATTTTAAAATACAATTAATACTCATCTGGTATCAAAAAATATATGTCTTAAAATGTGTTTCACTAATGGAACAATGGGCAGTTAAATTTTAACGTGTTACTTGTCTCTGGTCATTTCTACAGAGGTTCCCATTGGCATACCATTGTCCAGAAGATCTCTGCAAATTTCAAAGAGAACAGTGTTTCTGTGTAATTTTGTATTGGTCACAACTGCTGATTTTCAGTGACACCACTGTTTCAGATTGTGCACATCCAGACTTGTTTTGTGGAGCCACCTCTGGCTCTACTGATGAATTGCAAGACAGTCTTTTTGGCACCAAAGTATATAAATAATATATACAGGATGGTTCAAAAGTCACTAAGGGATTTCAAAATTTAATAACTCCTCTGTTTTAACTTTAATTCACAATACGATAGTTTTATATGGAATACATATGGGAAGTAAATTTATACTAGTTGAGAAAGATTACATCTTTTAAGTGGCATCTATTTTCAGTTTTACACGAATGTGACCCATCTAAGGCATTTTCCATCACTGCCGTAATTGATTCAGGTTTTGATTTCTGTCTGAATGTTGGCCTTCAGTTGTTGAACAGTATGAGACTTGTTGACATAAACCTTTTATTTGAGATAGTCCCATAAAAAAAAGGAATTATGGCTTTTCATATCTGAGAAACATGGTGGCCAGTTTATGATTTGAGTTTGAATTATTGATCCTTTGTTTTGGTAGAAAGATTTCATGACTTGTGTTCATTTTTCAGTCGTGTATTTTGAAATGATTAATTTCCAAAACCTTCTTCATAAAATACCTGAAAACTAAAAAGGTTAACAAAAAAATTATTAAACTATCAAAGCTATTCGTGATTTTTGTCCACCCTGTACAATGTAGGCTATCTTGGTTCTCCACAACTTCCTATAGTACACTATATTCATTTTGTAATTTTTAGTGGTTATGCCTTTGACATATTGGTGTTCATTTTTTATGGATGAATAGACCATTATCCCATATCCTCCTAGAAAATCTCGCAAGTTTCATATATATGAACTAAAAAGTGGTCCAAAAGTCACCAAGAGATTTCAAAACTTAATACTCCTTTATTTTTTTTAATGAATTCACAATATCATATTTTTATAGATATGTGAAATAAATTTACACTAGTTGAAAAATTTTAAATGGCATTCATTTTCAGCTTCACACGAATGTGACCTTTCTAAGGCATTTTCCATCATTTCCCTCGTTGTTTCAGGTCGTATGCTTTTCATTACTGTCTAAATGTTGGCCTTCAGTTGTTGGACAGTCTGAGGCATATTGACATAAACCTTTTATTTGAGATAGTCCCACAAAAAAAAAGGAATTATGGCTTTTCATATCTGAGGAACATGGTGGCCAGTTGATGGTACGAGTTTGAATTATTGATCCTTTGTTTTGGTAGAAAGATTTCATGACTTGTGTTCATTTTTCACTCGTGTATTTTGAAATGATTCATTTCCAAAGCCTTCTTTATAAAATACCTGAAAACTAAAATAAGTTATTAAACTTTCAAACCCCTTTGTGACTTTTCCATCAGAAAAAAAAATCATTATTTGTCTGCAAAAGTTCCTTTCTCAGGATGAAATGCATCTCTTATGAATTTCTCCATTTTATCATTCTATAAACATAGAAAGCAACCCTCACCCAAGCTTTCCACTGAGTGGCAAATAATTTCCCCACATTGCATTCTGATTCTTGATCATGTCCATTTACACTGAAAGTTTTAGAAGGGCATGCTGTATGCTCACAATGTAACACTATGAATGACAAATGCCACATCAAGAAATAAGAACATGAACACTGTTTCCCTGTATTATAGATAGATGTTTTATTCAGGGCTTCACCTGCTCACCTGTCTGGGTAGGTAGGGACATGATACTTGGGGCAACTTCTGCTATGTCTGCTTGCTCATTAACTCATCCTAATCTGGTGGCTCGCAATACAAATGGAGGCTTTGGAACTGCTTGGCCGACACATTCATCTGCTACCAAGGGCAAACCAGAACTCACACCGATTTCAAGCATGACAGTTAATATAGACTCACACCTTGATATACCCTATTTCTGGTTCTGTTGTCATTTGTTCTCCAAAACACCCACAATTCACCCCTTTACTTCTCATTCCCTTTTGGTTAAAGCGGATGCCACTTGGAAGACTGAAATTCAAAAAGTGTCATTTACTGGTCTATCAAACAAAAACACTTGGGATCAAGATAAAACCACCTCTTTCCTTTCTATGTGGGTGACCAGAGTATCACAATTCAATTACCCACCATGAGTCTGGCACACACATTTCTGCACACTCAAATACATACACACACACACTGTTTTTTTCTCACTGTTAGCTGAACTCAGAGTTTCATGCACAATGCAATCTTCAGTTACTGACTGATACATAATTTAAATTTTGATAAATATATCGGGCTATGGCATTGGTGGGTCAGTTCCAATTTTATATTGGAATTGCCAAAAAAATTTCAGTTTTGTATTGAAATATAAATATAAGGGAAGAAAAAATACAAATTTTGTATGTAAAATAAACAGGAAAAAAAAGGGAAAAAATATACATGCATCTACACAAGTGAGTAACCCTGTATTATATATATATTTTTTTTATAAATACTTAGTTGTGAATATTTATATTTAGATTATAATTCTACCTTTGTAACTTGAAGTAAGTAATTTGGATGGATACGAGTCATGCTACCAGTGAGGAAAAAAAATGTATATTTATTAATATATAATTTATAGTTCTGTTATATTACATAAAGCAATATTTTATTAACACCAGCACTCAATGTGGAATATTATATATATATATATATATATATATATATATATATATATATATATATTTCTTCCTCAGGTGTTATAAATACAGTGCTCAATGTTATGCAGCAGAGCTATGAGTATATATTAGTGAATATACATAATATCCTATGTTAGTAGCACTACTTGGAGTTTCATGCAGTCTTGCAAGACTGCATTAAACTACAAGTCATGCTACTGATTTTGGATATTATGTATATCATGAATATATATATATATACAGTGTAACCCGGATATAAGAGAGTTGTCGGGACCGGAGAAGAAGTATCTTATATCTGGGTTTGGTCTATTATATATACATTAACACAGGCTCTAATTTGGGACCAGATAAAATATCTCTTATATCCGGGTTTCTCTTATATCCGGGTTACATTGTGTGCGTGTATATATATATATATATATATATATATATATATATATATATATATTATTATAATATATATATATATATATATATATATATATATATATCAAGCACTTAAAATACTATAGGCAATAATCTTTATTTCATGAAAGTTGTAAAGCTATCAGACCTGCAAACCAAATATAAACAGAAAAAATTACTCCAGGTTAAATTCAAGATATACAGATATTGTATTGAGGGAGAGAGAGAAAAAGAGAAAGAAAGATTCAAAATTATGAACATGTAATGGTGGCATAGTGGGGGGAAAAAGGAAGAAGACTCAAGGATTTATTCTCAGTAGACTTTAAGGTTTAAGTTGATCTATTTAATATGACATATGCTACAATGTTGCATTTTGTATTGGAGGTTGAATGAAAATATTGTTAAGTCAATGGTAGTTAAGAAACACTGTGAAACACTAAGAATCGGACGCATATATATTCAATTTAACAAACTTTTATAAATTTATCTTAAAAATAGTGTTTGGTTAAGGATATTTTAAAAAATATTCAGAACTCAGTGAATGATTTAGAATTTACCATACAATAGTAAAAGTTCCTAATACAATTCCCCAAGAGCTTTAAATTACCCAAGATTTAAATAAAATAATTTTTAATTATTAAAATATCCAGAGAAACTTAGTTTATTCTATTTGTAAAGTATATTAAGCAGGATGTATTTATTATATTTTAACAGGGTAGAATTAGAAAACACTATTCTATTCATATTGTCAACTGAAAATTATGTCAAGTACTGTGACATGTGGAAATATTGTTTTTATTGTTGTGTTGTCTGATTCAAACATTTTCTTTTGATTTCTTGATACAGTTGTGTACGTTTGCTTGGGAGAGTAGTAATTCTGTTAGGAATGGTGAAATAGGGAAACAGCCTGGGCATAGATTAATATAAACATACACATATATATATATATATATATATATATATATATATATAAAAGAAAAACAGACCACTTTAAGGCTCCATGCAATAATTTATTTCACCATAGCCCCTTTTAAAGGGCGCTGGATCATCAGACTAGACTTCCAAAAGGTGAAACGAAAAATGAATATATATATATATATATATATATATATATATATATATATATATACACACACTTTTGCTGTCAGGCTAGAATTGTTATTGAAAGTTTTACCCTTGAGCTTCTGATATGCTATCAGTGCCAGTATGTGACATATCAGTAAGAAAGTCATTGCCTTCACCATCATTTACAAATTGTTTTGAATCCCTATCTAATGCCTTTCTAGTTTAGGAAGAACTAACTATGATTTACAAGAAAATGGAGCATATGGTAGTTAACAATAGGGGTAGATAAAGTTTTGAGTTAAATATTGGAGATGTCAAAATAAAATAAATGCTGAAGTGCAATAAGAGACAAATGTGTGACATTGAAATTTGAAGACACATAGGAATGGTGAAAGATTTTTTCCAGAAACTATGTAATGTACTAATAGATTAAAAAATAGTGTTAACAATAAAGAAAAAAAATTTGAACTAGTGATGGGATGTTTATCCTTATATATGATAGTGAATGCTGGACAATTTTGTTATGAATGAAGTTAAAACTATCTTGGAGTATTTTGCATAAATATTTTCATGGCAATTGTTCTGATGAACTTGGTACCTAGATTTTATATATTTAAGTGAGGAACAAGATTGGCAGCTAGGTCTCATCATTTTACTATTGAAATGGCTAGATGTAACCCTAAATTCTATGCTAACAGTTTCTTCTCTCATACTTCTTGCTTGTGAGACTCTTTTCTGGTTTTTGCATTTCCAGTCAGATATGACCTTGTAAAATTTAAACAATATCATTTGTTATCTTCTGTCTTATTTCTGTTCTTTTATTGTTCTCTCTCCTTAATAATGTTTTCTTTTTCTCATATACCCTCACACTAAGTAACCCTTGAATCTTAGTGGCTTTATTGCCTTACTTGAGGTGAAATGAAAGGAATGCTTGCTGTGTTTATGTAGAAAACACATGTCTCCCAGTATTATTTCTCCCATGACAATTTTCTCCATGTGTGACTACATCTCATAGCCAGAGTTGTGAAACTGTAAAAGAGAATGAGTGAGACTATCATTGACTATTTAAGGGGGATCCCTTAGCAAAGTTTTTAGGAAAGTCAAGTGGGATAACCCATATATCAATCTGTATGGGTTATTTAATGCCAAAATCTAAATATATTTGAACATGATTTCACGGCTTCAACTAAATATATTTTGAACGTAATTGTATGCCTTCAACAATAGATAAAATGTATTGTAGGTCATTTTACTATAAATATGTATTGGTTAAAATTCTGCTTGTATCTGAGCAATATTTGAACCAAAAGTGTAGTTAACTTTTTGTTAACTTGATAATATTCTCCGAATATGTTGACAAAATCAATTTTCCTACTCATTTGTTAATTACATATCAGTTAACTAAAACAATATTTTTCAGAGTTACTTTAATGATGGTTTTTGATTTTGTTTAGTGGCATATCTGTAATGGGAATGCTTGTTGTGTTTATGTAGAGAACACATGTATCCTGGTATTATTTCTCCTGTAAGAATTATTGCGGACTCAAATGTGAGTTCAATTAAAAATGAGTAACACAAAACAATATAAAACAAATGACAATGCATGTATTAACAAATAGAACGCGACAGACATGTGTGAAAGAGTACAAAAAGTGACAAGAGAAAAGTAAGACATTGAAAATGAATATGCCCCTGTGGGAGACACTTTTTTACAACATGTGACTGCATTTTATAGCTGGAGTTGTGAAACTGTAAAAGAGAATGAGTGAGAATATCATTGCCTATTCATAGGCTTAAGGAGTGGCCTCTAGCGATGTTTTCAGGAATGTCAAGTGGGATAACCCACAAGAGCATGTAACAAATGAAGAAATTTTAAAATGAATAGAAAATACAAAAAAAATAATTTATTTAATTTATTTTATAAATAAATTATTTTTTACAGTATTTACAAAAGTCGGACTATTGTCCTCATCTTTGTCGCCATATTTGTCACAACGTTTTGGCCGTTGTACGCTCCGGCCTTCTTCAGGTGGTTGGAATTTCGAACCGAACCCTTTATTTTGATCACAGGGGTAGACTGTTCTAGTTCCACGAGCCATGTTTGATGGATGTCAGTTATCAGTTATCTCCTGCTAATTTTCCCTCTGAAAGTTCTCCACTGCCTGAACCGGGTATTGAACTCACACTCTTTGGGTCTGTCACTGGATCTAACCAACGCCTTTATC
>OZ038479.1:111235267-111287767 GCA_964036315.1 Acanthosepion esculentum
GTGGTTCTACAGGAGGATAGTTGGAATACCATGTAGCAAAAGATACCTTCCAAAAGCTAAACAAAGTATTCAGAAACAAGAAAATTTAATTAGAAACAAAGAAAAGTGTCCTGAACTGTTTCATAATAGAAGTCCTCCGATATGGCAGTGAATGCTGGACAATCTACTCACAGATGAAGAAGAGACTTCAAGCAACAGAAATGTGATTCTGCTGATGGATGCTGAGAAAATGTGAACAACAACAAAGCTTTAGAGAAAATAGAATCCCAAAAGATTAATATCAAAAAGAGATATTTTGCATTTCTGGGACACATAATGAGGAAAGAGGGTTTGGAAAATTTGAAACTCACAGGACAGATTAAGCACAAGTGAGATAGAGGAAAACAACCACCTTGTGAGTGTGAGTAAATCAGTGGTGGAGCAAATTTTAAGAGATAACAAAATGAGAAAAATTTATTAAGATCTATAAAGGACAAGAAATTGTGGAGAGCCATGATCATCTATGTTCTGAAGGGACATGACACATTTGTGAAAAAAAGAATCAGTATCTTTTGTAAAATATAAATGAATAAAAGTTTAACATTATAACGACATTGTAGTTTTAGAAAGACTTTGTATCAAAGGTACATGCATACAAATGTCTATATTTATTTATATATATTTTTTTAATCATTTCACTCCACACAAGTGTATATATATATATATATATATATATATATATATATATATATATAGGGTATATCAAAAATACTTTGGTAAACTTTGGGAGCAGGTTCCTCATACCAAAACAAGAACAAAAGTCCATATGTTCACAAATCCTTCATGTTTGAGTTATTAAGTTTAAAGAAAGTTTCTGGTAGATGGCACTGTGTTGCCATGTAGACTAGGTTGCATTTGTCATTCATGTACATTTGTGACTAGTCTGTCTTCAACATTTAATATGTGTAGTAGTGAGTTAATTGAGAAGTGTTCCGTTTAACAATGGCAGGACAGTCATATCGTGAGCAGGCAGATATGATTTTTCCTTATGGACGCATGAATGGTAATGGACAGCTTTATCAGATTGCATTTCTAGACGAAAGGCAGCTGACACATCCAACCTTTTCTGGTGTTTATCATTGCGTTGCTGAGACAGGATCCATGGCACCACAAACTATGGATCAAGGAAGACCAAGATCTGCTAGTACACATGACTACAAAGAATACATTCTACAGACTATCAGAGATGATCCAGGTATCAGCACACATCAAGTGTCCCTAGCATATTATACATCTCATAGTACCACATGGGGGGGGGGTACTTCAAGAGTCGCTCCTGTATCCGTATCATTTGCAATGTGTGCAGGATCTTTCACTCTCTAATCACTCACCACATGAGAACTCTTGCCAATGGTTTATTGCACAAACTGCCAATCTGTTGTTTGTCTCTTCAGTCTTGTTTATAGATGAGGCAATGGTGCAGTCATGTGTAGAAGCAAGTGGAAGGTTACATCTATTTTGCACCATAAATATTTTCTAACATAATATTCTTTGTTGTCAGTGTACTTAATTGAATAATGAATGTTACTAAGAAAGATTGAATATTATACAGTGAAAATTTCAGATTAAAATTCAGATGTTAACTATTTCAGGCTGCATGCTTATTGATACATCCTCACACACACAAATATATATTGGCATATGGCCAAGTGGTTAGCGCTTAAGCATTCCAACTATGTGACCTAGGTTCAAATCCCACCATTTGTCAAGAAGGTGACTTCTCAATAATGTAAACCTGGATGATGATCCCAGCATGCAGCTCTGGTGAAAAGTGCCAAAAAACTATGCCACAGTTTGACCCAAGCTTTGTGGGGAATTTGGGTGAGTGAAACTGTTTGAAAGCCATCAGTGATTGTGCTTGCATGATGTCAAAAGTCATTGTGGCCAAGAGTTTTAGGACGTGCATTGTGGTATAATGGATATTTCCTTGGAATGAGAAATTGTGAGCTAAGTTTGAATTTCAACATTTTTGCAGTTTCCAACTATGTATTGCCTTTACTCAACTTTAGACTGTTTCTCTTTTAAGGTTAAATCTTTTTTTATAAGTTATGGAAACCTTTATAGATCTGAAACTAAAAAATAAATATCAGTAACTATTGTCGGAATTTTTGAGCAGATATTTATCATTATAATATGCATTTCTATTCAGAATAGCATTCTCGTTTTGTTTTTTATACTCATAATGCTTCAGTCCTTGTACCCACCATCTTTCTTCAGGTGTATGCCTTTTTACACAGTAATCTTACTGGAGTTTCAACTGAACTATTTATTCAGTCTACAGGCAGAGATTGTTCTCATTCCACTTTCTATGCTTAGGGGAGGTAACTCATGTCAGTATTCTCTTTCTTGTCTGTATTTATATTCACTTATGTGCAAAATTCCCTTGGGGAAAGTTATGAATCCATTTCTTCTCCTCCCAGATATGGCATTAAGGGTCCTTTTGCCTTGATTGTCAGCCAGGCAACCACAGAAAAAAATGACAACCTACTGTGGGAAAATCTTCTCGCAAGTCAGTAATGAATCGAAAGAGACATAATTGCCCAATTGTCTAGCACATATGTCATTTAACTGACTGAATCTAATATTATTTTTATGATACACATCTTTGAATTTTCTTTAATAAAACTTTTTATGTGTAGGTTGAGGAATATTAATTCAACTGTTTGAAAATATAAGTATGTCCTTTAAATGCATGTACCAATTAAAATAATGGTGATAGTTATATATTTCATTAAATATGGCAAACAAGGAACATTTAATTAATTTTTTGTATTTCTTCAATAAAGGCTCGTATTCAAAACAACAAAAAAATAAAATACAACTTAAACAGTCAAAACCTGAGGAAGAACTACCAGCACCAAAAACAAGACTGCCTGGAAAATGGCTAAAGAAGTCTGACAATGAAAATTATGGAAAGTTTTTGTACTCCCTTACTCCTACAAAATCAACAATAAAGTAAGAATGCTGAGAAAACTAAATAAAAATTAATTAAATATTCCTTGTCTGTCACATTTAATGAAAGATGTTTAAAAGAAAAGTTGCTACCAATATATATATATATATATATATATATATATATATATATATATATATATATATATATATATATATATAGGCACTGCCAGAAGTGACAAGATATAGTTAGGGAGAAAAATAGATCCAAATCAAATGATGGGATTCATGAGATAAAATTGTCTGCAATGTAGGAAGAACTACATTGGTGAAACATCTAGAAAATCTAAAAGCCTAAAGATAAGGGAGACCTATGTTTGGAAAAAGCTTTAAACTAGCTCATAATACACAGAGACAAATCAGGTCTTAACTTAGATTTATAAATGTCACCCTAATTATAAAAGAACATAATTCATTATGCAAGAATTACTTAGTGGAAGCTTTGATAAATATTTTGCCATCTAACACACTTTATTATATCTCCAACTTTTAAAGAATCTATTTATATCTGCCTACAATCACAATAGGTGTAACTTAAATTCTTTCACCTTCTCACAAAATCAACATGTGGATAACCACAAAGTATGAATAAAAATGCCTGCTAGATGCACACAAATGAATACACATTATCATCTGAAACTAGAATTATGATACTCACACAGGCATGAATTTTATACTTGACATGATAGATATACATGAGGTCTGTTTAACTAATGAAAAACATGGAACACAAGAATAAAAATACCAGAATTTTCTTTTCTCCTCCATATTTCATTTTTTGATGAAGCATTAATAAAAGTAAACATATTACATTTATAAATGTTTTCTGTTTGTTCTTTATCCTTCCCTACCCTACCCTATCCTATTATATATGTATGTATGTATGTATGAATATGATGTATAAATTCTATATATCAAACTAATGTTTTATTATCACCATCACTCACTGTATGCTATTTTGTATTTATATCAGACTAATATATATATATATATATATCTTATTTTTTTAATCATTTCACTCCAAGCAAGAAAATAAAACTAACTATGATGCTAGGGGTTACTGAGACTAAAGAAACAGAGAGGACAATAAAAGAACAAGATTCAAGAAAACAAGAGATGACGAGTGACATTGTTTTCAAAATTTTGAAAATTGACAGGAAAGCAAAAAGTCAGGAGAAAGTTCTACAAGAGAAAAGTGTGGGAGAAGAAACTATGAGCATATATCTTATGATTATAATTAACAATTTCTAAAGTGAAATTATGAAACCTAACTGCCAATCAAGTACTGCACTTTATTTCAGGAAATTGAGGTACCAAAGACGAAAGCTTAGCAGAACATTTATCATAAAAATATTTATAGAAAAGACTAAGGAAAGCTACATTACAACAATAAGAATGTAACTTTTTTGGATTTTGTCAAGAATTTCTAGATATAAAAGAAGTGCCAGATCAGATGTGGCAGTAATTGTCAATGCATTGCTGAATGGTAGACTTATAAATAAGTAAGATAGATTCTGGTAAGAAAAATTTTATGGCATGACATTGTTAACTGAATTTATTTTTTTATTTTTTATTTTTTTCTGGAGAAGCCACTAGCACGCAAGGGGTTACAGAAGGTTTGGAGGAAGAGCAGATAGGAGTTGTAAAGGAGAGGATGTGGAGAAAGATAGTGGATCGATCAAGGCAAGGGGGTTACAGAAGATTTGGAGCGAGAGCAGATAGGAATGAAAGGTGAAAGGATGTGGAGAAGGGAAGTGGATAGATCATTTGCAGTAGGTTTAGCAATTGATTCAATATAATCATTCCACTTCATGTCATCACAACTAATATGGAAATTTGAAAAGTTTAATAAAAAAACTGATAGAAAGAACTTATCCATTTTATTTAACCAAATATGTTTGTGAGAATTATTGTTGATTAAATACACCTTATATATATATATATATATATATCTTTCGATGTCGCATTACTACCTGGAATTTAACAAAAACACACTGAAATGTCTACCTGATGATGGTCGTTCGAAACGACTGAAAGCCTGGCTAGTAGAAAAAATAAGACCTGATAAAACCGGAATTTATAAACAAGGATCATACCATTCATTAACGGATTGGAAGTTGATTGTATTTTATTATTAAATATTGTTTGCGAGAGTGATTCTTGCCATATAATTAGCTTCAGTATTTGTTTTTCGTTTGAATGATTTACGTTACATAAATTGAATATGCACTACATAATTGATATATATATATATAATATATATATATATATGTCACTTAGCTGATTGATGTTGTTATATTCAGCACCCCAACTACAGAGTTTCATAGACAAAGCTTTTTGTAAGTGTTTGATCCACTCATCAGAAAGTTTCAGCAATTGACTGCCAATTTTCTTATTTTTGTTATATTGTTAAAAAATAGTTTATTGGTGTTAGGTTGATATTTTTCTTTTTGTTTATTTGTGTGTGTGTACACTTATTTGTAGAATATAGATAGATATTCTCTGTGCTTTCCAGCTTTATCCTACATGCAGTTGATAAGAAATTGCATACTGCAACTCACTAAAGAATCTCCAATACAAACTGAAACATTGATACACATAAAGCATTTTACCATATTTTGTTTTTTGACAATGCTTCTCATGTGATCAACATCCATCCTATTCAACAAAGTGTTTTTAGTAATAAGTATAACCAAGAATTATATTTGCATAATCATTCAATGAAAAATCTTTTACAATATAAAGGTAGATAAAAAAAGCACTTTATTAAAAATTAATCCCTCCTACCATACCAAACTGTTTATTGAAAGATTCTTTTTTGAAAATTATAGCCTGAAAAATATAAATAAATGGCTGTGTAGAATTAACTTTCTTGAAATTATCTGGTTTTGAAGGGAAAAACCAGCAGCAAGTAAATTGAATTTGAGATCTGGGATCATCTTTGGAACCAAATGAGAGCTCAAGTGAAAGTTAAATGCTCTGACTCAACACTTATTCTAATTTATTTCATGTCTTCTTTTTATGATTGCGTAATACTGACTCAAGATAGGAAGAATGTCTTCATTCTGTGCTAAGAGATCTTTTGAAGTTCGAACATGAAAAGTTTCAACAAGATTGACCAATATTTCTTTCTGATTTTGTTGTATTCTTTTTTTTAGCAAACATAATCTAAAGCATTTATACTTCACAATGTTCTTTTATGGTTTCTTTTTCTATTATTTTTTTTTGTTTCTTTCACCCTACCATTTTTTTTACTGAATGTCATTCTTGTAAGATTACAGACTAAGTTGTTAAAATTAAAATCATTAAAGAAAAAAATGTTCTAAATAGCTCTGCTTGCTGATCAAATATATGGAAATATTTAAAGAAGAAAAATTAAAACAAAATAAAATTTCTTTTTCTAAGTTCCAAACATCTTTTACCCAAAGTAAATATAAAAGAATTAAATTCAATTATGTCTTTACTTTATATAAATAAATTTATATAATTAAGTATTAATGAAAAATTAGATCCTTGTTTATATGCTAGAATGTATGGTTATTGCAGCAACCTGGAAAATATATCACTGATCTTCTTCTTCTATATGCCATGTCCCTTCAGGATGCTGACAATCATGACTCTCCACAGTTTCCTGTCTTTTCTAACCCTTAATACATTTTGTATTTTTGCTACCTCTCCTAAATTTTTCTCCACCATTCATTTCCTGAAGCTCTCTCTGTAGGTTATGTGTTGTTTTCCTCTATCCCTCTTGCATTCGATATGTCCTGTATCAAATTTTCCAAGCCCTCTTTCCTCATTATGTGCTCTAGAAATTTCAATTATCTCTTCCTGGAATTATAAGTGTCCTTGTTGTTTATATTTTTTCTACAACTTCATCGTTGCTCACACATTCAATCCATGGTATTCTCAGCATCCGTCTGTCAAACCATATTTCTGTTGTTTCCAGTTTCTTTATCTGAGGAGATTGTCCAGCATTTGCTGCCATATAGGAGGACTGCACTCCTCATAAAAAATATCCATGCAAAATCAAAGTTATATTTTTCAAGTATACTTGTAAAATCTCCAATGCATTTTTATTATAAATATTTGCACAGCACAATTATATATTTTAGATAAACACAGCTTGTGTAATATAAGTAGTACAAGTTAAAAAAATGTTATGTCTTTATTACTTCACACTTTAATATTTACTGGTGTAGCTGTCCCATAAAAAATGATGGCTATTGTTATAAAGTTTTAATAGTGACATACAATGAAACTAAATTCACAGATAAAATTGAGGCCAATAAACTGTTCAATTAATCTATCCCCATTATATTTTGTAGATTTTCAATGGTATCTATAATTCATGTTATTATATAAATTGCTTTTTGCTCAATATCTTTATTTATGCATTTAATATAACACTGAAATGGAAATATCTCTTAGAAGAAAAAGAATAGCAACAGAATGACTATTTCAAGGTCAAGTTGAAGCAAGATGATCACTTAATAGATAAAGGTATCTGAATGACTCACATGAAAGGTTTGAAAAAATAAGACCTGCAATCAAAGAAATGTAAGGATAAAGGAACTGGTTAATTAAACAGTTCATTTTGTTTGGAAACTAATTTTGTCTAAATGCAGATAAATATTTTATTTGTATAGACTATTAAAATGATTAAGGGAAGTAATCACTAATCAATTTACTAATTTAAATTGATTTACCTCCCTTTCCACTAAACATGGGACAGGAAATCTATAAATAAAAACAAGTGATAATTATTATATGGTTTGGTAATATTATATAATGAGTAATTAAATTTCCTTCTATGTAGGCTTTATAAAATGGATTAAAGTACATTAAATGCTATGGAATTGTATAATGCATTAGTTAAGAATTTTCACTTCATTTCTGATGAACATTTATTAATGAATGTCATGAGATAAACCGGAATCATCAATGGACTTTTGATTTTGGCTTGAGTCACTTTTCCACCATTGTAGCATAACTTCCCTGTGTCTTTTTTTATAAATATTTTAATCATAATTTTTTTCTAATGAACTTTCCTCTATGGTAGGTAGAATTTAAGTGCAGTGCTAGATTGGTGGCAAGGTCTCATCATTTTACAGTTGAAATGGATAGATGTAACCACAAGTTCTATGCTAACAGTTTCTTCTATCGCACTTCTCACATGTAGAACTGTCTTCTAGCTTTTTGCTTTCTAGTTGACATTGCATTCAGATTTTTGATGATCTGTGTCAGTCATTATCTTTTGTGTTATTAATTCTTGTTTTGTTTTTTATTATTATTCTCTCTCCTTAATAATATTTTCTTTTTCTCATGTTCTCTCATGTTCATTAATCCCTTGCATCATAGAAGTCTTGCTTGTAGCGAAATAAAAAATAAAAACTGTAAACAAATATGTTAGTGTATCAGGTGCTTGGGGAAAATAATGGTTAAGAGTATGGTTAAATTTGAGATTCTATAATTGGTGGTCTCCATGGCCTAATCTACAAAGCAGCTGCCCCAAACACTGTATTTTTTATTATGAAGAGGACTATCCTTCTAAAACGATACAAAATCAATATTTTTCTATTCTGAAAAATGTGAATAAAGGAAAGTCTAATGAAAGTTTATCAACAAAAATTAGGCTTAAAGGCATGATTTTTAACCTCTTCAAAAAATTTACCTGTGTATAGTGTGACCCCATATTTTTTTACATAAAAAACCGATAATAAAAACTTGCACTATATTTGAGTATACATAATTACTTATGGCATATATAAAAAATTTACCTGTGTATAGTGTGACCCCATATTTTTTTACATAAAAAACTGATAATAAAAACTTGCACTATATTCGAGTATACATAATTACTTATGGCATATATTTAATGACAATCTGTGATAAAAAAAAAATTAACAGGAATTAAAAGAAATACTTATCAAAAATTAATAAAAGCGACGCTACGTCCTTTCTAAAATGCAAATAATAAAGTGTGCGGCTGAAATACATCCTACATTTTAAAGATTGACAAAAAGACCAAGATAACTGCAATTAAAAAAATTATTTCACTGTTCTTTAAACAAAGGGCTATAGTTTGTATTCATTTTGTTTTAAAAAATGACATCCTTCAAATGAGAGCCTCTATTTTTAATAAACTGTTGTAGGCGATTTCTAAAGTTTTCCATCACCAGGTCTTTCAGGTGGTTTTCTTTTAAGCACTGATCCTGTGGCCCTAAAATTTTCAACCCATAGCAGTATCAACTTTCTATCTGAAACAGCATCATTCTAATATAACATGAAATGAGCACAAAAAGCTCTTTGTGTTGCAATTACAGATTCACCAGAATTTAAAAAAAAAAAATTCAAAAGCAAATGCACAATGTGCACCAGTCCAAGCCATGATAGCAACTGATGGTATCTAAAACAAAATGGTAAAATATTAACTAGATGAAGACACCATTGCCACTTGCATAAGTGCACTAACACCACATAGGTAACAGTTTAAAATGTGGGACGTATTTCTGCTGCACCCTATATAAAGAATGACATGACAGCATTAACTTTCAAACTTTTTTGGTCAGTAGTGTGTGTGTGTGTGTGTGTGTGTGTACATATATATATAGAGAGAGAAAGAGAAGGAGAGGAGGAGGAGGAGAAGGGCTCCCTAAGTAGTTTAACTAATGAGTAGGGAGCCACATAGTCTGATGGAGCTGAGGCCAGTTTTAAATTCAGAGATTTTCCTTCTCCGAGACTGGTTGCCACCCAAAACTATATAACCCTGTCTGTCCTGATATTTACCCATAGCTGGGGGGAGAAGAAGTGTATTCATACCTTTCCCAAGTGTATTAGCATGTAAATGAATGTAATAGATTTGACTGGAGTTTGAACTCGGCTCTCCAGTTCATCATTTCGAGCCACTATCCATTACTCCATTGTGCCTCTTTGCAGTGAATCACTCAGCTATCAAACTTTCCAAAATGGGATAAAAGTATGTTTTTGCACAATATGCCTGATGTGCACAAACTGTGTCAAAATTGTCAGGGAAAATCAAGAATACCTCCACTTTTTTAAAAACTTTCATGTCCCTTCAAGATAGAGCTGATCATGGCTCTCCACAGTTTCTTTTGCACTGTTATTTCTAAATTGCCATGACATCATTTTTTTCCTTTTTTTTTTAATCATTTCAGCCTATGCAAGGCAATAAAGCCACTAAAAACAAAGGGTTACTGAGTGTGAAAGAAATGGAAAACAAAAACATTATTAAGGAGTGAGAACACTAAAAGAGTAATCAGGAAGACAGTAGATAACGGTTGAAATTGCATTTAAATTTTTGAAGATCAAAGTTGGCTGGAAAGCAAGAAGCCGGAAGAGAGTTCCACAAGTGAGAAGTGTGAGAAAAGAAACTGTTAGTATAGAACTTATGGTTACATGTAGCCAATTCAACTGTAAATTGATGAGACCTTGTTGCTAATCTTGTACTGAGCTTAAATTCATAAAGTCTAGATGCCATAGCGAAGAGCTCCTCTGAGCAATTAACATGAAAGCATTTATAGAAAAGACACAAGGAAGCAACTTTACAGTGGTGGGAAAAGTGATTGAAGCTGAGATGCCAGGTCAAGACCAATAATATTGCTGACTCTTCTTTGAGTTTTATAAGATAATGGAGTGATTTCCTGTTGAATTGGAATTTGCACATATAATAGTTACTGGTAAAGAAACGGTTCAAATTCCCTTCAAGTCTGTTGAATTCATTTTGTACTGATGCCATTTGTTCTTCGCTTTTCAGCTGTTGATTCAAAGAGACTGACCTCTCTAGGCGTTAGTGGCAGCAAATCTAGGAGAAAGACAACGCTAAATTCAAAACCATGTAGATATCAACAGGAAATCATGAGGAGTAAAATGCACGTATCTTCCACAAGAAGATACTCTTTAGTTTTTATTTAGCTTTTTATGATTTTTCAAAGAGTATTTAATTCTAATTTATCAAATATCCTGCTTTTTGTTATCATCAAATTAGTTTGCATACTTTGTGGTAATAAAATAATCACATCTCGCTTGTAACCATCCATCTCAATAAAATAAACATTTTTCAGAAATAAAGCTGAATGCATCAAATAAAGCTTCATAAGCTTTGACTTAGAGTTGTTACCATATTACATGAGCATTGGCAGATTTAGAGTGGGAGCGAGAGCAGTGGTTTGACTCAGGCAGCAAGTCTTATTGGGGTGGGGGCAGATTGTGGAAATTTTGTACAGTATTTAGATGTTAGTATAAACGAAGTAGCATGCAAAAATTATTTGTGTCATTTTCGCCCCCCCCCTCTCTACCGTGACCACAAAGTGAAGGATCAGTCTATATATAGATTGTAATATAGAATTGATCCCCCATTTTATATCCACATTATAATTTCTTGTTTGTTTGTCAAATTCTGATTAAGTATGAATCCACTACTTCTCCCCCAGCTATGGGTTAATTAATGAAACGTGTAGTAATAAAATAAGCACATCCCGTTTCCCCTCTCGCTTGTAACCATCCATCTCAATAAAATAAACGTTTTTCAGCACTAAAGCTTCATGTGTCAAACTTAGAGTTATCACTATATTACATACCTTATGATCGGATGACAAATTTATTTAAAATTTCAAAACAATTCCAACATCTTGTGACATAGCAGTTGTGAGTCCCTAGGTCAGACAGTGTGTATTTTCACTTGATGGAAACAGGCGAGCAATAACTGAACAGTGTTAAATAAAAATACGAACTAGATGATATCCCTAGCAGTGGAATAAGAACAGTCTACTCCTATAGATTAAATAAAAGCTTCAGTTCAGAATTCCTGGTAGGTTACCCAGAGCGATATACACCTGGGGAAGTCTGGAGAACACAATGGCCAAAATGTGATGATAACAACAACAACAAAGATGAGGACAATAGTCTGAATGTAAATAGTGTAAATAATGATAACTCCTCATCCCAGAAATTCAGACAGAAATTCCAATATTTTTTTGCAAAAGTTAACCCAAAATCCTACAAGTATCTGTAAAAGCATTGTAATAATGAACTTCATTACTTCAACCATTTATCAAGAGGAAATTAATAATAATTAATAATCACCTAGTTTGCAAGATATTAATATTGTATTTCCTTTTGATTCCCTTTTATCTACTTTGCCTTTTAGATTATCAGTGTTATACTATTATTGTTCTAGTATTTTGCCATTTCTAGCTCTATACTGGTAGAAAGTGGTGCAAGACAATGATGTGTGTTCTCCCCAGATTTCTTCAAACTCTAAATTGAGGCTATCCTAAGGGAACAGGAGGCCCTACCAGGATTTATTGGTGGACATAATCTTAACAATACAAGATATGCAGATGACACTCTGCTGACGACTGGATGGAAAGAAACCTACAGGACCTCCTCGATATGCAGAAGACACAGTGTTAGCAGTTGCTGTGGAAAGAAAGTTATATGACATCCTAGATATGCAGATGACATTGTGTGGACAGTTGACATGAAAAGAAAGCTATAGGACCTAGATACGCAGATGACACAGTGTTGATGGCTGACATTGGTAGAAAACTACAGGACCTCTGAGACAGTAAAATAAAGTGTGAAAAAAAGAATTAACCATAAATTGCAAAAAAAAACCCCCAGAAATATGACATTGAACAAGAGAAAAAGCCGAAGATGCAAGTTACAAATTGGAGATATAAACATCAAGCAAGTATAGAAATTTAAATACTTGGAAATGGTTTTAACAGAGGATGGAAAATGTGACACTGAAATCTGAATACGCATTGGATGAGTCAAAGAGGCTTTCCAAAATATGAGGCAAAGTGTTAAGAAACAGAAAAATTTAATTAAAAACAAAGAAATGAGAGCTGGATTGGTATGTGATATCCATCCTCTGATATGGCAGTGAATTGATGAGGAGAAAACTGGTGCTCGTTGAAATGTGGTTCTACAGAAGGATACTGAGAATTTCATTGATGGAGCAAGTAAGCAAGGAAGTCTTAAAGAAAATTGCAACTAAAAGAAATCTCATTGTCAGAATCTGAAAGATAGATGAAATTCCTTGGACACATAATGCAGAAGGAGGGATTGGAAAACTTAATCCTCACAGGGCATATTGAGGGCAAGAGAACTACAGGACATCAGCGAGCTGCTTAGCTGATGACCTTGTATAAATGGGTGGGAACATTTCCAAAAGTAGAAAAACTGTAAAGAGCCTCAATAAACAGGAAGTTTTGGAGAGTCATGATCTGCCATGTCTTGAAAGGACATAGCACATACAAGAAGATTACTAGTACAGTGTAACCCGGATATAAGAGAAACCCGGATATAAGAGATATTTTCTCTGGTCCCAAATTAGAGCCTGTGTTAATGTATATATAATAAATCAAACCCGGATATAAGACTTCTTCTCCGTTCCCGACAACTCTCTTATATCTGGGTTACACTGTATAGTGAAATCAGAGAGAAGTTTTAAATGCATACATGCATTAATGATTGGAATGAAGGTCTGTAAATTGAGAGGACACTTTTAATACACTCTAATATTATTATTTAGTTTTATTGTAAAACTTCGTAATCCTCTTACTCGTGTACCAAACTAACTTAAATATAAGATATATCTTATTTAAAATATTTTTTTCTAATCAACTCACTCCAAGCAAGGCGATAATGAAAAAGATTTTATAAGGAACCAGAAACCCAATCCTAAACAGGAAACAAGGAATAAACAACTACTCCTGTTCAAAAGACCAGAGAGGCAAGAAATAAACTAAGGTAACTTATCTACTCCTATTAAGGAGAAAAATAAATTGAAAAAATAGTAAATAAAATTTCAGAGTATAGGCGAATATGTTAGAATTATAGAGTTGAAGTAGAATTTAGACAGAACTGGAAGCCCAATCCTAAACAAGAAGCAACTGCTACTCTGCTTTATTTTCAGTTTAAAAAGATTCAGAAATATTTACAAATATTATTGACATTATAATTTTTTCTCTTTTTTTTTTTTTTTAATATTTAACAGGAAATAGATGGGGAAGAAAGAGAGCAACGTCTATCAATGATCTGTGCCAGTCAGAATGATATTGTTTCTTCAGACACTGATGATGGATGGAGTGATGGAGACATTGGGCGATCAAAACAACTTGCCGGTAAGTAATTCAATTTCATTATAAAGATTATATTATCATTACAATTTTTTCTACTATAATTAGGATGTGCAGGTGGTGTAAATCGGAGAGCCAGGTTCAAATTTCCAGTCAGGTTTTTTACATTCACTTACACACAAATATGCTGGGAAATGTAAGAATTCATCTCCTCCTACCCAAACTATGGGTTAAATAGTTTAAAACTTGTATCTGGAAAAATTTGTTCATGTGATAATCAATTGTAAGAATAGCATGGGCTGAAAGTTCTATGGAAAATAGGAACTAAAAGGACGTACATAAAATCAGAAAGAGACAGTTCAAAAAGCAGGGTGCCCATCAGTGAAAGAAGTCGTTTCTCTTATGGAAAAAGGAAATGCAGGTTTAATTCCTGTCAGGTGATATATTTTTCATTGGTAAGTAATTCTTGATTACTGAACCAGTTGATATTAATTTAACTGTTCAAAATAACATGGATGTCAACCAAAACACATATACCCATTGAAAATAATGTTTTTAGTAATAAGAAATAATGACAAATTAAAAAAAAATCCACTTTTTATATATATATATATATATATTTTTTTTTACATCTAACTCAATCATATCTCTCTCACTTCCTCACTTCGTTAATTTACATATGCTTAGTACTGCCCGTCAAAAATGTGTAAATTTCTTTTCATTTTTCGTTTCAACATTTGGAAGTAAAGTCTGATGATCCGCGGTCCTTTAAAAGGGATGTGGTGAAATAATTTATTACATGGAACCTTAAAGTGGTCTGTTTTTATTTTTATTTAAAATATATATATATATATATATATATATAAAGGCAGCATACCTTTATTCAAACATGTTTCATTGAATAATATAGACATATTGTTTATTTATTTTTATACTGATATTTTCCTGTTGTCTAGTCAGTTTCTTGATGTTAAGATGAAATTCATCAAGCAAGGCATCATTACATTATTGTAACTGCAGTAAAATCTGTATTCTGTTGTGATGGTGATTTAAAAAAAAAAACATGTACAGACGTGCTCTGGAATTATTTTAAAACTTTAAATTTATCCATTGTATTTATGAAATTTTTTTCAAAACAAGCATTTCAATATAAGGGAGCTGACCGGAAATTGGTAGAAATGTAAAATGCCATTAAATGTTCGTTATATGCACTTCAATGCATTGTTGTTACACTCATAATAAATATTGTCGGGTGTGGTTGGTTGGTTGATTTTGTTATAGACGTACTCAAGAATTTGAAGTTTTTGTTTATTATTTTCATGGTGTAGTATATTGGTGTTGTCAACAAGTATTTTTCTGTATTCTGAAAGTAAACAGGAATGTGTTTTTAAATGTTGTACAATATATATATATATATATATATATATATATATATATATATATTTATATATATATATATATTTATTTATATATATATATATATATATATATATTTATTTATATATATATATATATATATATACATATTTATTTATTTATATATATATTTAAAGACATTTATATATATTATGGTTAACGTTCTTTTTATAGATACAAGTATTTAAGCAAATGCTCTTTTTTTATAATAAACAGTATTAAATAACATTTACCGGCCTGAATGTCCAAGAAATTTTTCATAGAAATGATGGTTCCGTATAGGATACAGGTTCGATTCCTGTCGGAGAGTGAAAATTTTCTATGAAAAATTTCTCGGACATTCAGGCCGGTAAATGTTATTTAATACTGTTTATTATAAAACAGAGCATTTGCTTAAATACTTGTATCTATAAAAAGAACATTAAACATAATATATATAAATGTCTTTAAATAAATTGTCGGACTATGTCCAATTTTATTATATATATATATATATATATATATATATATATATATAAAATCTGTAAGTGGTAAGCATAATCCAAATAAGTCTTTCTAATATAAAATACTAAAAAGATAGGTCGATGGAGAGAGCTCAATATATCAAAATACGGAGCAATATAATATACATCAAAGGAAAAACTGAATACTTCATTAAAGGATTCAGTATTTAATAATGTATTGAGTTTTTCCTTATATGTGTATGTGTGTGTGTTTGTATGTATTAAGCAGTCAACCATAGTCTGGATCATTGAGTAAAAAAAAATCCTTTCATTAATTGCATAGTATGTGCTTTGCCAAGGCTATATATATATGTATATATATATATATATATATATATATATATATATATATATAATATGATAAAATGGCCTGAAGATTGTGTTTAAACATGAAATAGACTGTCACTGCTGGGTGTTGACTTACATATCCACTTTTATATTTATATATTTCTAAGGAATTAATGGATTTTATTTATTAATCCAATAAATTTTTATTACATCAAACATTTTTTTTAGATTTTTAGTGGATAGCTATATTTGAGTAGACACTCCTTTTAAACAGAGTTTATTGTATCTACCAGCTCACGCACTTGAGAAAACTTAATAAATAAAATGTGCCCCTCTGGCAGGATTCAAACTTGCAACCTCCTTTACAGGATAAGTCACTGCCTGATCTGGCATTCTTTGGCTGCTTAGTTATAAAGAGCTTTGCAATCAAGCAAGGTTCTATTTGCTTTTAATACTCGTTCAGATTCTCTCAGAAGCCATGTCTGCTCAGGTTTCTATCTGAAACATAAACAAAACAATTTCCAAAGAATTTTTCTTTTAATCATTTCACCCCAAGTAAGCCAACTGAGCCACTAGCATGCATGGGGTTGCTGAGTCTGAAAGAATATAAGAAAAAGACAAACATTATTAAGGAGCAAGAACAATAAAAGAACAGAAATTAAGAAGATACAAGTTAACATTTGACATTACATTTAAATTTTTGAACATCAAACTTGACTGGAAAGCAAAAAGCTGAAAGAGAGTTCCAAGGTTAGAAATGAAAGAAAAGAAACTGTTAGCATAGATCTTATGGTTACATGTTGCCAATTCATCTGTATAATGATGGGACCTTGCCACCAATCTAGTTCTGCACTTAAATTCAATTAATGCATTTTATTTATTAATCCAGCATATTTTTATTACTTCAAACATTATTTTTAGTGGATACCTGTATCTGAGTAGACACTCTTTTTTTTTTTTTTTTAAAGTGTTTAAATGGCTGCATACTCGAAAAAATGTAATAAAAAAAATGTGCCATATATAGTTAACATGCCTTGAGTGTATATTAGGCCTCAAACTCACCCCTGACCTCAAATGGAACTCATACATACAATCCATTGCTAAAGATGCAGGTAAAATGATCTGCTCCTTCTACTGCTCCAGTATGTACCTGACACCTCATGCTATCCTCTACGTTTATAAGAGTGAGATCAAGCAGAAAAATGGAGTACTTTTGCCATATTTGTGTTGGTACTGTCCAGACCTCACTCTCCTGCCTTGAAAAAGTTCAAAACTGTCTCCAAGTCTTTGTTGGAGAAGAATTATTTTCCAAATCCCAACCTCTCTCTCACGGGGGGGGGGGGGGATGTGGTGAGTGTCTCACTGCTCTATCACTAATACCATGGAAAGTGCTAGGACAAACTGCATCTCCTGGTTCCACCAGGTCTGACATTTGCAGACTCTCAAGAGGAAGTTTCCCCCGATCACTACAATCTTAACCTGTGTAAATCTAGAGTCAACCATTATCTTCTCATCCTATCCATATAAACAACACCTTAATGTAGCCCTGTACCTTGAGTGGCCCCTGGGCTTTGTACATCGTGAACCTTACTGTAAAATATACATATACATATATATATATATATATACTGGACTCTCCCATCATTTTCAATGCATGAGAGTCAAGTAGCTCAGTTCTTAGAAGCAACAGCCAGACTACGTGCACATATTGATTATAATGGTGAAGGCTTGTGCAGAACCAACCACACTTTTTGTAAGAGCCGAATACAGAGAACTGGTTCACAGTATGCCATGAGGTCCCCAAATACCTCTCTGCAGGTTTTGAATTCATTTTTCCTTCTCCTAGACCAGTTGTCACCCAAGACTACAGAGCCCAGTCTGTCCTGCTACTGAGCCATAGCTGGGGGGAGAATAGATGGATTAATACCTTTCCCAAGGTTAATAGTGTATAAGTGAATGTAATGAATTTGAACTCGACTGTCTGATTCCTCAGTCCGAGCTGCAATCCATTACTCCACTGTTCATCCATATATATATGTGTGTGTGTGTGTGTGTGTATACTACAGTTCAAAAGTTTTAGGCCACCCCTGGTAATTTTTTAAATTGGTCCAAAAAGTATTTGTTTTGTACTTTAAATAAGAGAAAATTATTACAAATGGCTAAAAAAAGCAAGGCAGGATTTTTTATTAGAAATTTTATTATGGCAGAAAGAAAAAAATTATTTTATGATTAAATTTTGCACTTGTCAAAATATCTTCCTTTAGCTTTGATTACTGCAGCACACATTTTTGCCATTCATTGCAAAAGTTTCTCAAAGTATAAGTTTGATAATTGATTCCATTCTTTTTTCAATGACTCTAAGACATCTTCTTCATTTTTTCTTTTTTTTCACTCTTCTGTAAAATTCTATTTCTGCTGGTGGCTTCAAACTTTTGAACTGTATTGTGTGTGTGTGTGTGTGTGTAATATATATATATATATATATATATATATATATATATATATATGTGTGTGTGTGTGCATACATACACATTTATTATAATCAATAATAATGTTATCAAATGGTTATCATAATCTGTCAGTCCCCAAAATAAATCTATAAATAAATAATTTTAAGTTAACAAATTTTGCATTACTTTGTTATAATCTAAAGTTGTTTAGAGAGCAATGAATACAAAATTATTCTGATGTTTATAACCTTTGCTTAATGTTATTCAACCTGTCAATTTTATCTAAAAGAGCTTGTTCCAAATTGATCACAATAAATAGTTTCCTGTGTGTAAGTGTGTGCATGTGCTTGTGTCTGTGAAATGATATTTGTGCATGGCATTCTTTACTAAGTAAAGAATGCCATGTCTTTCAGTAATGCATATAGGCATCAAAATATTAACAAAATTACTCATGTACTTTGTCAATGAATTATCGATTGTCTAAAAGTATATTTCACATATTCACTGTCATTCTATATGGTTTGAAATCTAATTTAAAACAATGAAAATAAATGAAAGCTAATTCAAATATTTAAATTTGTTCATTATCATCATCTATAAAATATCTCTCATTGAATTTAAGGCTTATTTTTAAATGTATCAAATACCATATCATCTCATTCTACTCCTTATACATGGATAAATTAATAAATCCAGGCTATGGATTTACTGATCCACTCTTGTGTGTGTGTATATATACATACATACATACATACATATATCTATCTATCTATCTATCTATCTATCTATCTATCTATCTATATATATATATATATATATATATATATAGGCAGCATATCTTCATTCAAGCATGTTTAGTTGAATAATCTGGACATATTATGTCTATTTATTTTAATCTACTTGAATTCTTGGATCAACTTCTTAATATTGATATTAAATTAATTAAGAAAGGCACCATAGTTTTTTTTTTCATTTCTGTTATTTTCCCAAGTACTTTCATTCTCATCCAAGACGATCTTCAGGGGTGAATTGCTAAGACAAAAATTAATGTAATTGATAGTTGTGAATGTCTTATTTTTTGTAAATGTGCATGAAACACACTCTGTTATGATTAAATGAATGTGCTCCATCATAATTAACCTAAAAATTAACTGTTCCAGCTATGTTTTATCTAAGGGAGGTAACTTTAACTTATTTAATTGTTTTTTGTTTTTTTTTGTTGAGAGGATTAAAATAAAAATAAATCAACTATTCAACATATATATATATATGATTTTCTTATACAATATCAAATATTATGATGAGTTACATTCCCTAGTAATGCCAGTTTAAACCTTTACAATTTAGACACATGATGCTATGTACACAAGGATGAACCATCCTCATTCCTTTGTATTCTATTAATAAGAAAGAAATTCCACTCAGCTTCTTCCCAAGAAACAATCTCCCAAGGTTATGCTTCTCCAACCATTGCAATCTTAACTTCTTCAAGTCTAGGAACAGCTGTTATCTATCCTATATATCCATATGACCTACAATTCTTACATCCATAAAAAAAAAAAATTAAGTAAACCACTACCTTGAGTGCTTCTTGGGCCTTGTTTTATGTGAACAGCTGCATAAGAAATAAATGTTCAACCCTGCTTATGTTATACAGAGCTTTAAAAATATAAAATAAAAAACGGATATTTTTAATTTCTGTTGACAGAGATTTATGTAAATTTATTCTAAAAATTATATAATGATCTCTATTGTTTTATAACTATTTTTACTGATACACACACACATTTACCAAAAATTGCCATTTCTGGGTTAAAATAGGAGAATATTGGTGTATAAGTGGATTTATTAGTGTTGGATACTGTAACAACTTGAAAAATAGCAGTGTGTCCCTTTAAGATCATCAAAATTCCATCTGAGTGATTGTTGCTATAAAAGAATACAAATAATTGTGCATTTGGTGCACACACACACACACACATACACACACATATACACAAATGCTTGCAGATAGAAAAGTAGAAGAGAAAGGAGAGAGGGAATTCTTAACAAAGATTAATAGAATAGTCTGGAAGACATTTTCATATTTGTCATTAATTTCTTTTCTTTTTCTTTAACTCTTGCTCTTTCCTATTTTTTTCATGTCCATTAAGTCAACAAAAGAGACATTATTTGTCTGAAGTAGGAGAATCTTGTCTTTGACATCTGAAGCCTGTCAGGCTTGATCCAGGGTTACATTACACTGTCTCCTTCTACTCCTACCCCTCATCTCTCTCTCTCTTCTCTTTTTCTCTCTTTTCTTCTCACTCTTTATCATTTCCTTACCACTTCCCTCTTTCTCTTTCTCTCTTTCCCTCTCCTCTTCTTTTCTTTCTCACTCTTCTGCCATTCTTCTCTCTTCTCTTTCTCTCCTTTTCTCTGCTCTCACTCCCCTTCTATCACTCTTCTATCACCTTTTTCTCTCCTTTTATCTCCTATTTCTTTCCATATAGTGATTTTCCAAGCGTAGCTTAGATTTGGCACAAGGCCAAATGTAGAGGCACCCAGTGAGGATCGAACTCACTACTCAGTCGTAATTGTTCTAGCGAGACAAGCTTGTAAACCATTACACCACCTCAAGTTGCCCCTTTCTTTCCATATATCTCCTCTTTCTCATATCTCATCTTTCTCTCTTTTCTCTTTCTCTTTCCTTCTCCTTCTGTCTTTTCCTCTCTCTCCTCCTCATTCTCCCACATTATTCCCTTATCACTTCACTCCCTCTCTTTTTACCTTTCTCAATTTCCTCCTCTTCTTTTTCTCATTCTATCTCACCCTCATTCTACTTCTTTCTCCTCCTCTCTTCTCCTCTCCCCTTTTTTTTCTCTTTCTCTCTTAATGTAGTTTATATTCATTCACCTTCTACCAATTCACTTGACAACTTGATAATAGCTCTGGTCACTCAATGACCAACCACTGACGACTCTCTTACATGAAAGTCTATTGTCCATATTTAATCTTTCTTTCTCATCAGTTGTCTATAATGGTTACTGAAGGGAAGACATCTCATGAATCATAATCCAGGAAACAATTCCATATAAAATCATTTTCTCTGTTTCTTATTAATAATGACAGTATCAGCATCATCAACTTCATTTTTTTATTATTTTTTACTAGATAATTTTAAGTAAAAAATATCGCTGGCTACTTTAAAACTATTGTAGTATGTTTTTGCATGTTTTTTTCTATCTTATTCAATTGCACTATTCCCTCATCATTGTGACTATGGTAGCTTTTTGTCCACTTCTTGAATAACCAACATGTGTATAATAATGTTTTCAACATGATTTATTGGCTCCAGTTTCAGTATCTAAATAGTATTTTCATAAGAATATTTTATAAGCATTTAAGTATTTTATAAGGTTTTAACATATTTCCTTTTTTTAATCTTAGAAGCATCCATTTTTTATAGCCTATCACTATGCTATTGCTATTTTCAAATGTTCGGACAAGCTACATTTCTTAGTTCCATCATTTCAGACCTTCACAGCTAGGATCTATCATATCATGTACACAAGGTCAAATTACTGTACTTCCCTTCATATTCTACTGGTAAAGAGGAAATTCTACTCAGTCAGTTTGCTTTTAGTCTGTGGAGCAGACTCATGACAGGATGCTTCCCTGATTGTGATAGTATTAACCTCTTCAAGTCTAGAGTTAATCATTATTTATTCTGCATATCCCTATTGTTATGTTTTGCTTATCTCTCTGTGTAGTAGTAGTCATAGTACAGTTCTCCATGTCCTGAATAGCAACCGGGTTTTCTAGGCATAGCCCCCTATGTTCACCAGTTGTTCTCTATTTATACTTGTCTATCAAATTTGCATATGATACTGCACCCATAATATGTACTTCTTACCTGCTCCCTTTACAATCATTTGAGTGGCTCTTTAATATTCAAAATAAAATCCATTTAAAAACCTTAAGCTAGGCTGTGATACTCTTTGTTGTTGAGTGGTTTAAAGCCTCTCAGATCAGACTATGGTTTTCCCTACAAAGGGGGACATAGGTTTCAACTTTGCCAGAGAACACATTTTTCAGACCGGTAGACATAATTGACACTAATTGATACTGAGACATCTGGAAGAGGCATGGCACGTGGATCTAGAACAATCTACCTCTGTGGACGAAATAAAGTGCTCAGTTCAAAATTCTAATCACCTGAAGAAGTCTGAAACATGAAAGATGAGGACCACAGTTCAAACAATGTAAATAGTGTAAATAATTTCAATAACTCATCTCAGAAATATAGACAGATATAATTGACACTGTTTAAAATAAACTAAAGAAAAAACAGAGCATCTACTGAAATATCTATATCCATGAAAGTAATGTTTAGAGCCTAGAAGGACAAACATTTTTTTATGGAAAGCCACATCATTATTGACCCTCTGTAATGCAGGCTGCATCACGATAACAACTTGAATCTCACAACGGCAATATAAGTAGCAATCATATATGTGCATGTTTATTTTGTCACCCAGCCTGTGCACTCAAGAAAACTTAAAGAAAATGTGTCCTCCAGCAGGATTTGAATCAGCATCCCCCTTTGCAGGCGAAATAACTATTTGATCTGGTATTCTTTAACTGCTTAGCTATGGAGAGTTTCACAAACAAGCAAGTATCTATTTGCCTTTAATACACATTCACTCTTTCAGATTTTCTCAATCTATATCTGCGCAGGTTTTTATCTGAAAAGTAAACAAAGAATTTTTCTTTTAATCATTTCACCCCAAGCAAGGCAACAAAGCCACTGACACACATGGGGTTACTGAATATGAAAGAATATAAGAAAAACATTATTAAGGAGAGAGAGCAATGGAAGAAAAGAAATTAATAAGCTACAAGATAATGATTGATATTGCATTTAAATTTTTGAACATTAAACTTGACTGGAAAGCAAGAACTTTCATAATAAAATCCATTTAAAAATGTTCATCAATACTTCAAAATAAATGCATTTAAAGACCTTAAACTGGACTGTGACACCCTTTGTCTTTGAGTGGTCTAAAAACTATGGTTTCCCTTACAAAGGGGGACACAGTTTTCAACTCTGTCTGAGTGCACATTTTCTTTATTAAGCTTTTCAAATTGGCAGACTGGTAGATGTAATTGCACTGTTTAAAATAAACTAAAAAACAGAACATCTACTGAAATATCTGTGTCCACAAAAGTAACGTTTAGTGTCTGGGAGAACAAACTTTTTTCATGGAAAGCCACATCATTATTGAACCTGTGTAATGCAGGCTGCATCACGATAACAACTTGAATATCACAACGGCAATATAAGTAGCAATCATATATGTTCATGATATCTGTACATTTATTTGCTTGTTAGACATTTTGTGAACAGGTTGCTCAAATGTATGAGAAATTAGTTTAATGTTTAATGCATTTTCTGCTATTAATGAGATTTTTGCAGCTGAGAAAAAATCTTTTCAATAATAAGAAATTCACAATAAATCCTTGTGGGATGTTTATAATGAATTGAAGAAGTGATATCATGATTGTCTTTAATTGGAGTACTCACAGGTAGCTTGATCCCTGTATCATTTTACACTGTATAGATGATTGGCCATTGACCATTGCGGGATATACCAGTCCAGGTACATAACACAATATGTTTATTTTGTAGGAAGTAAGTTTATTGAAAACTGGAATTTTCTGTTATGGTTTTCATCTTTGTTCTTGTTTAAATAGATTACTCTTTTATGATACATGTAAGTAAAAATATTTAAACTGGTTTAAAAAAATAATGTTTGTTGTTCTCTTGTGGGCAGTATAAAATCATTAAACAAGCCATAGTTTGGTGTAATAAAAACTAATATCAGATTAAAAATAAATATATTAATTCTTTTATATATATATATATATATATATATATATATATATATATATATATATATATAAAACAATTTTTACCAAAGTCTGTCTGTTTAACTTTTTATTTAGTTTTTCCAACTATTTTGGTTTATGTCATTCTTACAAATGATCAACTTTACCATTTGTAATATATATGTGTATATATATATATATATATATATATATATATATATATATATATATATATATATATATATATATATATAATTGTCACAACTTGGTAAGGGGTCCTGTAATAACAACAGTAATGCAGTTTCTGGTGACTTCCTCTCTACATAAGCGAATTCCTGCTTTTTATTCACACATACAGCCTGACATGCTATATCATTTAGCTACAGAGAAAGTATCTGGTTAGCAAAGTCAAATTACTGTTTTTAAACAACAAATTTCCCATGATTTTTCTTGAATGTTCATATCTGCTTGAAGCGTTTCTTAATGTAAACAAATGACATCATACATTAGGAAATGGACTAAATCTGATAATGATTTGACTTTGCTAACCAAACGCTCCCCCTATTCACATACACACAATATGGCCAACACAATACTTCCATGTCTGAAATATAGTTGAAACAGTGCTTCCATTTCCTTAGTTCCCGGTTACAACATCCCTCCCCAATTAGTCAAAATTTGTTTAAACAAATATGATTGTCACGAACTGCTACTTAAGTGGGAATGTCCATTTTACTGTTGACTTTGGCAGATAAATCTGATACACCAGGTCAAGCCAAGATCTAGGCTGTCAATCCATTAGCAACATGGCTGGTGACTGACCAATTGTTGTCTGTGGAAAAGATGTTAGCCAGCCAGGACAAGCAGTAGTCAAGTTCCAAGATAATTGGGAACCTTTTTTAACCAACTCTTGATGGATTGTATGGGATGTTCAGTTAGTCCATTTAACGATCAAAGATATAGTGAACATCGAACATGCTTAATGCCATTCAAGGTGCAGAATTTGGAAAACTCTTCACTAGTAAAACTGCAAGCACTGTCTGACACAGTCATATGAAAGCTCCCATTTGTGGCAAATGTGCACTGCAATATCTCCTCTGTTACTGTTGCCGATGGTGATGAAATGACATGTGTATCTATATATTTACTATGAGCATCCATTATCACAAGAATCCACTTGCCATTGATCAGTCCTGCATGATCTATATGCACTTTAAACCATGCACTTCCTGGACATTCCCATGGTTGTAACGTGCTTGCCTGGCACATATTAGCCTTATCCTGGCACATGACACAACTTCTTTCACACAGTTTAATGTCTGAATCCAAATTTGTCCACCAGATATGACAACGAGCAAAGGACTTCATCTGTGAAATACCTGGTTAACCTTCATGTAACTCTTTAAGCAAAGTATCTCGCCACTTTGCAAGGATAACCACTTGTGATCCCCATAAAACACAACCCAGTTGTACTGATAACTCCTCCTTCCTGTTTCTGTACAGTTGAAAATCCTGAGATTCATTGTACAGCCATCCCTGTGTGATTCCCTTATGCACTATGAATAACACAGGATATCTAGATATATGCAAAGCAGCAGTTTTTGCCATTACAGGAGATGAATCTAAAGCTGTCATAGAATACTACTTCCTCTGGACAAGGTAATGTGTAAAATAGTCCTCCACAGATAGTCAACTTAGTCCATTTGTATTGGGAATCTTTGAAATGGGTTTATATACAAGCTGATACAAGCCTATGCCCAAATCTGTACTCTAGCACTTACTGTATTTGATATTGCTTGATCCTCTTTTAAAAACCCAAGCAAGGGCATTCCTGTTTTATCTGTGCAAAATTCTGTTCTGCTTTTGATAATTTTCTTGAGGCAAAATAAATTGGTTTTTCCCTTCCATCCACCATAATATGTAACAAAACTGCCCCAATACCAACTGGGGATGCATTAAATTTTAGAGTTGTAATGAACTAAAACATCAGCTGGCATTAATAGACATTTCAATTGTTCAAATGCAAATATTTTGACTATTCTCCATTTCCAGAGTACACCTTTTTGTAATAACACAGTCGATCTAGAAGAGTGCTGATATTATTTAAATAGCAGTGGTAATAATTAACAAAAGCTAAATAACTGCACAGTTCTAATATATTTTTGGTGTCAGTGCTCTTTGAATAGCATTAACCTTATCCGGGGTTGAATGAATTCCTTGAAATTAATCCTGTGATCAAGATGAACTATTTACAACTTCCCAAAATCACATTTCTCACTTCTAAGGTGGAGGCCTGCATCTTGTAGTCTTTTTAACGTTAAACACAGATTTGGGTTATGTTCTTCCATATTTTTGCCTGAAATTAAAATGTTGTCGATATAAGCAGCAGTCATTGGTATACATTGAATTAACTGGTATATACTGTGTTAAAAACTTCCGGATGAAGAGGCAATTCCAAAAGACAATCTGGTGTATCTGAAAAGACCCTTATGAGTGTTTATAGGTGTTAGTTCTTCTGACTCTTTCCCCAAAGGAACCTATAAATATGTGTTGTTCAAATCCAATCTCGTAAAACAATGTCTCTTTGAGATTTTGGAATACAAGTCATCTAAATTTAGAATAGGGTACTTGTCTATCTGTAAAGCAGGGTTTACTGTCCGTTTAAAATTGCCACAAATCCTAACTTGACCATTTTTCTTTAACACTGGAGTGATGAGGGAGGCCCATTCAGTATAAGTAACTAGTAACTGGTTTGATAACAACAGCAGTAACCATGCAATCCAGTTTGGCCTCAATCTTTTCTCAGAGTGTTAACGGTACTGTTTGAGCTTTCATAAAATGGCGGGGTACTGTTAGGTTTGATATGCAGCTTCACTGTTGTCATTCTAAGTGCCCAGGCCTGATTTAAAAATCTCAGAAAATCTTCGCTCCAAGTTGGTCCACATTATTTGGTTACAGGTAGACAATAGATTAATTGGTAATCTTTCCAACCATCCTGTCCAAGAAGATTTGGTCCTGATCCGGGTACAGCCAGCACTCTTAAATTATAGGTTTTCCTCTGATGTTTCACAGTCACATTGGCAACTCCCCTAGGCTCAATGATATGCTTGGAATATGTACACAATCTTTGTATTAGAAAACATTGCATTAGGTATTTTCTTGAATTGCTCTTTGCTTAACAGAGAAGATAAACACTCAGTGTTAATTTCCATTTCGCAACTGATCCCATTTAACTTGAGTTTACACATATGATGTTTGGGTGCATCCAAATTAATCCTATATAACAATATATCCAGTGTGTTTTGTTCTTGCATGTAGTAGGACTGCTTTGCCCATTATTTGTTTTTGCACTGTCTTCAAAAATGATGTTTGTTTTGACAATTAAACAAATTTTGCCCCATGCTGGACACTATATACATTTTTCATGCCATTCTCCCCTGCATCCAAAACAGCCCTGTTGGCTGGGGCTGTAGAATATGCCGACTGCACCACTTCAGAGGGGTAAGACCGTCCCAATGAGGTGTCTAGGTATGACGATAAACTACATCCATGTCCAGGGTAAGACGATAAACTACGTCCAACAGCAAGGCCTCTGATCAGGAGGCTTTGAGGAGCATGGAACCTCCTCTCAATTGCTGGTGTTCCCAGGTCTACCCTGACCCGGGGTGGTAGCACCTGTTAGAGTCCCAGCTATGGGCAAATAGTTAACCCAGAAACTGAGGTAAAAGGCATTATAAAAGTGTAAAAATAGGTTTTAATACCAGAAATACTTTATAAAAAATTATTACCTGAAATAAATTTTTGAAGAAAAAAAAATAATACCAGCAATATGTTTTTGAAAAAATATTACCAACAATATGTTTTTAAAAAAATAATTTTACCAGCTATATGTTTTTGAAAAAATAATATTACCAGCTATACATTTTTGAGGAAAAAAATATTTACAGAAATAGATTTTTGATGAAACAAAAATATTACCAGAAAAAAAATAAATGTTGTCGGTATTAAATGACCCATTGAGGTTGAAATACCGTAAAACAAAACAAACCAAACCTGCATCCAAAACAAACTTTTCCCTCTTTTGTAATTTTGTAGAACTCTGACTCAACATAGACATTTTGTGTATGTCGTTCATACTTCTATTAATTATGTTTGCCATTCCAATAGCCACCAATTCTATGGCCTGAGCCACTTTGAAAGCATTTTCAATTGACATGTTCTCAGATAACAGTCTTTTTTTAATGTTCCCATTATCTAATCTACACCTAAATTTGTCCTGCAATGTTCTTTCTAAAAATATTTCAAATTCACATGTCAACAATGTTTAAGCCAAAGTTGACTGGGAAGCAAGAAAATGGAAGAGAATTCCACAGATGAGAAGTGCAATAGAAGAAACTGTTAGCATAGAACTTAGCTAAATCTAGCCATTTTAACTGTAAAAGGAGGAGACATTGTCACCAATCTAGTTATGTGATTAAATTCATAAAATCTAGGTACCATAGAGGTAAATAATATTTATTTTGTTTTAATACAAAACTGTGGCACAAGGCCAAAAGTGGGGGTAGGGGAAGGCTGGTCTTCAATCTGTCTTATCTTAAACTTAGATAACCACGATTACTGATCCAAACACACCACAGTATTCTTTATACCAAAACTTACCATTCTTACTACAGCCACCACAATACCTCAAAGTCTCTCTTTAGTCCTAACTAGTTCCCATATGTACATTTGTTAATGAAATAATAAAATTTAAAAATGAAACCTCAATAGTACAATAGAGGAAACTTAATCAGAACAATTACCATGAAAGTATTTATAGAAAAGTCACAAGGAAGCTACATTATGATGGTAGGAAAATGACTGACAAAGAGATGCCAGATTCATCTATATAAAAGTACATGCATCAATTAAACATTACACAGTGAAACATTTAGGAGTAAATTTTTGCTTTTAACAATGTCAGGCTGTGGATTTAATCTACCATTGTTTGCATGTGCATACATATGGAATTTCATTTTACTATTATAAGTGGTGTGTGTATAGAGAAGCGTGCTCACATATATGCAAAGAGAAGTTTTATATGTAAAATATTTTAATTTTGATAAACACTCATTACATAAATGTGTGTATGTATATATATATAGAGAAAGATAGAAACACACATGCACATAATTTATTTATGTGTGCATTTGTGCTTTTATACACATGAACCACTTATAACAGTAAAATGAAATTCCATGTCGGGCAAAAATACACCTTTTTTTTTCAATGTTAAAAAAATAGGTAGAAAAAGTAGAACAAATGCAAGAAAAAACTGTTTTCATGTCCATCAATTATTTTCCATTAAGTGCAATCCATAATCATTCCTTTGTTAAATAAATAGATAAATAATGTAAAAAGTATCAAATTGACATAAAAAAATATAAAATACTTGCCTAAGATCTGCAGATTGATGGAAAATCTCTTTTTGATGCTTATCCACCTTGCCTGTCATGACTGTAAATTATAACTTAATGTATTAAATGTTTGATGCATATATAACATTGTACACAAATTGATTAAAGTATATTGTATAAGATGACAGCCTACTGGCTATATAAATCCATATAGGATAAATCAAATATTAATGAATTTTCTGAAGAAGCTTGGCATGTATTTATAGTGTAAAAGCTCTCTAAATTAAAAAAGTAAAAACATGTTTTCCTTCAAGTAAATAAGAATATTTTTTAAATATTTATGATAAGCATCTAAGTGTTTTGCAAAGCTCTGCAAAGCATTAAGCATTTTTCTTAAGTTATACAGGATAAATTTGCAAAAAATACCATAAATAGTTTTTATCAGAAAATGTTTTATGCATTTTATAAGTGCTATGTTTGTTTAATCCATATTTTGCTCTTAATCCTTATTTAATCTGTCTTCCCAGCTTGTATTTTTTCTTTTAAAAATACCATGTCCTTTCAGCATATAGGTGATCATGGCTCTCCACAGATTCCTTTTTCTTTATTATCTGTGAATTGTTATACCTTCAGAACTTTACAGCTAGGACACACCATGCCACTTTTACAGAATCAAATTGCCCCGTATTCCAATTGTAAGGGAGCATATTCTATGAAGGGAGATTTTCACAAAGAGCTGCTACTTTGTAGAACAGACTCCCACATGGATGCTTCCTTGATCATTATAATCATAATATCTTCAAGTGTCAATTGTTATCTATCCTCATAATTGTCACTTCCTACTACCTCCTCTTACATTCATATCACATACCTCATTCAGTAAATCTCTACATTGAGTGGCTCTCGAGATTTGTATTGAGTGAGTTTTAATAAAAAAGAAATATCTTGATAATGCAATATTACAAATTAATATTTTTTGATATGGGTCACAGCATTGTGCAGAGAACAAAATGAAGACAAGTTACAAACTTCAAAAGGGGGACATTATGTAATTAATGTCATTACTGGTAAAGTAGCAAAAATTTAAATAATGTCCGGTGTAGAATTTGTTAATAATATTTTTCAGTTGAGAGCAAACAAACATGAAAATGTTTGAGACATAGATTTTCATTAAAGCAGAAAACAACTAAAACTATTTTCTTTAAGTCATTTTCCATAAACATCTCTTTGCTGCAAATGAGGTCATACAGTTTTAACAATCATAATAATTTAACATGTTAAAAAATGAATTAAAAATTAATATAAATCTTATCAAAATTCAATATCTCTTTCAATATGTTCCTATCTATGTTTGTCTCTTTCACAATCTGTTCATATGTGTGTGCATTTCTTGGTCTACTTATTCAAATTTGTTCATACTTATCTATCTATACCAATCTGTTCATACCTATCTATCCCAATCTGTTCATATCTATCTATCTATCTATCTATCTATCTATCCAAATTTGTTCATATCTATCTATCTATCTATCTATCTATCTATCCCAATCTGTTAATTATCTATCTCAATCAGTTCATACCTATCTATTTATCTATACCAATCTGTTCCTATCTATCTCTCTATCTATCTATTCCAATCTGCTTGCATCTATCTCAGGATATCCATTATTTTTTTACCATTAAATATGTGTGGCTAGAAACTAGTGTTAAGATCAGAAGACTAAATATAGAGAAATTATAGGTTCTATGCTAATATGAGATTTACCTAACCCTTGCCACGATGCAAAGTTTGACATAAGGTCACAATTAACATGGGTCCCTAGGTAGTGCCCAAAATTGTCCAGACCCCAAACCTTTAAATACAATAGAGATGGCCTACCTGGGAGAATGGACCCCTGGAACTTCTTTGGTTTATTTTTTGTTTTTTACCTTTAAATTGGAATCTTGACAAAAGGTTCTTATCATAGCAGTCAGTTCAGTAGTAATAAAAAAATATCTACTGCTGGTATCTGTACATTTATATATAAAAAGTTATTTGGGAGCAACCTCATTCTTTTCAAGGTTTGAGAATCTTCATAACTGATAGTCTAAATTGAGGAGTTGCCAAAATAAAGGTTTCCACTTTTAACCAATCTCTGCATTAAGTAGAATGTGTGTGTGTAGTGTAATGGTTAGTGACTCAGGAGAAATCAAAGAGATAAGTTTGAATTTCAGTTGATTTTATTACGTTCACTTTAGCACGAATACACTTGGAAAAGGCATGACATCATCTCTTCAATGCCCAGCTACAGATTAAATAGTGGATCTAACTGGGCTCTCATGCCTTGAGGTGATAACCAGTCTAGGAGAAGGAACTCTGAAGAGGAAGGGTCTCTGTCAGGCTATGTTGCCCTAGACACACCACTACTGCTATGGCAGCAGTACATGTGGTGCCCCAATGAACCTAATGGGTTGCAGGACTCATGATGATGTGATGATACAGTAAATGTCAAAGCAAAATACTAACTTAATAAATTTTGTAAATAAAGGTTTTTCTGCGTTAAAAGTTGACACTGAGGTCAACACCACAGTCTGTTTCATGCTTGAACGCAATCTTCTGGCCGTGTTTGAAAATTGCATTCAAGCATGAACCACATCTTACCATTACCTTACACCTAGATTTAAGGTAATATTCAAGCCTCCTAATGTGTTTTTGTCTTCTATGTACCATGTTTCTTCAAGGCACGGCAATCATAGCTCTCCAAAACTTCCCATTCTTTATAGCCCTTAACAGTAATTCTCCTCCCTTTACTAAGACACCTAACCACTCCCTTGTTCTGCCTTCCATTTGCACAAGCCTTCCCCTCTCTCACTTGCCATCAATATATCTGATTTTCCAAGCCCCACATTCTTATTATGAGTTCATTTTAGCTATCTCTTTCTGATTCTAATTGTAAGTGTTCTTTTTGTTGCCATTTTCTTTAAGACTTCCTTAAGACAATGTGTTTTAGCATACACACAGACAATAATGGGTATGTCCCCATTCACATAAATAAAGTAGTAAATACTGTATGTTTGTCTGCAGTTGGAGATTCATTGACTCACTTCTAGCAGTTGACTACTTCTTCTATGTGCTGCTGGCGAATATTGTGTGTTGTTCTTGTCCCTAAGTATTATCATTCATTACCAACCTTCATGTGATTATTCTATTCAGTAATCTTCCCTAGGTTATAACATTTTGGCAATGAGGATTAGCCAAAATTATAACACTATGCTTACTCACTCTATCCATGGAATACTTAGTATCCTTCAGTAGAACCAAATGGAAGTAAGAAAAGGATCTGAACATGGATTGAACTGGGGAAAATGTTTTGTGACGTATGGTGGCCATTAATAATTAAGTATAATTCAAGACTTCAATGTTAAGCTAAAAACAGTATTTAATTACAACCACGCATAAGTACTTAACAAGAACAAAGAAGTAAAAGTCAACTACAGATAATTAACCATTTCAGTGAATACCTTGTTAGTAGCACAGCTTAGCTTAATGTCCGGCAAATTCTAAATCACAACCCAAATCATCGACGCATAATAATTCATACTAATTTGACTTGATAGTTCCATTCAATAGTCACTCAATAATCATCCTAGTCAGTAGCCTGACACCACTATTTATACACTTGGAAAACATATATTCATGGTGGAAAACATATTCATAAGTCCAGAGTGTCACACTCAAACCTCGATGACTGTCATTTTATTCCTATATAACAAAGAGAAATTCCAAAAACTAAGCAAAGTGCAGGGAAACAGAAAAATTAAATTAGAAATTGTTTACTCACACTGTCCATGGAATTCTCAGTATCCTTCTGTAGGACCACATTTGTGCTACCTCTAGTTTTCTCCTCATACATGGGGAGCTTGTCCAGCATTTACTGCCATAGCATCTAGCAATCTAGCTCTATTTATCACTCACAACGACCTATTTGGATTAAAGGAATGTCCTTACATTCTGATATGTGATACAATATTTATACCGTATATACTCGAGAATAAGTCACACTTTTTTTCACCAAAATTTTGATAATAAATAGGAGTGTGACCTATCCACTCAACATCATAGTGAATCTGAAGTAGACTGTGGTATATCAGTAGTCCAAGCGAGTACCCTGGCCTCAAGCATAAACAAGAGCAAGGGAGAAAATAAATGTTTCCCAACATTTTGATTTTATGCAATCACCCCTTCCAAAAGTACTGTCACACATCAAATAAAAGCATTCAATCTGCACTACTCATATTTCAGTCCTAATTAATTTTAATAACTATATCTAAATGAATAAACACTTATGTTTTAATATATGTAAGCACAGTTTTGAAATGAAGGTGAATATTTGAAAATATTCAATAAATATTAGTTATATTTATATTAAAAAAGAGCCATGTAACTCCCCAAATTATAGTGCGACCTATCTGCGAGTCAACTGTAAATATCCGCTTTGACAACCCCAAACTATGGGTGCGACGTATCTGCAGGTATATACTGTAAGATCTTAAAAGTCAAATTATGTTGCCAAGTTATAAAATAATACTGTCACTTTTGTAATGGAGGTATTCAGTATTGTTGGCACTTATTGGAGATTCTTAAACAAGTCACTTGAATCAAGAAATATCTATAAATCTCAGGTTATCTCCGTCAAGGAGGAATTACTAATATTGTCAGTATTTTTGGGTATTTTATAAATCAGCAGCCAGCAGAACCATAGATCTGAACTATATTTATGTTGTTGAAGAGGTATTTACTAAAAGTAAAAAAAAAACAAACATAAAAGACTAAGAAAGGGAAAGAAAACAGATGAATGGATGCTAATGGTTATCTCAAGTCCAACATGAATGTTCAACATGCAAGGTCTACCAAAGAGAGATCAAACAGTTCACTTGATTTCTCTTTGGTGCACCTTGCATGCTGCACACCTTGTTTTGAATTTTTTAGACAAAATCTTTTAACCATTGTAGCTGAGCTAATTTAGAGGAATTTACTTATCTTTGTTTTTTTTGATTAACGACAAAATTACTTTGGTGGCAGGGTTAGTGGAATTTACAACACAGTATTTAGTATTTACACTATTTACATCTTTGTTGTTACATATTCACAACATTTCAGCACCTGAGTTCAGTACCTTGGCGCAGCAGAGGTAAATGAAAACTTGGGGAGTTGAGTTACTAAAGGGAAATAATTGAAACTGAGACTGAAACATCTGGAAGAGGCATGGCACGTGGAACTAGAACAATCTACCCCCAGTGGAGAAAATTCCAAACCACCTGAACAAGGCTGGAGCACACAACAACCAAAACGTTGTGAATATGACAACAACAATGAAGACAACAGTCTGAGCAATGTAAATAGTGTAAATAGTTACAATATCTCATCTCAGAAATATAGACAGACAGTATTTAGTATTTGTGAAGTTATTGCTAACTTTTAATTTTCCCCCGAAAAATGAATGAAAATTTATTGTACTAAGCTATGCACCTTAATAAAACCAACTGTACTTTGTAATCCCTTACCTGTTTGCACTTCTCTCTAAAATTTGGTTTTGATTGGTCAATGTATGGCTATTTTAGAGGGTGTGATGGACAGACAAACAGAATTTTATATATAAATATCAACACTTGTTGGGTTATTTAATGTTGAAATCTGCAGTACTTGGGTTTATAGGTAAATATTGGTCATGTTTATACTTGAATTTGTAAGTAAACATTGGTTGTATCCTATAATGGCATCCTAAATTTCCAGGAACTGGTCCTATAAAAGCAGGTAATCTTTAGGAATCTATTCTGCTTATTTTGTCTTCAATCTGAGAATGGAAACAAGTCACTTTATAGCATCAGAAAGAATTAAACCATTTTGCTAATTTAATTGAAAACATTCATTTATTAAGTTATCACCAGATTGAAATGCTATTCTCATCATATTTCTGTTCCAAAGTATGATGCTTTTTGGCTCTATTGTCATCAGCTGTGTTATGCTTTCTCAGCCACATTTGAACTGAATCACTGCAGCCCCAAAGATCCAATGGAAAAACTATCAAATTTATGACTAGATGATTTGCCACATTTTTAAATTCAAGATGATTTTTTTGTCAGAATAAATCGTGCAGAAAACTCTCTTTCAGCCTCCGCAGAACTTACAGCAATGGTATTAATTATATTTTTAACTTTTATATATTAGCTATTAATATACAAGATTATTTTCGGATAATCCAACAACCAATTTGCTAAAAATTTATAATTTTAAGAATCGGTTTGTAAAACCAGTAGGATGCCACCACTGGTTTTATCTATACTTGAGTCTGTAGCTAAACACTGGACATGTTTATACATGAGTCTGTAACTAAACACTGGACATGTTTATACATGAGTCTAGGCCACAAAAATCTCCTGAGTCGACCAAGCATAGAAATAAATACAATATGGGAACCAGTAATAAGGAGTGCCAGAGAACAGCAATGATAACAAAAAAGTTGCAATATGAGATCTGGTAAAAACATGTAATGATAACAGCAAAATTGCAATATGAGTACTGGTAAAAAATGGTGCTGAAAAATTAGGTTTATAATACTCAGAAATTCATACCCAAGGACACATAGTACAGTGGATAAAGGTGTTGGTTAGATCCAGTGACAGACCCAAAGAGTGTGAGTTCAATACCCGGTTAAGGCAGTGGAGAACTTTCAGAGGGAAAATTACTGGATAACTGACATCCATCAAACATGGCTCGTGGAACTAGAACAGTCTACCCCAGTGATCGAAATAAAGGGTTCGGTTCGAAATTCCAACCACCTGAAGAAGGCCGGAGCGTACAACGTCCGAAACGTTGTGACGAATATGGCGACAAAGATGAGGACAATAGTCCGACTAATGTAAATACTGTACATAATACCTCATCTCAGAAATATAGACAGACTATGAGTCTGTAAGTAAATATTTGGTGTATTTATACTTGAGTCTGGGCATATAAATATAAATTATATCAGACTAAATGTTAGTAATTTTGTTTTTAATCATTTCACCCAAATAAAGCCACTGAGATGCAAGGGGGTGACTGAGTGTGTGAAAATAGGAGAAGAAGAAAAAATCATTAAGGCGAGTGAACAATGAAAGAACAGGAATTAAGAAAACGAGATAAAGATTGACATCACATTTACATTTTTGAAGATCAATGTTGACTAGAAAGCAAGACGCCAGAAGAGAGTTCCACAAGTGAGAAGTATGAGACAAGAAACAATTAGCATAGAACTGAAAATATTTATAGAAAAGGCACTGGGAAACTATGTTATGGCAGTGGGAAATTGACTGAAACTGAGATGTGAGATTAGGACCAATAACATTGTAGATTTTTCTTTGAATTTTATCAAAACTTTCTAAATATATAATATAAGTACCCAACCAGATGTGGGAGCAATATTCAATGTATGGAAGAATGGTAAACTTATAAATGTGTAAGATAAATTTTGGTGAGAAAAATTGTCTAGCACAACACAGTAAACTAATTTTCCTATTAGTAGACATACGAACTGATTCAATATAATCTTTCCACTTCATGTTAGCAGAAAATATTCATCCAAGACTGCACAATGACTCATTCTCCTGGAGGTGAGCATCAACCATACTGATGGAAGTCAAAAAGTTTTCTAAGCTGATTAAGCTAGAGCAGTTTTATTTTGGATGCATTAAAATTACCAAGCCATTTCTTGCCCCAGTTAACTACAGATTGTAGGTGATATTTTTAGATCAGCTGCCAGTTTAACCTTATTGAACCCATCAGACTTATAATTAAGACAAGAGTAAATATTTATGTGATCAGCCTAGATACTGAGTTGAGAACTGATGCCACCAGGAAGGTCATTGATGAAAATTAGGAACAATATGAGTCCCTGGGTGAGAACTACATTAATGCAAAAAGATTTAGAAGAGTGGCCATTAAAGACAACTTTCATCTTGTGATTTAAAGAGAAAAATTGAATCTGTTCAAAAATTTGTCAAGAAATACCATAACCTTTCAACATGTAACCAGCATGCCAAACCCTGTCAAATGGCTTTGAGCTATCCGAAGCAACTGCTTTGAATGACAAAATCAAAAAAGTCTTTTTCTATATCTGAGTTCATGACAGATTGAACCAGCAGATAGCAAGTTTTGATGCATCTTACCCCCCAGCTGTTGGTATATTTTGGGTCTTGCCAATAGGACTATTATTTTCTCTGTGTATGTTGAATGTTCAATCTTGCTTTGAGTAGATATTTGCTTCCTCTTTCATAAATATCAAATTGGTTATCTTTGCCTTTGGGCTTCTGGTTTTATATATTTTGCACAGATTTGTTGCCTCATCACCTCTACACTAAACCTATGGGATTGATTTGCTTTTACAACTTATTTATGGGTTATTTAAAATTGAAACATATTTTGGATTGTAAGAATATTTCCATCTGTATTTCTGGGATGAGGAGTTATTATTATTCATACTATTTATATTCTGACTATTGTCCTCATCTTTGTTGTTTTTATCACAACATTTTGGCAGTTATGCCTTGTGGCCTTCATCAACCATAAATTGATCTAGGTAACCTACAGGGATTTCTGAACTCAACCCTTTATTTAATCTACAGAGCTAGATGGTTCTTATTCCACTGTCAATACCTAATTTAGTTGTTAGTCCTGAGTATGACGATAAACTAAATCCAGCAGCAAAATCTCAGATCAGGAGGTTTTAATGAGCGTGGAACCACCTTTAATTACTGTTGTTCCTAGGTAGGTCCACCCTGACCAGAGGTGGTAGCACCTGTTAGGGTCCCAGCTATCACCAAATAGTGAACCACCAAACAAAAACAAAACCCTATGAAAGTATTAAAATACCAGCAATACATTTTTATATAAACAATTACCACTGATACATATTTGTATTGAACTGGCCAACAATACATTTTTTTATGTGTAGTTGAAGCCATAAAATTGTGTTCATAATATAATATTTAGATTTCAGTATTAACCTATAGAGGTATTGATATGTCATTGAACAAAATCAACCAACCAATCAATATCATCTAGTTCTTATTTTTAGTACTGCTCAGTTACTGTTTTCTCTGGTTCCACTGAGTCCAAGTACACACTGCTCAGCCCAAGGACTGAACTCACAATTGTCACCAAATTCATGAACCAACACTTTAGTCCATTACACTATTGTCTTGTGGATTAAAGCGTTGGTCAAAATATTATGATAACAACAACAAAATGTGGACAATAGTTTGCATATAGATAATATAAATAAGAATAATTCTTTTGAGAATAACAATAATTTTTCTACATAAAAGCCCTACCAATTAACTCCTAGCTGGGAGAGGAGATGTATTCATATCTTTCCCAAGATTATTTGTGTGTAAGTGAATGTGATGAACTTGACTGGAATTTGAACTCAGCTCTCTGTTTTCTCATTCTGAGCCACTAACCATTACACCACCCACACATCCAAACATATGAGAGAGATAAAAAATGATAATCTGGAAAACGCACAGTGAATATGATGGTTGTCCCCTCTCACAGCATGTGACAACATTCCAGAACACAAGAAACACCTAAGAAAGGTAAAAGATTATGTGTCCTAAATGTTGGGATAAAACAAAATAATAATGATGTGAAAATTAGTCTGAATTGAAGTATATAAAGTAGTTTTGAAAATTTCTCAGTCTGACTAACTTCTTAAAATCTGATCAACTACCAAACATTAGAATTTGATGGGGTAGGGAGTTTTGGTCAGGCTGAGAACTTGTTTGAATAATGAGATTATCACTGTTTCACATGATATTGCAAAAATAAAAAAAGTAGTCCAAATTTGATAAACCTTAAACATGTGACCTTTAACCTCAATAAAGGATCTTCATTGAGAATATGACATTGAACACGTCATGTTACAAGTTTTGTAACCTATTAGGGTTGTAAGGATACCCCATGTATGGCATACATATCAGCAATGGTGTGTCTTAGGCAAGTATTAGGTTGGTGCAAAAATAATGTCGTTTTCTCACATGAAGTTGAACGTCAAAAAACGACATTATTTTTGCACCAACCTAATATTTCATTTTAAGCAATGGCACACCTAGGAGCAAATGAAAATATCATGGCACACTTAAAAAAATGTTTAAAGGATGTACATTTAAATATTACAAAATAAATCCATAGATTAAACACACACACACTAATATGAACTTACTTTGTTTCACTGTTTCTATTCAACTATTTGTGTAGCTTATTTAGTAAAATACTAATGCTGTACTATTACTACTTACCTACATACATATATATATATATATACAGTGACAATATTTGGCAGCACACTTAAGAGAATCATGTGGCATTCCAGTATCCCATGATGCAGCAGTTGAGAATCACTGGCCTGACAGACTCCATTCCTCTTAAGGTTAGTTTTGAACTCAGGGTTTCTCTTCTAGATTGGTTACTATTGTAAGGCAAGAGAGGTCAGTCTGCCCTGCTCTTTAACCTATCCCTGGGGGAAGTTGGATTCATGACTTCTCCAAGAGCATTAACACTAAATGATGAAAAAATTGAACTCAGCATGCTAATTTTGCTGTCCTGCTGCCAGTTACATTGCATATATGCACCTAAAATGCTATTTTTAGAAATCTGAAATTGTTTAATTTATAGAAATATATTAGTGTTGTATCAAAAGTATTTTAATTTTTTGCAGACCTTTACTCCAAAGCTTATTTCATATACGCATCTAAAGACTATCTATGACTCTCTTATTATTATTATTATAATACTTTTTTCATACAGTTTTTTTTCAGCTGGAGATCTTGCATTATGGGTGTTTGCCATCAAGTTGTACCCCCTCAGACAGATAATTCCTTTTGGCAGAATATTTGCAGTGCCAAGCAATGTAGACTTCTAAAGTGATGGAATCTTAGATCCTATTCTGATTTTCATAATGTAGGTCTTTAAAGTTGGCGGCATAGACTTCAAAGTCCCAAGGATAACTGGGACAATGGTGGCTTAATTGTCCCACATACTTGCAACTTCACTATTATTATATACAAGGATGTATCAAAAACATACTTTTTTTTTTTTTTGCAGACCTTTACTCCAAAGTTTATTTCATTTAAACGTGGATACTCATAATTTAAAGTGACAAAATTTGTCAGATTAATAAATAAAAAAAAACATTACTTTTTTAGAAATTACTTTGTTTACATTTGGATACAAAACTGAGCAGATATGAAATTTCAAGAATCTATGATGAGAAGGATTTCACTTAAAGGCACTATTCAGCCATGCTTGACTGGAAAAAATTTTTGTGTCCTAGTCAGCCTAAAGCACCTCAGATTTAATTATGGTTCCCTCTGCCCAGGGGACACAGGTCTAACTCCTGTCAGAGAGTGCATATTTTTCTTTAATAAGATCTCTCAGATATTCAGACTGGTAGAGGAAAATAAATAAACTGTTTAATAAATAAACAGAGTGTTTGGTTCAAATATAAGTATCCACTAAAAATAGCATTTAAAGTGATAAAATCTGTCAGCTTAATAAATAAAAAAATCCATTACTTGTTTAGCAATTATTATATAGTGTTGTGTTTCTTACACTAAACCGGATGTTGACTGCTCGACGACCCAAGGCAGAATGCAAAAACACATCTCTGCACATCATGGCTTGATACATGTTTTCAGTATTAAATGATAAAATGAACCTTATATATTGACCAGTAAAATAACTCCCGCTAAAAGACACAGACTGTGATTTGGAGCCAATACGATGGCTATAAATTCCTTGATTCAATGCCGCAAAGGTCACAGAGAGGGAGAGAGACCCAGCTGAGATGTTGACATGCAGAGGTTGGTCAAGAATGCTGCCGGCAGACTGAGACTTAACCTGATACTTTTCAACTTTCATCCTTTTACAGCCACCGTCTTCACAAAACATCAACCAACAGCCATGACCAACATTCTTTCTCTTCCTTTCTTCTTTCCTTCCTTCCTGACTCTGTCACCTTTTACAACAGTGACAAGTCCTGCCTTCCAGGTTACTCATTCTTCATTTCTGCAACAATAGTAAATAAAAATTATTTTGTACTAAAGCAATTGACTCCAGTTAAATTGTTTGAAAAACTTTAATAAGTTATAATATCATTATTAACTAACAGTATTTTAATATACTTTCTTTTCTTTCTTTATCCTAATTATTTTCAGGGCAAGGATTTTCTGAATGCTGCAAGTCACGCCTATCAATAGAAGATCGCCACCGGAGACCAATATCCAAACGATTCTCCTGTCCTCAGGATGTGAACACTATCAACAGGTCCTTGAAGACCTCCAACATTGGTCACATCCCAGACTGCACACAGTGGATAGACCTGAGACCCACAATACCAGATAGAGACCTTTCAGATTTTCCTCCACAATTACCAGAGCTTCCACACAAAAAACACTGACCTTAAACTAACTGTAAATTACTTGTTATCAAAAGTATAAACTCACAATAGTGCTCACTTTGTTTGATCTGAGATCTGTGTGACGAGAGCAAATCTCTGAGATGAATGCCAAAACTTTGAGACAAGGAGCACTGACACCTTCTACCCCTAACCTGAACCCATCTAAACGCATTGTTTAATCAAAAGTATAAGTCCATGCAACCACCTTGGTAACTAAATTTTATATGAACCTAAACTCAGCATATCATCCTTAAATTCATGATATATTCTACCTTTTGCAGAAATGATTGTACTTCAATATTATGAATATGAGTAATAATGAGAATGATAGACTAGATGTCTAGACAACATTACCTATATTATAAATATATCTTTTCCAGAATCAAACAAATGAAATAAAATAGAGCAAACTCTGCAACATTTGTTAAGATTTTGGGGGCTGGAGAATGGAGTCAAGAATATTTTTAAGGATATTCCTGCCTGGAAAAATAAGAAACGTGAAAAGGATGGTTTTTCCCTTGACACCACTATTATTTTAACTACCTTCACTCCTCGGCAATGTTTATTGTTTTAAAAAGCAATGATTAGAATTGTGATAAAGCCTAAACATATTAAAGTTATACATTCTAAAATGTAAATATACAACATTCTAAAGACTAACACAATTGTATGAAAACATACAATGCAATATTTATCATTTACCAATTTATAAAGAAATACATATGCAAACAATTTTTATTAATTAATTTATAAACATTGGCAAAATTGTTAAAATATGTGAGCCAAGTATAAGTAAATACTTATTATTTATCATTTTATAAATTTCAAATCAAGTGGCAAGTGGCTGATATTTTGCCAACTATTCCAATAAACAATATAACAGTGTTTAATATTTTTGTTGTAAATTCTCAAGAACAAAAAAAGAAATGTATAAATTCACTTTCATCCCTTGTTTAAATTTTACCATTTCTAATCTTTGATTTTTTAGAACAATAAACATTGCTGAGGGAGTGACAGTAGTTAAAAAGTGGTGACAATGGAAAAATGGTCCTTTTAACAAAGTTTTTATTTTTATTTTGCAGGCAAGACAGTCCAAGTTTTCCAAAAAATTTAATTTTTTTTGTTTAATGTTTCAAACAAATTATGTTGATATCAAAATGTTGTTTCCAAATGTTTGTCTTATTCTCCCCTAGTAAAATTCACTTTACAAATATTTGATTTTAAAGACATTTCCCAAAATACAATGAAAATATTTTTAGACATGTTTGAGATCCAAATTAGAAACTAATCCATCACAAGATCATCAATAAACTTTAAACTGTTTTGATTGTTCTTGTGCAGCGTCTAAGAAACACTCAATATATTTGGCACTTGAAGTTCATAAGCCCAACACACCTCCAGTAATGATATGTAGATTTCTTATATATAAGGACAGTTTCCCACTTTTTAATTCTATGAAATTCATACTTAACATACTCTTACCAACCAACAGAAATGTACAAATTATATAATTTGAAAAAAACTGGTATGAAATTTCCTTATGTGCTGTACTTTGTTTGAAAAATAACCAAGAAAAATATTGTTTTTAAAAAATAAGGATCTGATTTTCACAAAAGCAATAAGTCACAAAAAATCTCAATAAAAAAAAAAAGAGTTGACTGAACAAAAGATTAAAAATATTAACCAATATTTCTTAATCATAATGAAGCAAAAACCTGAGCTAGGCAACTCAACAAAACAAGAACAAACTTTATATTTTGTCATTGATCTTTGTGAAAAACTGACAAATTTTTTCTCACTTAAATCATTCAGTAAAATTCACAAAGACTTTATATATATATATATATATATATATATATATATATAATAGCATAATGCCTGATGATGATTGGAGATTTACCTTTTCAAAAAGTAATGTTTACCAGAACAAAGATTAAAATGCTAATCTTAAAAGGCCAAAAAATCAATGTAATATATCATCCTGAAAATCCCAAAATCAAAACTGATTAATTCATTTAATCAAGATTAACTACTACGATTCAACGTCTAACCAGAGATTTATAATCCAGGATGCCTTCTTGAGAAAGATTGATCTGAGAAATACGTAAGTTGGTCTTTGAGATTTTCCTATTTCTTCACTTTTTGTTGATTCCTTGTATATGATGGTAAATTGAAAGCAAAGGCAAATAAAATCATACATTCTTCTTACTAGCTACACTCAAAAAGGTAATACCCCTGATGTAACTCGTTTATATATGAAGCCATAAAAAGTATAAATAGCTACGGCTATTCCCCATGAAGTGTTAAGTGCTTACTACTTCCCAAGAGTAAGTAACTTGACACAACATCGGTCTCACTGATAGGATACAGGTACTATAGAAGATCATAAAATAGCCCATCTTCCCTCGTGGGTAGACAATTTAGAGCCCCATTGACCATGTTTGACGACACCAAGGAAAGACAAAAAGAATAATGAATTTAATCTACAATTGGCAAGATTCATAATGCAAAATGGACAGAACACTATGATAATAGAAAAAAATATGGAAATGGGATATTACCATATGGAGACCAAGTTAGAGTGCAACATGATAGCGATGAAGAAATGTATCGTGAGCCTGAAAGTAATAAAGGCAAAGGTATCATGTCAAAACAAACTAGACAGTGAAATCGAGAGTAATATAGACTCTGAAGATGAAGAAGAACGATCATTGGAAGAACGCTTCTATGAAAAAAGAAAAAGGTCATGATCTCCCATATCTAGACAATCTCTTAGGGAGAGGGAGGAAGATAGTGAGGAGACAAAATCTTCCAGAAGTACCAGGAAAAATAAGGGGATAAAACCTCTTTGGTACAGTGAGATGAGGTGACACATTTACATATGAAATCACAAAAACTATAAATAGCTATGGTTATTACCTATGAGCAGTTGAGTGTATACTACTTCCTGCAAATAAGTAACACTGCACAGCAACCCCCCCTATACTTTCTGTTTGAATTTCTTGGATGAGGAGCTATCATTATTTACACTATTTATATTCAGACTATTGTCATCTTTGTTGAAGTTATTACAATGTTTTGGCCTTCCTCAGGTATATATTGATCTGGGAAACCTATGGGACAATGGCCTAGTGGGTAAAAGTGTTGGTTTGTGAATTTGGTGACATAAGGGTTGTGTGTTCAATTCTTGGGTTGGGCAGTATATAATTGCACTCAGTGGAAACTGGTGAGCAATAACTGTACAATACTAAATAAAAAATTTTTATTGGGCAATTTCTGTGAATGCAAGGTTTTCATTGGTGCAAAGAAAATTCCACATAGGCTTGCAAATTCCTTAGCTTCTTCTTCCTCAATCCTGTGAATTTGAAGAGAGTGGGTGAAGGGAGTTGTTATTATTTTGCACTACAGATTAAATCATTGGTTTGTGAATTTGGTGATATAGTAAACATGACTTCAATCATTGGCTGAGCCTTGTCTACTTGAACTTGGTAAAAATGGGTGAGCCATAACTGAGCAATACTTAAAAATAAGAGCTAAACATGATATCCCTATTCATGGGCAGTGGAATGAGAACATTCTACCCCATAGATTTAATAAATGGTTCAGTTCAGAATTCCCTGTAGGTTACCCAGGTTGATATACAATTGAGGAAGGCTGGAGGCACAATGGCTGAAATGTTAAGAGAACAACAGTCTGAATATAGATAGTGTAAATGCTCCCTAAACTGTTTGACAATTATAAAGTATTTTTCTTTTGAGTTGCGGTGAATGATGCCAGATGAGTTTATAAAAAATACCTTTAATGAAATATGTTGAGATGAGAGTTTAAAGACTGAAAATTATAAATCCAATAAGATTCACTCAAAAACATTTACACTTCACAAAGAAAGGTTCATTTTTTCTTTTTTTTAAAGAAAAGAAAATCTGCATGAATAGATAGGAATACATTATTTTTGAAAATTGTCAGAGACAATATATCCAAATGTGGATTGAATAAAACAATGTCCTCATTGTTGAGTTACTTCCCCTTGGCAAATTGGCAGTTTAGAAAAAGTAGATCTATATAGGTGGCACTGCTAAGTTATATTTGCATGGGAATAGTTATAAGATTGTTATGGACCAATCATTGAACTATGCACAGAGTGAAGAAAATAATTCTAGCAGAAGGTGAAGACTTGTAAGACATTCTTTTTTGCCCAAATATAGTACTGAAGTTTTTACATTGATTTTAAGTTAATAAAAGTGAATTGCTTTTACTTTTTGTTTGCCATCATTGTATAAGTGAAAATAACTTGCTTACTCAAACTACTACACTCATTAGTTTCATTTTTAACATTATAAGTTTTCACTTGGTATGTTCTCCAATCACCTTCAGGCACTTAGCCATATTTAGGCATTTATAAGATGCTGATGTCTAATGCTTAAAATTATACATATGGACTGAAATTGATCTTAGATTAATTTTAGTCCCATAACTGGAAGAAAAGTCTGTTAAAACAAATGACATTGCATACAAAACTCTAGTATAAAAAAAAAATCTTTTTACTGGCGAATCAATTACATATTATGTCATTCCTCTCCAGAAGGGTTTGAGAATGTACCAGCAGAAGGGTTTGAGAATGTACCAGTTGAAACTCATTTTATAAAAGCATTTGTTTTGGGGTTTTTTATACTCCTACAACATTTTAGTCTGTATGATTTCTAATTACAATTAAATAATATGGTAAGTAGTGCATGTTTTGATAATGTTTATTGAATGTCTATAAGAAATAGAAACAAGATTTCCCACTATCTTGATTCAAGCAACACTTTTTTCTCCCCAAGGACAATGAATAAAAATGAAAGGAAAATGGAAAAACAGCAAAAGACAGATCTCTTTGCAACCATTTTATGTTTGTTTTTTTGTTTTTTTTGGTAAATTTTTTTTTCAAACTTGCATTTCTTATGTACAAACAAATATACCAAAAGAAATAAAAGAAGAATTTTCACAAAAATATGATACATTAATTTGTTAGCCTAATGAATGCATATTTTTCAATATACTTGCACATTTATATGTCTTTATGTTTGTCTGCAAATATTGGCAATGTTTAAACTTTGTGCCCATTCAAATATAGTTTGTCAAAAGGACGGATTTTCTGTTGACGATTTTTCTGCTATTAATTTAAACTACCGAGACTCCCTCAGTAATGTTTTTTTACAAGATTATAAAAATATATGAACCAGGTGTAAAGATTTATTATTTATCATTTTATAAAGCATTTGAAAAGAGTTTTTTTTATTTAAAAATTTATAAAAATCTCCAAAATTTTCAATGAACTGTGTTCTTTGCAATGGTTGGCAAAGCATCAGCAAATCAATTTGAATTTTATAAAATGGTAAATGATAAAGATTTCAAGTTGGTTCACTTATTTGTAGGATTTAGCAATAAAAAATAGTTTTCATATTTATTTCTTTATAAAATGGTAAATGATAAAGATTTCAAGTTGGTTCACTTATTTGTAGGATTTAGCAATAAAAAATAGTTTTCATATTTATTTCTTTATAAAATGGTAAATGATAAAGATTTCAAGTTGGTTCACTTATTTGTAGGATTTAGCAATAAAAAAATAGTTTTCATATTTATTTCTTCATAAAATGGTAAAGGATAAACATTGCATTGTATTAGTTGGTTTGCATTTTTACCATGAAATTATTCTTGCAAATAAACAATATAATAAATAAATAAATAGTTTTGAATATTTTTGTGATAAATTTTCAAAGAACAATGAAAATGTATAAATTCCCATTTGATATGTTTGGGTTTTATTGAACTTCTGATCATTACTTTTTAAAACAATAAATATCACTGAGGAAGTGTAAGTAATACAAAGTAAAAGCGATGTCAAGGGAAAAACTTTGGAACACACTTTTCTTGAAAGCACAAAGGTTAAACTTTCCCAATTATTTTATGAGGTGTTATGACCTCATAGCCACCATTAAGAAGAAGAAAGGTTATAGGCATGTCATAAGAGCCAACAATCTTTCAACTGTCATCTAACAAGGTATCAACTTAGTCAAAAGAATAGGAGGTGACAGAGGAAAAGATGGGCTGAAAACATCATAGAGACTCAGACATTTACACAAAACTGAGACATATGGGGGAGCTGGCCCTGTGACCACACCCAGTCCTGGGACTGTTGATGATTATATATATTAACCCTTTCCCCGGCATATACGTATATTTACGTTTTTACTGAAAGTGTCTTTTTCAGATATGGACGAATAAACACGTTCAAAAACCAGCAAAAACTGTTGATCTGGATTCTTTTTATGCCCTTCTGAGCCTGAAATGAGTCCAGTTGTCAACTCATACATCTAGTAGAGGTGTTAGCCACGGCTCAGGTACTTCAAAGTGTCTCAGGTTCTTAGTCGTCTTGAAGCATTCAATGCAGCCAGATACATTTATTTTGCTTCCACACTCTCACTTGTTTTTTTACATTTTTTTTCAACAAATTTCACCTCACATGTCTAGTTCAGAGAAAGAGAGTGAATATGATAATAAAATTATATAAGAAAAACAAAAAGAGAAAATGATAAAGAATATGGTTTACGGTAGTACTTGTTTACATGTCTTTGTTGTAAAAGGTATTTTCAACATAGAATTTCAATCATAAAATTGGGTTACAGAAGGGTTGGAGGAAGAGCAGATAGGAGTGGTAAAGGAGAGGATGTGGAGAAAGAGAAAGATGGAGGGTCGATCAAGGCAAGGGGGTTACAGAAGATTTGGAGTGAGAGAAGATAGGAATGAAAGATGAAAGGATGTGGAGAAGGGAAGTGGATAGATCAAGGCAACTGGAGATGTTGATTGACGCTACACTTGAACCGTTAGAGATTGTATTTGTCAGGGAAACAGTAATAGGGAAGGGAGTTCCATAGGCGAGACGTACGAGACATGAAGCTATTGGAGTAGAAGAGACGTCTACATCTAACAGTTTCAACGGTGAAGGGGTGGGAACGGGATGCCAGCCTCGTAGGACGTTTAAATTCATGAGGCCTAGGGACAAGCGAAAGCAACTCCTCGGAGCAATTACCGTGGAAGTACTTGTAGAAAAGGCAGAGCGATGCAACATCGCGTCTGTGAGAGAGCGACTGCAGACGAGATGACAGATCAGGGCCAATCACATTGCATATCCGTCTCTGGATCTTATCAAGAACCCTGAGGCAAACAGCAGGGGCTCCAGACCATATATGGCAGCAATACTACATGTAAGGGCGGATGGTCGATTTATAGACTTGGAGGATCGATTCCGGGGAGAAAAATTTCCTGGCTCGGCACAGGGAACCAACTTTTCTTGCGGTGGATGATGCAACTGACTCGATGTATTTGTTCCATCTCAGATCAGCAGACAGTGTGAGACCGAGCAGCCGCAGAGAGGAGCTCTCGAGTTGTTAATCTCATTAAAGTGTAATCCTTTGGAGTTTAAAAAAAAAAAAAAAGAAAATTTTTATTAATGAAACCATGAACCATTAGGATTGCGGCTGTGGTTTCTATATCAAGTAGATTCTACATAGTGGACTTGCTAGCACTGTGTCCAAATGGTTCTGAAAGCCAGTTTTCCTTCTCCCAAACTGGTTGCCAATCAAAGCTACATATTCCCTTCTCTCCTTCTACTAATCACTAGTTGGCATGCAACTGAAACATATTGCAGTAGCCGGTTAGTTGCTCAGCTCTTCAGTGAACCTACAACCACATCTGTTCATGAGATCGATGATGATGATGACGTTATTTTTAATATCAAATGCTTCTCAGAAGGTGAAAATCAGAAATTCACTAAAAGTATTGAGGTTGCTTTCTTAAGTTCAAAATCCACTAAATTGTTTCCAAGAATCTGTATGAAAATGTTATTTCTAGAAATAGATATGTATGTACATGGTACAATGGGCAAGTTGTCACCATTTTATATTTTTAATTTCACACGTGCACATTATTTGTTTTTGATTTTGTTAACTGTACAGTATAACAGGGTCAGTTGGGTACCATCTGTGAGAATAAGAGCACCATGACGCAATTCCCTCCACCAAAACCTTTGAAACAGCATGCTGTACAGCTTGGCATTCATGCTGGGAGCTCCAATACACACATTTCAGAGTGTTTAGCTGTCAGTCAGAGGACAATGCAGACAATTCGGAAAGAGTTGGATGAGTCTAATTGTAATTATGAAGCTGTTTGTAGTAATCACCAGTGATGGCAATGTTATGCCTCTATTCATCTTCCTACAGGGCCTCAGACTCAACATAGTCCTACATCAGGTGGGCAATGAGGTAGTGCTGCCCTGGGTCAAGAGAGTGGCTGCTGGAAGACTCTTTATCTAGTAACAGGATTCTGCACCATGCCACACATGCAAGAGAATGTAGTTATGTCTGTCAGACAATTTCTGTGACCACACCACCCCTCCCCAGACTGCAACTTTTTTGATTATTATGTGTGGGGCACAGTTGCATGAGAGACCAACAAAACTCCTTGAAGCACCAAAGATAAACTGAAGGCAAGGACTATAGCAGCATTCACCAACTTAAACAAGGAGACCGTCCAGAAGTGATGCAGGAGATTCTGAAATCATCTGGAGGCCATGATTGAAGCCAATGGTGATTTTATTAAATAAATTTGTTCTTTAGTATTTCAAGATATTTTTGCGTAATTTTGGTAAATATATCTGTTAAAATGAGATGTCACTGTTAGTTTCATTTTTGCATAATTTAGAGGACAGTTTATCCATCGCACCCTGTATATATGTAGCTCTGTGGCATATAGGGTTCCAGCCTCACCATGCTAGGCTGTGGTTCCTCTAGCAACTAGATTTTTATGCAGTGTGTTTGTTAATCACATGCCTATTTGATTTGGAATTCAGAGATGTTCTCCTGGACCAGTTAGCCACCAAAGCTTGATAGTCCTGTGTGCTCTGTTCTTTAACCCATAACTGGAGTGTAGAAAAGAGATGGATACACACCTTTCCAAATGTATCTGTGAAAAAGCAAATAGAATGGCCTCAGAATATGACCTTTACATACCAATCCTACTTTCTGTACTGATAACCAATGATACTATGATAACTGATGATACTATGCACCTATCAAATCTTTAAGATACCAATTTTTATCATACTAGTGTACCCATGTTGTCAAAAATTATGGCAGTTGTTAGAAAGTTTTAATAGTAAGATGTAATGAAACAAAAGTCTTGAAACAATGTATTGTGTTCCAATAAAGCAGAGACAAAGAATTCACAACTAAAATTAAGGCCAATGAACCATTCAGTTAATCTTTCCCGCTTTATATTTTTAGATGTTCAATGGTATCTATGATCCATTGATTAATCCTGGTATTATATAAATCACTTTTTGCTCAATATATTTTCATTTTAAAAATTTTATGTGTTTAATATAACCGTGAAATGGAAATATCTAAGGGAAGAAAAAGATTAACAAAAGAATGACAAAGATGGTGATGACAAAATCTATTTCAAGATTAAGTTTAAACAAGATGCTCTCTTAATAGATAAAGGTATCTAAGTGCCTCACATGAGTGGCTTGAACAAATAAGACTGCAATCTAAGAAATATAGGATTAAACGTTTGCTCGAGAACTAATTTTGTATAAATGCCGATAAATATTTTATTTGTATAGATTACTAAAATTACTAAGGGAAGTAATCACTCATAAATTTATTAACTTAATTTGATTTACCACCCTTCCCATTACAGATAAAATAGGAAATATATAAATAAATACACATTAATAATTAGTATATAATTTGATTATTGTTATGATGTTATATGTTATCATAACACTTTGAGTTGCATCCACCAGCCTTATTCAAATATCTATCTTTTCAGATAGTCTTCAGGGAATTTTGAACTGAACACTTTCTTCAGTCTACAGTGGTAGATAGTTCTTATTCTAATGTCCATGTCTAGGGATATGACTGTTTAATAGTCTCTTTAGTACTGCACAATTAGTACCTGCT
>OZ038479.1:111297767-111327767 GCA_964036315.1 Acanthosepion esculentum
GGGATACTGGAGGTGAAAGAGAAGAAAAAACTTTTTAGAAGGAACTGAAAATTAAATCCTAAACAGGAAATAAAGGATAAACTTCTATACCTGTTCAAAATACCATGCAGTAGGGCAATGAAAGGTAAACCTAACTAATATATATATATATATATATATATATATATATATATATATATATATATATATATATGTGTGTGTGTGTGAGAGCATATTGCAAAAAAATGTATCCATAAATATAGATCTCTATCCAAATCCAGGGTCTTCTCACTCCTGTTGGAGGTACCCCTCCCTGATTTAACGTCTTCAGAGGTTTTGCAGATTGGCGATGCTATTTAACCCATAGTTGGGGTGGATGAAAGATCATACACCCAGTTAGCAGCTCTTGTTTTTGGTGTGGTGTTCCATTCATCCTCCATAGATCTCTATATAGAAATAAAGAAACAGTAATAATATTGAGAAAATGAAGGCAAGAAAAAGGAAGTTGTTGATGAACTGGTGATGCAACTGTGTGGAGAAGCCAAAGGGAAGCCATTCCATTCTCTTTCCCAAGAAGTCATGGCAATTCACAGATAATGGAAAAAAATCTGTGGAGAGTCATCAACACTTTCATCCTGAAAGATTTTTTTAAAAGATACAGTGTTAATGGTATATCAATTTCTAAAATAAAATAAAAAATCAATCTTTCCATTCATCTGTGAATCTTGGACATTAACCACAGAACCACAGCAAAGAATCCAGTCATTAAAAATTAAATGTTACAGAAACTAGGTGTTTTACATGTAGACAGCGTCACAAATGACAAAGTGCAAGATACCATCAGACAAGAAATAGGCCCATTGAAAGATCACATACCCACCTTCTGGAAGAGAAAGTTGTAATGGTATATACACGTCATAAGAGCCAACAATCTTTCCATATCATTCTACAAGGTTCCATCTCAATCAAAATAAGAAAAGGACAAAATGGGTTGACATCAGCAAGTGAACTGGAAGACCATCCACAGAGGCTTAGATATTGACACACAATTGAGACACATGGAGGGAGCTATTTAGGTGCCCAGTGACCTTATTATCACACTCAATTAAAGGACTGATGTTGATGACAACAATTCTCTAAATGGTAATTGGATTAAAATAATTTAAATTTATTTATATTTACTTATTTAGACCACAAATATTGTTAATTTCTTATAAGTTACATTATAAGAAACATTTTTTAATTCAATGATATCAATATAATTTGATATGTTCCTCCATTTTATTTATGGCCATATCATGCTGAAACATAGGTTCTTGTACAATTACCAAAATTAAGCAATATTGAGCATGCTCAGTACATAGATGGTTGACTACTTGAGCATACTAGGTGTTGTAAGCTTGGATGTGCAGGTGGAGTAATCGATAATGGCTCAAAATTGGAAATCAGAGAGCCGAGATTCAATTCCAATTGGGCTGTTAGATTCACTTAAGCATAAATACTCTTGGGAAAGGTATGGGTTCACCTCTTTCCCCCCAGGTATGGGTTAATTAGTAGGACTTGTATCAGTAAATCATTATGATCTCCAAAAAGTTCTTACAATCTAAAAATAATTTCTGGCTTTAAATAACTTGCAAATAGGTTGATAGGTCATAAAAAACAAGTCAGCCCACTTTTCCATGAAGTATTTTTTTGGTCTGCTTGATAGGATTTCTTAATAATAATATTATGACAAAAAATGGACATATCTTAAAATATTAAGTTAAACAGGAAGAGAAGGGGAAAGCAATGAGAGAAATAAGAATAAAAGAAAAAAATTGGGTGGGGGGTTGACCAGTATTTGCTCCTCCCTTTTCAAAAACTTGACTGAGAAAAAAATATGTACTGAAATTGATTCTTATGGTTAAGGTTTTTAATATTTGTAGTAATTTTTTATGATTTTCATGATATATTTTGTATAAACTGTAAGTATTTGTAGGATTTCTTGTGTTGTTTAGGATTTAATCAGTCTATTTATACAGGATTTAATCAGTCTATTGTCAAATAAATGACAAGTTAGTCTACAAGATAATAAATAAATTTACATTGTCAAGTTAAACTTTGGTTTATTGTTTTAAGGATTTATAAGTCATATATGCAATCTTTGCTGTATTTAGAAGGTAAGAACAAGAATACAAATGTTAGTAATATACTTTTTAATTGGTACATATATTTTATTTAATTGTTGATCGAGTTTTTGAACAGAGAGGATAAAATTGGTGAACATAAGAATTATTTTGTTGCTTTCTCCCTTATTTTAAAATATGTCAATTTGTTACACCATAATTAAATCCTGTATTGCTACTAAAATTGTTAAGATAATAATATCGTGAATTTTGTTCAGTTTTTCATTGTTCCAGTTTTTATTTTGGCCCAAATGGAGTATGACAATATTTGGCGTGATCACTCACTTTCATTTATTGAAACTTTAATGTAACCTTTGCAAGGACCAGACACTGAATCACAATGTAGTTGAAAACCCTGGCTAAAAAGTGTAACCTTTACTGAATATCAAGAGACTTTCAACTGTAATGATCCAAAATAATAGCATGATAAAAATATAACCTTAGGGACAGATGTAATCTTTTGGGTGAATGTTAAGTGATGTGACCAGCTAAATATCAACCAGTCATACATAAATACATACATACATACATACATACATAATCAATCAAGCTTATTCTTTCAAGTTTTTTTATATATATATATATATAATATATATATAATATATATATATATATATATATATATATATATATATATATATATATATGTGTGTGTGTATTTAAGCAGCATATCTTCATTCAAGCATGTTTGGCTGAATAATCTGGGCATATTATTCTATTTATTTTTATTTATATCCTCTCAAATTCTATGATTACTTCTTAATGTTGATATTAAATTCATTAAGGAAGGCACCATAGTTATTTTCATTTCTTTTATTTTCTCATGTACTATTAAATTACTTCAAGAAAAAACATAAAAAAAGCTTAATAACTTTAACAGTTAATTTTTAAATTAATTATAATGGAGTGTGTTCATACATGTTTATAATTATAACAGAGCATGTTTCATGCTCATTTACAAATAGGTTCACAACTATTGATTACATTAAGTTTTTGTCTTAGCAATTCATCCCTGAAGATGATCTTGGATGATACTGAAAATATTTTTGAAAAATAAAAGAAATGAAAGAAACTACGGCGCCTTCCTTAATGAATTTAATATCAACATTAATATGTCAATCAGAAAATTCAAGAGGATTAAAATAAGATAAATAGCCACAATATATACAGATTATTCACCCAAACATGCTTGAAGAAAATATCTATAATACATATATATAGTTTTAACGTATGCTATATCAGAGATAGAAATATATAATTAAGTAATTCATTGAGTCTGAAACCTCAACAGAATGCAGAAAGCACTGGACGGCCGTTTCGTCCTATATTTGGGACTCATCAGCAGTGCACATCCACTACCAAGAATTGAAACCCTGACAGTTAGGTTGTCAAGCAAACATCATACTAAATGTTCCAACGGGCCTCGGTGACGAAGAGATAGCAAATCAGACTCAATATAGCACCACTCGCTCACAAATTCCGTGGTGGAACTCAACTGAGATTCTCTCTAACCATAGGACGGTGCCCCCAGAGCCATGACTACTATCACCAAGCCACTCAAACTTGAGCATTAGAAGCCGGTTCAAGCAATGATATATAAATGATAGAAATTATTAGGAGGATTTGATAATTATAATTAAGTAATTCATCGAGTCTGAAACCTCTACAGAAAGCACTGGAAGGCCGTTTCGTCCTATATTTGGGACTCATCAACAGTGCGCATCCACTACCAAGAATTGAAACCCTGACAGGTTTTCAAGCAAACATCATACCAACTGTTCCAGTGGGCCTCAGTGATGAAGAGCTAGCAAATCAGACTCAATATAGTGGTAGTGGATGCGCACTGCTGATGAGTTCCAAATATAGGACGAAACGGCCGTCCAGTGCTTTCTGCATCCTGTTGAGGTTTCAGACTCGATGAATTACTTAATTATAATTATCAAATCCTCCTAATAATTTCTATCATATATATATATATATATATATATATAGTTATAGAAAAGCAAGTGATGTGAAGTTTCATCTGTGAGAAAGGGTTGTAGGGTGGAATATAATTTATCACCACTAGGCTGTGTAGATGCTTTTAAACTCTATCAAGATAAGGCATGGGAAGACTGGGCAGCTCCATCCCAGATATGGCAGTAATATTCCATTTTTGGTCTGATCTAGCTCTTGTAAAGATAGAATATAGCAGGGGTAGTCAGATACTTATTGGAGCGGTACAATGAGCCAAACATTTTTCTAGCATCTTTAGCAAGAGATAAGATATATGAGTTCTACAAGGCCTAGGGAGAGATTGAGTTCCAATAGACATTCTTTATGAGAAGGTACATCCATCATGATAGGTGAAAATTCAGGGGCTGCTTAGTTATGGTGGTGGTGGAATGTTGCTAGCTTCATTTGGGCCATATTGAATTTTACAAGCCAGTACTTCTGCCACTGAGCCACCTGGGCTAGGTTTATATATATATATATATATATATATATATATATATATATATAAATAAAATTTTTAACAATTTATATGCTATAATATTTTGTATTAGCTGTAAGTATTTGTAGGATTTCTTAGGTTGTTTAAGATTTAATAAGTCTATTGAGATAGGATTTAATTAGTCTATTATCAAATAAATGACAAGTTAGTCTACAAGATAATGGGTAGATTTTCATTGTCAAATGAAGATTTGGTTTATTGATTTTAATGATTTATAAGTTATATGTGTAATTTTTGGTATATTTAGAAGGTAAGTATGGTTGCATAATTTGGTTAAGTGTTTTAGATATATGATCTTTAATCAAACCAAACTGCTACCCAAATTATATATATATATATATATGCACATTTCATTAAAAATGACTGAAAAGGTGCTTTTATTTAGTTTTTTATATAATTTCTTGTGCGATCTAATAAAGTTTTTCTTTTCAGAAGATAAATTATATAAAAACTGTCCGAATGTTCTTTTTATCCGAGCGCTTTCGGCTATATATTTAGCCATTTTCAAGGATTATATTTCAACTGTTAGAATTAGAAATAGAAATAGTTTGTTATATGTATGTTTTATATAGTGATTCATTTTTTTTGTTTTTTATTTTTTGTTTCAAAACACGGTCAAGATATTATGTTCAAAGTTAATATTATTAAGTGTTGGTTTGGCTACACCTTTCTGACAATAGCTCAATTAGATCTCATTTAAATATTCATGGAGACCTACCGAACACTATTCGGAATATACTTGTCGACAACACTAATATAATAGCATCATCCACTTGCAAAAAAAGGCTAAAAATAATGGAAGCCTTACTAATAAAAACAAACAAACCAACACTTAATAATATTAAGTTTGAACATGGACATAATATCTTGACCGTGTTTTGAAACAAAAAAAAAAATGAATCACTTTATAAAACATACATATAACAAACTATTTCTATTTCTAATTCTAACAGTAGAAATATAATCCTTGAAAATGGCTAAATGTATAGCCAAAAGCGCTCTGATAAAAAGAACATTTGGACAGTTTTTATATAATTTATCCTCTGAAAAGAAAAACTTTATTAGATCGCATGAGAATTATATAAAAAACTAAATAAAAGCACCTTGTCAGTCGTTTTTAATGAAATGTGCATGAAAGAAGGATTGCTGCCTAAATACACACATGTATGTATATATATATATATATATTGGAGATTATAATGGATTCTGGAGCTGTAGTTGATTCTCTCATTTTCATACAACACGGAATCATCATCATGGCTTGATGATAACCAATCAAATGCCAAAAACCTCAATGGAATCCAAAGTCAGTGGAAAGATGCCTATTATATTTTGATAAATTATATATTGAAGCAGAATTTTGTCACCATTTCCTTCCCCAGACAATGATTCTGAATAGCATTATAATCTGTAATATCATTGGAATGCTCATCTACTGTTTATATATATATATATATATATATATATATATATATATATATATATATATATATGTGTGTAAAAGACAATAGGAAAAATGTAATATTAGCCGACGCGTTTCGTCCAATGTGGACTTTTTCAAGGCAAAAATGAAATGAATTTATTAAACAAAGTAGCTAATAATAACAAAACAAAATGTCCTTAGCAACTGGAAGAATTTAGAGAATGCTATTATATTCATATTGTTAACTGAAAACTATGTCAAGTACTGTCACGTGTGGAGATATTGTTTTTATTGTGTTAACGGATTCAACCATTTTCTATTAAAAAGAAATATATATATATAAGATTAATGACAAAGTGGAAAAATCTTTTTTGCATGACACATTTCATCCTTTAAGACTTCATCATACTAATGTTATGTTTCTGTTGATGTAATTACACAGGCACATGAAATGGAGGGTGATATAAAAATGCAAACATTAGTTATAATTATACACATATAGTAAATGCAGAAGTTGTTGAGATACTTACATTTTAAATGTTTAAATTAATTTTCTTTTTTTATTAGATGTGTCTGGTTATATAGTCTAGCCAATTTCATTTAGTTTCTTCTCCTCTCTATATGTAAGTATGTATATATATTCTTTCATGAATTGTTTCATATGACTACCCATTTATTATCTACTATCTTCCTACTTATTTTCAGTAACTGAAATATTCATGGAGAAGTAAAAGTATTTCTGAATCGTCGTCAACAAGAAGTACATAGATATCCTATAAATTTAGATTGTAAAATTGTGTGGTTATTTTTCTACATGGTCAGCACCTTTTAAACTATTTTTCTCCCAATATCAACTTGATTTTGTGTGCATGTAATTAGAAAGCTACTGCTACTATTTGGTCATTTTGATGCATTTTTAAGTACATTTGTCAGTACCACAGGTCATCACAGGAAGAGTCTGTTTTTAGTTTGATCTGAACTCCAACATGAGACTCAAAATCAAAACAGTTATTCTTACATTATTTTAATTAGAATATATTTTCTGATTTTTCTCTGTAACCCTAAAGTGTTGACTATTTAAATATGGATTTAATGAAACCATCTTTGTAAAAGACAAGACAAGCTATGAAAAATAGAACCCACAAACTGAGCTCAAAATTTCACATGAGGCTGCTTGTTTTCTACTTCTATGTGCCACATCCCTTCAGGATATATACAATCATGGGTCTCCATGACTTTCTATCTTGTGTGGCTCTTAGAATATTTTCTCTCTTTCTGTCATCTATTCACACAAGCATATCAGGAAAGTGGCTCACTGCCTTATCCTTTCTCTCTTGTCCTCAATATGCCTCATGAGGGTTAGATTTTCAAATACTTCCTTCTGAAGATGTATTGGAATAGCAAAAGATGTTTTCTAAAAGCAAAGCAAAGTATTAAAAAACAAGAAAACTTTGTTAGAAACAATGGATAGGAAGTTATGGAGAGCTATGATCACCCATGTCCTGAAAGGACATGGTACATAGAAGAAGGTACTCTATTGTCAAATATATTGATAAAAGCATGTCACAATTATTTACAAAGATGAAAGTGTGTGAGTAAACCAGTAGTAACAGTAAAAAAATGTTACTGCCATTGTCAACCTTGACAGGGGCTATTCCATTGCTTATGAGTTAATCAGTTTTTCTTGATTAACAATCAGTTTTAGCCGTTTAAGAGGACCAGCCTAAAAGGTCAGTGCAGAATGACATGACCAGATGCTGCAGGCATTTGCATATTAAATGCATATTCAATGCACCAATTAAATAGGGTATCAGAGAGCAAATTCAAGTTGAAAACAAACCCAAATGAAAGAGCCACTTGAAAATGGATACAAATGAATCTGTTAAGGCCACATTCAAATCTATTTCATGCTTTTCCTTTGAATTTTGTGCATTCCCATTGGCTGGTTTTTATCTAAAAAAAATTATACTTTAATTAGCTTTGCTTCTAGATTAAAAATAAATTCATATTTTGAAAAGAGTATATCCCAGAATCATAATCAGAAAGAGACAAAATCTTTGGACACTTAATGAGGAAGAAGTGCTTAAAGAATTTGTCACTCACAGGACAATGGAAACCGTAAGTTCAATGCTAACATTTTCGTTTCTTGCACTTCTCGCCTGTAGAACACTCTTCTGGCATCTTGCTTTCCAATCAAGGTTGATCTTCAAAAATGTAAATGCAATGCCAATTGTTATCTTCTGTCTTCTTAATTTCTGTTCTTTTATTGTTCTTACTTCTTAATAATGTTTTCTTTTTCTTATATTCTTTCACACTCAGTAATACCCAGTGGCTTTGTTGCTTTGCTTGAGGTAAAATGATTTAAAAATAAAATCTTATGGTAGTCATAAGGAACAGGGAAAGGAAGTGAACCTCCTGCCATACGAGCTTGTGTGAATGGTGGAATGGAAGATAGGAGGGATGAGAAAGAGAGGTGTGGTTAAAAGCTACAAGGGATAGCAGATTGTGGATAGCCATGATCACATATGTCCTGAAGCAACATGGTACATAGAAGAATAATATCCTAAACTGGAAATTATTAATTCTGTTACTTTTCTGTGTGCCACCAGCACCAACTTCTTTGGGCTCAATACTTGTTGGGATCAACAGCATTCTCGATAATCAAGGGATTATCCATAGTTGTTGAAATCTACCATGCTTTTGTTTTACAGACATCATATCTGCATCCAATTTCTATCTACCTTTGTACAGGTTCAGGTGGCCGAGTTTTGCCTTATCCTAGACTGATTGCCAATCATGGCTAGAGAACACAGTCTACCTTGCTGACAATGAAGTTTGTGTGCATGGTCAAGTGTTTAGGACATCAGTTTATTATGTGCCCTAGAAATTTCAACTGTTTCTGATGTTAAATATAAGTGTCCTTTTTTTATTTACTGTTAGTTAAACCAATACAAGGCCCGAGGGCCACTCAAGGCATACAGGTACTGGGTATGACGATAAACTACATCCTCATCCTAGGTAAGATGATAAACTACGTTCAACAGCAAGGCCACTGATCACAAGGTTTTGAGGAGTGTGGAACCACCTCTTAATTGCTGGTGTTCCCAGGTCCACCCTGACCTGGGTGGTAGCACCTGTTAGGGTCCAAGCTATGGGCAAATAGTTAACATCCAAACTTGTGTAAAAATAGGTTTTAATACCAGAAATACTTTGTAATAAAAGAAAAAATATTACCAGCAATAATTTTTGAAGGAAAAATTATTATCAGCAATACTTTAAAAAAAAAAAAAAGTACCAGCAATACAAACAGCTATACATTCTTTGAAAAAAAATATGACCAGCTATAGGTTTCTTCATGGAAAAATATTCCCGGAAATAGATTTTTGAAGAAAAACATATTACCAGCATTAAAAATTTTGTCGGCATTAAATAACCCATTGAGGTTGACATGTTGTAAAACAAAACGAACCAAACCAAGAGACTGAGACTGTTGTCCAGAAGTATGAAGTGCATATTATGAGGACGTGTAGGAGAGATATCGGTTGATCCTGGACTTGAAGAGACCAATATTGTAGTGGTCAGGGAGTTTGTTCCACAAAGTAACAGTTCATATAATGAAAATATTCATCCATCATCCACCTTCCTTGGATCCAATGCCTGTTGGTATCAACAGCATTCGGGATAATCAAGTGTTACCCATTGTTGTTGAAATCTATCATGTTTTGTTTTACAGACAGCATATTATTTGCACCCCATATCTAACCATCATTGTACAGCTTCAGGTAGCTGGGTTTTTTAAAAGTGAAATTGGTATTTTTCCTTTTAATAATGCAGCAATAATTTTAGAAACTGAACATCAAAAAACTTACAAATCTATTAAAAAATTAAAGTAACAACAACATTAAAGCAATTCAGTAAGTCCAGATCTTTTTTTTTTAAATTTAATAATATTCTACATGCCCAGATTTTTTAAAAAAGATTTAATGATTTGATACATGTTCAGATCTTTTTTTTTTTTAAACTGATTTAATAATTTTCTACATTAACAAAAAAAAAAATCAAACTTAAATTCAGAAAGAAAAATATTATTTACTGAATAAAATGTTTGAAGAATTAACAGAAACAAAGCAACTGTTATTGATTAGATGCTTGTCAATTTTGTTGGGAAGAGCAAAAGTTTTCAGTTACAACTACCTGGGTAGGTAAAATAATTATACCCATCAATCATAATCAGGATCAATGAGTCATCCAATTCCACAATCCTTTCCTTAGATGGATAGTATGTGCTTCGCCAGGGCTACATACGGTTTCAAATTCAGAGTTGTCCTTCTCCTAGACCTGTTGCCAACCAAGGTTAGAGAGCCCAGACTGTCTTACTATTCAACCCATAGCTGGAGAGAGAAGAGATGGATTCATATTTTTGCCAAGGTTGCACATAATTGAATTTTAACAAACACAACTGGAATTCAAACTCGGCACTCTGATTCCTCAATCTGAGCTGCTGTCCACTATTCCACCATGCCTCCACAAGATAATTATGGGAGAGTGGTTTTCACCAATTTTTCTTCTTTTTTTCATCATATATTAGTAATAGGAAGCAAGATGATAATGTAACAGAACTTAGGAAGAAAACTAAAGTAAAAATAATAATAGTTTCAGCCAACATTATATTTGGCTGTCACACCACCAGACACCTCTACCTTCAACCTCACAAAGGAAAACTAAAGTGCCTAATCTGCCCTACTATTTAACCAACAGATGGGGGCAGAAGATATGGATTCATAGTTTTCTTAATGGTATTTGTGCTTGTAACAAACTTGAATGGAATTTGAACTCAATCTCTTGTTCCACTTCACTAAGCTTTGCGCTGTCTGTGCATCCATTCGTATATACAATTGTTGTTATTTCCATTGTCAAGCCTTCTTCTATGTGATGTATCTCTTCAGGTCATGGACAACCAAGGCTCTCCACAAATTTTGTATCTCTGAGTATGGTTTGTTTTTTTGCTATGCTTCATAGTCCATGTTCTGCCAATTATTTACACAAGCTTCTTTCCTCTGTCCCTCTTGCCTTCAATATGTCCTGTGAGTATCAAATTTTCCAAACTCATTTTCCTCATTATGTGCCCTATAAATTTCAGTTGTTTTTTTTCTGTTTCTAGTTATAAGTGTTCTTTTTGTTTCCACTTCTCTTAAAACTTTGTTGCTGCTCATGTGTTCAGTCCATGGTATACTCAGCATCCTTCTGTAGAAACAAACTATAAACTGTCCGTAAGGAAAATTACATGAGAAAGAAAAGAGTATTGAATTGGTATGGAATATTGATCATCCTATATGGCAGTGAATGCTGAACAGTCACATCACAGATGAAGAGGAGACTTGAGATAATAGAAATATGGTTCTACTGAGTGATGCTGACAATACCATGAACTGGACATGTGAGCAACAAGGAAGTTTTAAGGAACTCATATATATGATCCATCATTAAAGATACTGGGAAAATTGTCAGTTCCCTGTTCTGCTCCGTAGCTATCTTCTACCTTCACAAGAACCAAATCAGGCTGAAAATGGAGTATGGCTTGTCATATATGGGAAGGAACTGTCCAGTCTTCACTTTCCACTCTCAGCAGAGCCCAAAAGTGCTTCTGCATCCTTGTAATCTTTTTGTCAGATGAAATGTCACAAGCTTTTCATTGCTGTATCACTATTTCAAGTATATGTCATTCTGTGTAACCTACAAAGAATTCTGAACTGAACCCTTTATTTAATAAACAGGGATAGACTGTTCTTCATTGCACTGCCCATGTCTAGGGATATCTCATTTAGTTTGAATTTTTTAGTACTGAGTCCAAGTACACACTACCCTAACCAAGGATTAAAATCATAATTACTATGTCACCAAATTTAAAACTACCACTTCAATTCACTAGAATTATTTGTGGAGAACTTGGAGACTTAATTCTAACCTGCCTGATGATGAGTGTTGCCACTACTTGTCATGCTTGATTGCACACACTGAAGCTTTTCTCTTTTGTTACAGCTGCTGCTGCTGACTTATATATACAGGGTGACCCCAAAAAACGGGAATTTTTGAAGTGCGTATTGCCAGACATGAGCAAGTGGCAACACTGCGAGACAGTGACCTTGAGCAAGTAAACATTTTGCCATTTTAGTAACAAGAATGAAAATTCACAGTATTCCAGCTGAGATGTTGCAGCAGTCAATGAGGAATCTCAACAGCAGATTTCAAGAATGCATTTGTACAGAAGGACGCCATCTAGGATGTAATTTTTAAAAAATGAAAATTCCATCATTGTTTCTTAAATGGCATGTTTTAAGGTTTCAATTACTATGAATTAAATATTTTTCTTCCATCACTCTTGGTTTTAGTGGATTGTTAAAAAGTTCCCGTTTTTTTTGGTCACCCTGTGTGTGTGTGTGTGTGTATGTATATATATATATATATATATATATATATATATATATATATATTAATACATGTTTCATTAAATAATATAGACATATGTTATTAAGCTTATCAGACTATATGAAAAAAAACTTACATAAAATATATAGACAACGCTTGTATATATTATTTAATGAAACATGTATTAATGAAAAAATGCTGCCTAAATACACACACAATATATATATATATATATATATATATATATATATATGTGTGTGTGAATTAAATAAAAAGCTATGATCAGCCATACATGCATGCGATTATGTTCATATACAGATTTGCAAATAAATATTTATTTAATTTTTGCTGTAATCAAAAGTGCTCAATGTAGTGTAACAGAGCTATAAAGTATATAGTAATAACTATAATAAATAAATATAATAAAGTGTATATTAATAACTATGCATATTACCTACAACAGTCGTACAACTCAGAGTTTCACGTGTGTACAATCATCAGGTACTAATAGATATGAACTTTATATATAAAACAAGTTTTAAGATAGGGGTCATAATTTAATATTTAACAATTAAAATCAAATAAAAAAAATATAACTTCGATTAAAATTGAATAAAATAAATATAACCTAAGGTGACTTTTGACTGATGATGTGTCAGAGGTCAATCATTGGTATTAAAATTCTACTGAAGGGATAGTTTTTTTTTAATAGGATTTTAAAATTGGAGAGAAGACAAGAGGGGGGAAAAATTATTATTGTCATCCAGATCGAGCCAATGACTCCCCAAGCAGTTCTAATTTATGTTTGACCCCCTTCTGTCTACACAGAGTTTGATGTACTTAACTATATATATATATATATATATATATATATATAGTTATATGTGTGTGTGTGTGTGTGTGTTGAAGTTAGTTTATATGATCTTCCAGCCATTAGTCATTGTATTCAGAATGGCTTTCTTATAACATTCACTGATTTTCAAGGTTGCTTTTGAACTCTTGTGGTTAAAATATTATAGCGTTTCTATATTCATTTTGTATAACATGAAAGGCTTTTAGAAATATTGCAAGATGAGAATTTTAAGGCTTTTATGTTGTTTTTTTTTTTATTTTAATTATATTCTTTGGCTTTAATTTTTATTACCTCCACCTGTCAACTTTTTCGTATTGCAGATGTTACAAATGTAATTCAAAGAGAAATCCATAAAAATCTTATAGTCAAAAGGAAACAATTCTAGCCAGTAAGATAGCTGCAAGTTGACCACAATAATTCAAATTTCCTTCAAAGACAAAAAATAGGGTTTTATTCTAGATTTTTATCACTATCAAGTGAAAGTTAAATCTCTCCTTCCTTGATTTTGTTGCCTGAAAAATACCTCATTAAATTTTTTTTCTATTGCTGTCCTCCCAGCATCTCTTCCAAAGATGGAGGAACGGAGATGTTACAAATGAAAGAGATTTTAATGTCTTTTTTTTTTCCACCTCTTTTCTTTAGCTTTATTTTTATAGTGTGTGACATTAGTGGGGACAAATTGTGAAAACCCATTACAACAAAGACAGAGCTGAGATGGAGAATGTTGGAGGATTTTAAATCAATTGGAAATGGAGCATTCTTCCATGTTTTCAGATTGGGGAGATGCTTAATTTAAAAACGAGAAAAAGTGCAAGGCAGACAAATAAAAAAAAAAATATATATACAAAAGAAACAGCAATTCAACATGATCATAATTAAAGCAAGAATTTAAATAGAAAATATGAAAAAGTGTATAAAAATTAGCATTTCATATTTGTTTCTAAGCAAATATCTATCTATCTATCTATCTATCTATCTATCTATATATATATATATATTATCACTTTAAATGTTATTTTTAGTGGATACTCATATCATACGAGGCTGGCATCCCGTTACCCACCCCTTGACCGTTGAAACTGTTAGATGTAGACGTCTCTTCTACTCCACTCGCACATCTCGCCTGTAGAACTCCCTTCCTTATTCCTGTTTCCCTGACAAATACAATCTCCAACTATTTAAGTGTAACGTCAATTGACATCTCCAGTTGCCTTGATCTATCCACTTCCCTTCTCCACATCCTTTCACCTTTCATTCCTATCTTCTCTCGCTCCAAATCTTCTGTAACCCCCTTGCCTTGATCGATCCACTATCTTTCTCCACATCCTCTCCTTTACCACTCCTATCTGCTCTTCCTCCAAACCTTCTGTAACCCCTTGCATGCTAGTGGCTTCCAGCCTTGCTTGGGGTGATAAGCTTAAAAAAAACAAAAAAAAAATATATTTGAGTAGATGCTCCATTCATTTAGTAAACACTATATTTATTTTTGTCTACCAACCTGAATGTTTGAGAAATCTTATTAATGAAAAATTTATACTCTCCGACAGGTTGGGGTTTCTGTTATTTGGTACAGTTCTTTGTGCCAGCATCTCCAATTCTGTCACCATATCTATCTATCTATCTATCTATCTATCTATCTATCTATCTATCTATCTATCTATCTATGTCTTCCAGCTCTACTACCAATTTTATCACTCTCTCTTTCTTTCTCCTCTCTCTTGTTTTTCTCTTTATGGCTATTGAAGTATCTGTCTGCCAGTCAAGATTTCTATCTATCTATCTATCTATCTATCTATCTATCTATATGATAGATATGAACATAGATAGATAGATAGATCACTATGAGTGAACTATATCCAAACTAGTATGAATTTTATAGGTCCATAATTCCTTAATAGCCATTTATATTAGAGTTTATCATACTTTTGACAGAATTAATTTATGAGACATCTTATGAAATTGGGTATCAATTTTATATATTTTTTCAGGAGATATTCAAAGCTGAACTTATTTTTAGGACAGAATATTTGATTATGGCAATTTTTAAGTTTGAAAAAGTACTAAAAAATTATTCTTTTATGTTTTTTAACATTTCTTTTTTAAATTTTCATCTTTTTACATGAGAAATTAAAAAGAAATATATCTAAATCTAGATATAAGTCAAATTATGCTCTTGAATTTGATTTTTGTATTCAAACATTTTATTTAAAATATTGTATTTTTAAATATGACGACAAACTTGTCTTGAAAGGTCATTTAACAAATGTGGCGATGATTTTCACATATATTAACATTATAAAAAACTATACATATTTTTCTTCATTTTGATGATTACAAAGTGAAATATTTAATTAAAAAAAAAGAATTACACATTCAAAAATCTTATGGAATGCTTCTTCTTTCTTTATATCCTGATTCTCCTCTGGACGTAGGCGATCATGACTTTCCATAACTTCCTGCCCCATGTAATCCTCAACAAACTTTGTATTTCTGTTATTTTGCTTAAGCCCTGTTCCACCATCCATTTACTCAAGCTCATTAAGTATGTTATGTGTTGTCTTCCCCTCTCTCTCTCTCTATCTGTCCCCTGAATATCAGATTTTCCAAGCTCTCTTTACTCATTATATGCCCCAGAAAGCTCAACTGTCTCTTCCTGATATTAAGTATTAGCATCATTTTTGTCTCCATTTTCTCCAATATTTTGTCATTACTCATATACTTGATCTATGCTATCCTCAGCATCCTTCTGTAGAACCACATTTCTTTTGCTTTAAGTCTCCTCTTCATACAAGAGGACGGATATCACATAGTAGTTTCATACTCTTTTCTTGTTTCTAGTGAAATTTACCTATTTCTTAACTTCTGCTTAACTTTTGGAATGCTTCCTTGGTTATCCCAATACACCTTTGGATCTCGGTGTCTACACAATAAAAAGAATATTAACATTTTTTTAAAATATAAACTTTCAAGCAATTGAGTATTAAAGAAATTGCTTAGTTCCTTTTTTAATTCATTTTTTGACATCAGTCTTTGATTCAACACTTGAGCATGAATGCTACCATCTTTTTTCACTTTTAAGAAGTATTCTGTCAAAAGGTAGTTCACAATTTTTACAATTCTTTCTATGTCTTGTGTATGGCAAGGACAGTTTGGCAACTTAATTGGAAACTGTACAAATTTCTTGATTTCTGAAGTGCTCAGATGGCATACGAATGGAGAATCATACTTTTCTTCGCAGTCTATCAATTCTAATATAGTTGATGTATCACTTTTAATTTTAGAGAGTCTTTCGAACTCTAAGAGAAACACTTCCACATTGATTTTCTAAATCTCCTTCCCACTTAATTTAAAGTATATTGTCTATTTTTTTTTAACTGTCTCTAGTTTACAGTGTTTGAATTATATTTTCATTGTGTGCATACCTTTTTACAGTTGGCATGACAATCTTAAACATTTTGCTCTGAATTTTAAACACTCTAAAAGAAATAAAACATGCCTGGCTCCTTTTTATCCATGAGTGCTTAACTTTGATCATTAACCAGATAGTAAACCCCTATGGTAAATTTACAAATTGTTACAAGATTTTCAGACTCTCTCTTGTAAAGCATGTTTTGATATGTATAATCTAAGAATTCTGTTGGCTGTTGTAAGCTATCTGTTGTAGTTAACTGGATCTATTCCAAATAAACCTAATTCCATCCCTTTCAAATAGCAGTTACAATCTAATACCCATAAAGCTGATCTGTAGATAAGTCTTTGATCACTTCTTTTGATAATGCAATCAATAGCATATCAACACAAATAGGCTCAAAACTTTTGCTGATCTGCATGTCTATAACTGAAGCTGGTCATAGCTAGTCATAGCTGGTCTTAGCTTGTCCAAGCTAGTCAGAGCTAGACGTAGCCATGATACTACCAGCTCAGGGACGAATCCCTGTGCCAGGCATGTATCAGTTGACTACTTGTCCAAAGAACCTATTATTTGAAATGGTTGGACCCTCCAGATTGAGAATAAGGTATCTTACTGGAGGTCCATTGCTATAAAGTATATTTTTTGCTAATAGATTTTAAACCCTTAGGCTGCCAAAATGAATGCACTTCATCAAATTGTACTTAGTATGTATGTGCTTGATCACTACCTTCTGCTTCAATAACAATCATAAATATGAATGCTGGTCATTATTTTAAGAAGTGGGTACAAATGAAAAAATTTGAAATTGACAACTTTTTTCCTTTCACTGAAACAACCTTTAAACACTTCTGTCTTCCTTTCTTTCTTTTCTATGTCTTGTTTTTCTATGCAATCAAAACGGAATAGTCCATTATGTATGAGGCAATGTCAGGAGATGTTAAACATGTCTACCTTCCCTTTTCTCTTTCTTTCTAACTTTTATCATGGTTCTTAAAAATTTATGAGATACAATGACCAGCTAAGACCAGTTTTGTGCTTGAACCATGTAAGTGGAGGCTGGGTAAATTTTGACCATTGGCCTGAGTGGAAAGGGTCAGGTTCCCCCCATATTAAACCAAATTACCTTGTGTTGCATTCTTAACCCACTGAGCGGTAAATATTATCCCTCCTTGGCTTTTGGATGAGATCAAAGTCTAGTACCTGTTCTCAGATCGCTCACTTAATGATCGCCTTTTGGCTGAGATTCGATCACTGATACATGCCTGGCACAGGGATTCATCTCTGCGCTGGTAGTATCATGGCTACGTCTAGCTCTGACCAGCTTTGACCAGCTTGGACAAGCTAAGACCAGCTAAGACCAGCCAAGACCAGCTATGACTAGCTATGACCAGCTTGGACAAGTTAAGACCAGCTAAGTCCAGCGGCCCGGGTGGAAACACTCGGGTCCCCACGTTAAAAACCGACCTTGTGTCACAACCTGACTCAGTGGGGGGTCAAGTAGATACCAAGTGTAGTATCTGTTCTTATTAGCTTAATCTGATTTTCTCTCTCCACTTCTGTCTTCCCTTCTTTCTTTCTTCTTCTCACTGAAACCAAGTAGTGTCTTTTCCCCTCTTTGCATGCAATCAAAATGCAGAATAGTCCATTATTTATGAGGCATTGACAGGACATAATGGTTGTATTAACTAATGAAGGGAGGGACAAGCACAATTATATTAAGATTTTTTTTTCTGTTCATAACCCCTGCATCTATAAGGGCTGCAGTAGTCGTTGTGGGTCTACCTTACACTGGCCATGTTAACATTTAAAATATTGTCATAATTTTTTGACCCAGTTGAATATGAAGAAGACCCAGGCTTGTCATTGCTAATGATGGAATCAGGAATAACATCTTTTATGATGCTTATGGTATAATTTTCTTTTAGTTCATCTTCCATTTCTTCTGCAGGAAAAAAATTCTTCACCATATTTCTTTGCTTTTTCCTCTATCACTATTTCATCCTACTTTTTTTCTGTTCTCCTTGTCTTTGCACTTCTTTCTCACTCAAGTCTTTTAAATCTTTTTTCCTGTCTTCTGTGTTCTGAAATATTATTTGATAGCGAGCCCTTTACCCCCTACTTTGTCTCTTTGACCTTTAATGAATGTCCATCTTTACACTAATTTCACAATCCTGACAGTTCATAGCTACACAAGTTAATATAGGACATTTCCAATTCAATATGTCAAACAATTGTCTATCTTCAAAATAAATGCTTCCTTTGCATTTTCTTTTGCCTTTTCACTTTTGAGTAAGGTTATGCACCATTCCATATGTTAATGAACTTTGTCAAAATTCTATACTTTTGAGTTATTATTGGTGGGGTAAACAATGAATTTGCTTTGGTCCACTGGTTAATAAAAGTTGGGTCACTATGTCATGTCTGACAATTTTTTTCATCAGAATCCATCTTGAAACATTTATAAATCAACCATTTGTCCATGCATTGAATACAGTCTCCATAATTGGGCAGATGCTCCTACTATATATCTCAAGATTCTTGACAAAATTCAAAGAAAGGTCAATAATGTAATCGATTCTGACCTGGCATCTCGACTTGAGTCACTTTCTTGCCAACATGATGTGGCTTCCCTCTATCCTTTCTAGAAATATTTTCATGATGATTGTTCTGATCAGCTTTCCTCATTAGTGTCTTGACTGCATGAATTTAAGCATACTACTAGATTGGCAAGTAGGTCTCACAATTTTAATGTTGAACTAGTTAGTTGCAACTGTAAATTCTATTCTAATAGTTTCTTTACTCCCACTTCTCACCCATGGAACTCCCTCTCTATTTCTTGTTTCCCTGCCACCTGCATCTTCAAAAATTTAAATGCAACTTCAGACGCCATTTTATGCTCCTTGAATACTCTACCTTTATTGTCCTTTTTCTTACTTCTGATTCTCTTTCACTATCTGTAATTCCTTGTGTCCTAGTGGCATTATCACCTTTCTTGCAGTGAAATGATTAAAAAAGTGAAAATGTGTTGTAAAATCATCTTATTTGTATACTTTGTTATATGCTCACAACTTTGTTCGTGTAAAAACACACCAAATCCCAAAATGTCTGTCATTGGTGGTAGTTCTAAGATGAGTAGTTTTTTGTTCAGTGCCTACAAAACTACAAAAGTCACTTTTTACATTCATTTTAGTTTTGACTTTCGATTGTAGCATTATTGGTGTGTAATCAGAAATCAAAATAAAAAGAATCATTTTTTTAACATTTATGATATCAAATTAATCTAACCAATAAAAATATTAAATTTTCAATATAAAGTCTTTTGGCGTATTCCAAAGTATGTTGTCTACCCACTTGACTGTATCCTCGACTTCCAGTTTCTTTATGAGAGAAACCAGAAGCAAAATTTCAAAATTATTAGATTTCTTATTTGAAAAAAGATTTCAGGGAATTAAGATTTGTTCAGCTGTTTGCCATATGAAATATAATATGAAGAAACTTAGGTTATCTGGACATTTATGTAAGTATTTTAGGCTTTCAAGTAAAACAATTCATCAAAGGAAGCAGAGAAATGGATGGGAGCTAATAGCAAAAAATTGAAAATATCAAAGCATGCTAAAAGAAATAATATATAAACCTCAGAGATTGGCATTAACTCATTTATAATGTCAATAATGATAAAGGTCATAAAAGCAATAATTGCAACAGCATTATAATTGTTTCCGAACATGTATATTTGTATTTAAATTCATGAATTTAGTTATAATAAAAATCCAGCCATTTAAATAGAATTAGACCAACAGATTTAATGCTCTTTATATTAAAGACATACAGTCATGAGTAGAAGAAATAAGACAACCTAGCCTCCCAAAAATATTTGCTTAATTTTTTACTGAGAAGTTTTAAATAATTGACAATGTGCTTTCAGAAGTAATATCTGTAGTCATTCAAGACTGTAAGCAAATTGTTGTATTCACATAGACTAATGTATCATGATACTGAAAATATGTAAAAGTTATGATCCATTTAAGGAAATGTAGAATAAACTATTTTCATTAATAGAAGAAAAACAAAAATTGTACTGAATAAACTTATTTATATATTTAAGGACATTAAAATTCATAATCTGTATTTAAGATGGCTGCCATTGACATAAGCTACTGTCACAACATAAGATGAAAATTATTAAAGAATGTTGAAAGAAGTAATATATAAACGTAAAAGGTTGACATTAGCACATTTCCAATGTTAATAATGAACACGATAGATAAAAAAAGTTTTCTAACAATGATTCTGTTCACATATTCAATATATTTCATAGGTAGGGAGTCTTAGTTGCTCATAAAATCTGGCTTATGTAAAGAAAGTCACAATTTGACATTAAAATTTAAATTAAAACTTCCTTGAATTTTCAGTTTATTTATAAGACTGGGATTTTGTCTATTTTTGAGATAAGAGGCTGGGATTTTGTCCAGCTACTGAGGGAACACACACATATGATAATAATAAATAATTTAATAATTAATAATAATTAATTAATAAATAAATAATTTAATAATTATGCATATAAAATGTACATCTCTAAAATATACACAAAAGGCTTTTAAGTGTAAGTGTGTATTTATAGTGGATTTATATTCGATTCGGCTAATTTAGATTTTTTTTATTTAACCCTTGTTGGGTTAGTTAATGTGGACAAGAACCACAAATCACACTGAGTTAATTAGCAACTAGATATAAAATAGAATATGTAGAGAATGAATAAAACGGGATAAACAGATAACTTCATACACAGAGTAACAGATATGTGAATGAGTTATTATAGACAATTTCACCATTAGAGAACATTATAGAATAATAATACACAACCTGATTGAAGATAAATTCTTCTTGTGCTCCCTGTCCCTTCAGGACGTGGGTAATAATGGCTCTCCACAATTTTCTGTGCTTTGTAGCTCAGTAAATTTTTTCTCCTAATCCCTAGTTTATGCAGTGCTTTCCTCTGTCTCTCTTGCCTTCAGTGTGTCTTGTGAATGTCAAATTTTCTAAACCCTCTTTCCTCATTGTGTGCCCTATAAATTACAAACATCTCTGTATGATTCTACGTATAAGTATGATTTTGTTTCCAGTTCCTCTAAAACTTTATTGTGGGTCACATGTTCAGTCCATGGCATTCTCAGCATCCTTCTGTTGAAGCACATTTCTGTTGCCTCAATTCTCTTCTTGGCATATATATATATATATATATATATATATATATATATATATATATATATATGTGTGTGTAGTTGACTGGCTGGCTACTCTTGTTTTCTGAGCACACTAATCTACTAGGGAGGCTGATCAAACCCTGTTGCAGACACCTGCTCAGAAAAAATTATGATGTTCAGAGCCCATCTGTGACTTATACCACAAATAGTCAGTTACGATGACTTGTGATTTTGTGCTAGCACAACCATTAATAGCTTTTGAAGAGTTTCATTTATGTAATTTCACTTATAAGGCTTAGGTCAACCTGTGGCATGATTTTCACACACAATCCAAAGGTTCCACACATTGGGATTACCTCTCCAAACCAATAACATTGAAAGGTCACCTTCCTGACAAATTGACCCTGGTGAGATTCAAATTCAGGTTTCATGTTAAAAGTGAATGTTCTAATCCATTATATATATATATATATATATATATATATATATAATATATTTTCTGTTTATACATTATTTTTAATAGATATAAGTTATTTAAGTAAATGCATTATTTTTTTAAATAAACAGTAATAATTACATTTATCTATTTATTACATATTTTCTATGAAATTTCTCTAAAATTCAGACCAGTAAATGTAATTAATACTGTTTATTTAAAAAACAGAGCATTTACTTAAATAAATTTTATCTATTAAAAGTAATGTATAAACAGAAAAGATATTAAATTATTGTCGAACTTAATCCATTTCATAATATATATATATATATATATATATATATATATATATATATACAATAATGAACAATGTGATTTTGTTTTCTATGTGACATTGATTCTTTGTCTGTAAGCTCTGTCATGGTAAAGCCAAGATATTTTCAAAATAATAACTGAATTCTACCTGGAATTGAATGTCTAACATGGAGGTAAGGTGGAAGATGATGTAACAATTATGCCAGCACAATAAAATTGACTTCCAAATACTAATTTAGGCAGAGTACACAGATACTACCCTGATCCTTGTTAGAGGACCAAGGAGTAATAATGTCATCCTAGGTAGAGTGCACAAATACTCTGATTCCAACCAGGTAGTTGTGTCAGTCTGTAATGAAATATTCATGTCATCTTTTATGAATACTCTTCTAATAATATCTATCTATCTATCTATCTATCTATCTATGACTTTTTTGTAATCCTATGTTCCTGTGTCATAAATCGATGAACTTTTATACAAAAATGCATTAATTTGTTTTAGTTCTTGAAAAAGGTCACCTCTAAACTGAAAATTTGATTTTGCTATATACATGCAATAAGGGCAAAAAAAAATCAAAATATTTCAGAAGCTAATGATGTAATTTGATAGAACTTAGTTATTTTTAATGCATTTAACAGTTTATAGCTATAGCATAACATATAAACTTACAAATAAACAAAAACAACTTCTAGAAGGTCCTATAAAATTCTAGAAGGCTCCAGAAAGTCATAGTACTACTATACTTAAATATGATTTTAGAAATTTTGTGGTGGGGGTAACATTTTTAAAAAAGTAAACTGAATTAAAGCCTTATTCATTATTTTTTAACAAAAGCTCATTGAATTATGATTCAGGAAATCAACTATTTAAAAAAGTCAAAAAGCATAACCCTAATATTTATGTATATATTTACAAGGTAAACACAATTGTATATAATTCACAGTTGTAAAGCAGAATATATTAAACTGGGTATAAATTTAATAACATCTATATAAATTAAATCTAAATTAATTTGTGAATCTATATAGATGTTATTAAATTTATACATCACCTATGATAGCCATAATATAATTTACTACTTATTCTGCACAATATGTCCTAATAGTGGATATATTGGCGAATCTGGAATTAATTTTAGATTTCGTTTCAACAATCACAAACTATACATATATCAGAACAATTCTTATTCCCCCATAGCTGAACACTTTAATCAATCAAGACACTCATTAGACAACTGTAAATGTTTATTGATAGATTCCGAATTTAGATCCACATACACACACAGAAAAAAAGAGAAATACTGGATTTTAAAATTAGACACATATAAACTAGAGTTAAACAAAGACTTGGGTATTTTAAATCTGTATAAATATTTCAATAGTTAAAAAATTTCTTCAGATATAGTTATAAAACCTTTTTAAACAACATCTAAAATATTATTGTTAGATTTACGTTAGAAATATTCAAACACAGTTGCATTCCACATCACGTGACGTCTGCGTCTCGCGACGGACGCTACTTGTAAACAAACTTCCGAATACAGTTATTTAATTAATTTCTGAGGAAAGACTGAGGCGATCTGAAATATCAAATATATATATATATATATATATATAAAAACATATAAATAAATACTTTGACAAAAAACATTCAATTTGTTTTTTCTTTTAATTTGCAACTTTTCAGTTGTTTTATCCATATTATATACATATCAAGAAAGTATACGTGGCTTCTCATTATGCTATATATATATATATATATATATATATATATATATATATATATATATATATATAATGAGTGTGCATACACCATCACCATAATGTACTGGCTATATTTGTGAATTAAAAATATCTCTTCCTCCCAACAACTAACACACCATTTACAATAGCACTGACCAATTCCTTGAAAATGGCAAATAGAATAGCTTATAGTTTGTGTAACAATCATATCGAAAGTTTCTACATGCACTAAATCTGTTTATATATGTGTGTGTGTGTGTATAAATATATGCATATATGTATGTAATTTTCTAAAGTAATGGATTTTTATTTATCAATCTGACAGATTTTTAACACTTATTTAGTGGATACTCATACTGGAGTAGATGGTCAGTTTATTTATTAAACATATTTATTTTTGTTTACTGGCATGAATATTTCAGAAATCTTATTAAAGAAAAATATGCACTCTCTGGGATGGATTTGAACTTGTGTCCCTCTGGGTGGTAGGAAACCATCATTACATTTGAAAATTACTTTGTTTATCTTTGGATATTCAGCTGAGCAGATACGATAATTTTGAGGAATTTATGATGAGAAGGATTTTGCTTAAAAGCATTGTTCAAATTTTGTTTGATGGGCAAAGCTACTTTGTGTCCATCTTGTTAAGGTATGTCAGATCTAACGACGGTTTCCTACCCTAAGATGTGTATCCACTAAAAATAACATTTAGAATGATAAAAATATGTGTGCGTATTAATGCATATATGTATGTATAAATATATGCATATATGTGTGTATAAATATATGTATATATCAATATATATGTAGATAAATATATATGTATATATATGTGTATACATTTATATTTATATATGTGTGTATAAATATGTGTGTATAAATATATATATATATATGTATGTATATGTGTATATATATATATGTTTATATGTGAAAATAAATATATACATATATGTCTGTATAAATATATATGTATAGATATGTATATAAATATATATGTATAGATATGTATATAAATATATATGTATAGATATGTATATAAATATATATGTATAGATATGTATATAAATATATATGTATAGATATGTATATAAATATATATGTATGTATATGTGTATATATATATATATGTTTATATGTGAAAATAAATATATACATATATGTCTGTATAAATATATATGTATAGATATGTATATAAATATATATGTATAGATATGTGTATAAATATATATGTATAGATGTGTATGAATGTATAAATATATGTACAGATGGGTGCATATAAACATATGTGTGTAAATATATGTATATATATATATATATATATATGCAAATATGTGTGTGTGTGTGTGTGCATATAAATGTATGTGTAAATATATATGTGTATGTGTAAAAATATGTATATATGTGTGTGTGTGTGTGTGCATATAAATGTATGTGTAAATATATATGTGTATGTGTAAAAATATGTATATATGTGTGTGTGTGTGTGTGTGTGCATATAAATGTATGTGTAAATATATATGTGTATGTGTAAAAATATGTATATATGTGTGTGTGTGTGTGTGCATATAAATGTATGTGTAAATATATATGTGTATGTGTAAAAATATGTATATATGTGTGTGTGTGTGTGCATATAAATGTATGTGTAAATGTGTATGTGTAAAAATATGTATATATGTGTGTGTGTGTGTGCATATAAATGTATGTGTAAATATATATGTGTATGTGTAAAAATATGTATATATGTGTGTGTGTTCATATAAATATGTGCATGTGTAAATATATCTATATCTATATATATATATATATATATTTGTGTGTGTGTATGAAAATATATATATATATATATATATATATATATATAGACACACACATATACATAGGAGTATATATAATTGTGTGGCTGCATTTATATATATTGGTATATACGTGTGTATAAGTATATATATATATATTAGTATGTGCATGTGGATCAACACACACAAATGATTTGAGTTTTCATTAGATAGATAGATAAGTTAAATGAGAAAAACGGCAATAAATTCCTGCCTCCTTAATCACCAGGGTGATGTATTTTATTGTTGCTGGGAGGAGAGCATTTAATTTTGCATCTGAAGTCTTTATTTGTGCATTTACATCCTCACGGCATTTTTACAATCCTCATTTCCTCTTTCATTTTCATTTTTCTCTCATCTCTTGTCGCAATTTGCCTCTTTTTTTTTCTTTTCAATTACAAATAACCGATCAATTTTTCCAAAATGCAGTCGGCCATCAAGTTTATATAGAAATATTGTATTTGTATGTACACATGTATACCAGCATACACAAACACTCATGCATAAAATATTCATATACTCACATGTACAAATATAGGCTATATGTATATTGATATGTTTATACAGATAATTGCAATCACAAATTTTAATAACTCTGACGAAAGCAAACTTTGAAATTGCCTTGAGAAGGTAAAAGACCTCTTTTTATCTATATTTTACAATAAAATATAATATTAAGATGTTTCAAAAGTATTTTCAGTTTTTTTGCCTTCACTCCAAAGACTATCTATAACTCCACCATATTATTAATATTATTATTATTATATATTAAGGTGAATCAAAAATATTTTCATTTTCATAAACCTTTACTCCAATGCTTATTTCATATACTCATCTAAAGACTATGACTCCACCATATTATTAATATTTTTTAATCTATTAGGATGTATCAAAAGTATTTTCATTTTTGACAGACCTTTACTCCAAAGCTTATTTCATATATGCATCTAAAGACTATGACTCCACCATATTATTAATATTTTTTAATCTATTAGGATGTATCAAAAGTATTTTCATTTTTGACAGACCTTTACTCCAAAGCTTATTTCATATATGCATCTAAAGATTATGACTCCACCATATTATTAATATTTTTTAATCTATTAGGATGTATCAAAAGTATTTTCATTTTTGACAGACCTTTACTCCAAAGCTTATTTCATATACGCATCTAAAGACTATGACTCCACCATATTATTAATATTTTTTAATCTATTAGGATGTATCAAAAGTATTTTCATTTTTGACAGACCTTTACTCCAAAGCTTATTTCATATATGCATCTAAAGATTATGACTCCACCATATTATTAATATTTTTTAATCTATTAGGATGTATCAAAAGTATTTTCATTTTTGACAGACCTTTACTCCAAAGCTTATTTCATATACGCATCTAAAGATTATGACTCCACCATATTATTAATATTTTTTAATCTATTAGGATGTATCAAAAGTATTTTCATTTTTGACAGACCTTTACTCCAAAGCTTATTTGATGTTCACATCTAGAGACTGTCTTTGACTCCACTATATTATTAATATTATCATTATTATATATTAGGATGTATCAAAAGTATTTTCTATTTTTTACCTTCACCCCAAAGCTTATTTCATATACATATCTAAAGACAAGGATTTTTTAATCATTTCACCGTAAGCAAGGTAATGAAGCCACTAAGACACAAGGAGTTACAGAGACTGAAAGAATATGAGAAAAAGAAAAACATTATTAAGGAAAAAGGACAATAAAAGAACAGGAATTAAGAATACAGAAGATAATGATTGATATTGTATTTCCATTTTTGAAGATCAAAGTTGACTGGGAAGCCAGAAGCCAGATAAGAGTTCCACAAGCAAGAAGTGTAATAGAAGAAACTGTTGGCATAGAACTTATGGTTACCTCTACCTATTTCAAATGTAAAATAATGAGATTCAGCTACCAATCTTCTTAAATTCATAAAGAACAGGAATTGAGAAAATAGAGGATAATGACTGACATTGCATTTAAATTTTTGAAGATCAAAATTGACCATGAGGCAAGAAACCGGAACTCTGTGAGAAGTGTGAGAGAAGAAACTGCTAGCATAATTACATCTAGCCATTTCAACTTTAAAACGATGAGACCTAACTGCCAATCTAGTACTCAGCTTAAAATCATAAAATCTAGGTACCAAAGAGGAAACCTCCTCAGAACACTCTCCATGAAAGTATTTATGGAAAAGGCACAGGAAAGCTTTGTTACAGTGATGGGAAAGTGGCTGAAAACGAGATACCAAGATACCAGATAGTAATAACATTATAGATTTTTCTTTGGATTATATCAAGAATCTCTAAATATATAGCAGAAGCACCAGACCAGCTATTTAAATCTAAAGAATATAATGAATGTAGATGAATTGGTTATGTGTTAATAGAAACTTAGTGGTTCTCCTGGGTATGACGATAAACTACATTTGGCAGCAAGGTCTCTGATTGAGAAGTTTTAAAGAGTGTGCAACCACTTCTTAATTGCTGTTGTTCCCAGATCCACCATGATCTGAGGTGGTAGCACCTCCTAGGGTCCCAGATATGGGCAAATACTTAACCCACAAACTGGGATCAAAACAGCATTAAAGTATAAAAATAGATTTTTATAGTAAAAATACCAGTAATACATTTTTATAAAAGAAGGTATTACCAGCAATACATTTTTGGAAAAAAAAAATTACCAACAATATGCATTTAAAAAGAAAAAAAAAATTTCCAGCAATACATTTTACAATGAAAGCGGACTATCTACAAACACACTTTACAAAAATACTTCTATGAAACCTGATCTACAAATTGATTTTTACAAAGAATCAGTCAGTTATGTGCCATGCATGATACATGCTTATGTGATCATGTATCTTTTGATACATGACTGACAAAGCAGATTTTGTTCCCACAGTAGGTTGCCATTTCTTTTTGCGGTAGACCAGTTGCTATTCAAGGCTATAGAACCCAGTCTGTCCTGCTATTTACCCATATCTGGGGGGAGAAGTCGATTCATACCTTTCTCAAGAGTATTAGCACATAAGTGAATGTAATGGATTCAACTGGAATTCGAACCCGGCACTCTGATTCCTCAATCCGAGCTGCTATCCATTACTCCACCGTACCTTACAAAGAATACATATTCTATTCATACAAACATATTCTAAATATCTTGTCGGCATTAGATTACACAATGAGGTTGATATGCTATAAAACAAAATAAACCAAACTTAATGGATATATGCCAAGCACACAAAAGCTAATGGCCTTTTTCCACTTAAAAACCTCAGCTAAGTAAAATCTTGGTAACTTTCCCTCTAAAATAGAAATCATTTCTCCACACATTCTGGACATCTTAGCTAACGAGTACATTTGTTGTTAACTAAGATATACAGAGAGATGCAGAAAAATTATTATTTCTTTCTAAAACAGGAAATAGAGGCAAGAAACACATCACTGCAATTGGATTTCATTCATAAGCTTCCACAACCTCACTTGAAGAAAATAGAATATTATCAATCAACATTAACACTATTCAAAGATAAGTGTAAAGTTTAAACAATCTTCCATAAATTTCAAATAACTCCTCACCCCAGGGCGCCCAAAATTACAAGATTTTGTTTTGATTGATTTACATTTTGTAATTTTATTAAAGAGGTTGTCTCTCAGCTATTAAATCCTTAAACAGCTTT
>OZ038479.1:111330267-111372767 GCA_964036315.1 Acanthosepion esculentum
TTTTGGCCAAGAACAATATTCCTCAGGTTTGACAATCAACATATTCCTCAGCTCTCACCCCTTGCAACATTTTCCTCTTCAAAAATCAAATCCCACTTGAAAGGAAGAAAATTTCAAGATGTCACGGAAATCCAAAAGAATGCCATAAATCAGCTGCTCACTATCTCAAAAAAGGAGCTCCAGGGATGCTTCTATCAATGGAAACAACACTGGATAAAGTATGTGGCTTCAGAAAGAGACTATTTTGAAGAAGATTAAATAAGTGCTGAATTGACATGTGTTGTAGTTTTCTTTTTATAGCACCAGTCCCGATACTTTTTGATCATACCTCGTATTTAATAAGTACAATACAATTACAAAATTTCTTAAACATTGCTGTTATATTTTCACTACATAAGTAAACTCTGCTTCTTTTGTATTCCATGTCGCTCCAGGATGTAGGTGATCATGGCTCTCCACAACCTCCTATCCTTTTGTATTTGCTTCATTTTGTTATCTCCAATTCCTAGTGTATATCTTGGGCTGTTGCAACTGTAGACAACTATACATTGTCTTCTTACAATTGATGATTAGTCATAAGGACTATAAAAATGAAAGCCAAGATCCAGTGACACTTGAGTAACTCATTAGTTCATTATTTTGTAGGCAACATGGTTCACTTCTTTATTTGGATATCTTATTTTTCATGTCATATAAGGATATAAGGGATCAGGGTTTCCTATGACTTCCTATCCTTTGTAACTCTTAGCAATGTTTGTCATTTAAATATCACTCACACTCCCTGATCTACTGTCCATTTACACAACCTTGTTAGGTAAGTTATTCACTGTTTCTCTCTACCCCTTCATATATGTCATGTGAGTGTCAAATACTCCAAGGCCTCTTTTCTCATTATTTCCAAGAAATTTCAACTGTCTCTTTTTGATTCTAAGTATAAGCATCTTTTTTGTTTCTATTTTCCTTAAAACTTCCTTGTTTCTCATATGCTCCATCCATGGTATTCTTAGCATCCAGGGTAAAGGCTATGCTTTCTTTGAACATTCTGGACTGGCACTACAGAATCATAAATAAAGAACTGTACCAAATAAAAGAAATCACTTGAAGATTGATAAGAGTACAGGTCTGGTTTAAAATGTTAGTAGTTCCTCTAGGCAAGTCAAAGTTAAATTGCTAAGAGAGAAATCAGGGAAGAAGGGGATACAAGTCGATGCTCCCGCTCCTACCACTTTTGATAGGAAGAGTTCATTAAGTTGGGAAGGTGGGGATAAATGGTTACACTAGTTACAATAAACAATAGTTAACAAAGACTATCAACAGCAGCAAAAACTAAAATTTATTGTCACTAAAAAAGAAAATGATGACATAATCAAGATGTTGGTATCCTACATTACTTTAAATAAAAGGCTAGAAAGAAAACTTCCATCAATACTGGAAAGAGTGATAAGAAACCTATTTTTCTGAAAAATTATTTTAACATTCAGGTTAGATGCCATCACTGCTTTCATTCCAATTCAAGATCATAGTTTCTGTTTTAGAAAGGTTTATCATCAGTCCTATTTTTTGGAATACTTGGTAGAGAATGTTAATTTTCTGTTCAAGATCATTCTTATTCAAACTATGAATACTTGTGTCATCAGCATATCCCCTAGGATCATCAGTAGATTGGAGGGAAAGCCGGATCACTGTTTTCTATTGGTAGAGTCATCTGGAATGTGTTATGGAATGCTTAAATGATCAGTGCCCATCTCTTCACATCTGTATTTGTAAATGTGCAGGACATGCCTCAGCATATCTATTAAGTCGAATTATAAGATATGACTATTTATGGGAACCAATTGTAATGATGAATGTATCATTCTAACTAACCATTCCTTAAATGTATCATAACAGTTGATGAAAAGTGTTTTACATACAATGTTTAATGCAAAAGATAGAGATTGACAAGTATAAATCTCCACAATCAACCCCAAAATCTGAGTCCCATGGAAGAAATTTAATGTTTTACGTGATGGAATCATCAGGCTATTATTTCATTTAGAATTCTTAAAACTCAGTGAAACACTAAAGGCACATTTATATGCTCAGCATCTGCAATGTCTCCATAAAATTTTTGCCCCACAGTTCTCTGCACTCATTAAGAGGAAAAATGTTGTTTTCTTCCATGACAATGCAAGGCAGCACGCAGCAAGAATAACACAGGGAAAAAATTTGAAACTCACTTGGTCTGTTCTACTTAACCCTCTATATTCACCCGACCTTTGCACAAACTGATTATTAACTTCTCAATTGCTGAAAAAGTGGGAAGTTTCCAGAGTTGATTGAAAACTTTTTCACATTAAAACCTGCTCAAAAGGTATCAAAGAGCTGCCTGATAAGTGGCAGCAGGCTTTTGCAAATAATAATGAATATATAAATGAATAAAATGTAATTGTACATTATTTTTTGAAGAATGAAGTGGATAAAAATGGAAATTATTTTGGAAATAAAAATTAATTTTCATAGAAAAAAATCATAGTTACTTCCAGCTTTTAGGTTGAGTCATAAGTAATTTATATTTTTTGGAACCAATTCTAATGATGAATATATCATCCTGACTAAGCATTCCTTAAATATGCTATAACAAATGTTGAAAAATGGGTTACATACGACAATGTTCAATGCAAAGGCATAAATCTCCACAACTGACCCCTAAAGCTGAGCTCTATGGAAGAAAGTTAATGCTGTGCATACTGTGGGTATTATTAATTTAGATATCTTAAAATGCAGTGAAACACTACATGTACATTTATACTTACAGCAGCTGCAATGTGTCCATAAAAGTTTGGTAAAAATGCACTGTTTGCTCATCAGTAGTAAAATGTTGTTCTTCTCCATGACAATGCAAGGCCACATACAGCAAGAATAACACAAGAAAAATTACTGGTTCTCAGTTGGTCTGTTCTATCCCACCTACCATATTCACCTGACCTTGCATCAACTGATTATTTCCTTTTTGTGATTGCTGCAAAATGTTTAGATGGGGAAAATTTTCCCTAATGAAAACCAGATTCAAGAGTTCATTGAAAACTTTTTCATGTCAAAAAGCCGCAGAATTTTACTCAAAAGTTATCGAATAACTGCCAGATAAGTGGCAAGAAATCAATGATAACAGTGAATATATAATTGAGTAAAGTGTAATTGTACGTTATTTTTTAAGAATAAAGATTATAAAATAAAAACGGAAATTATTAATGACTCAGCCTGAGAACTAAAGATAATTCCCTTCTCTTTGGATTCTATTACTTATCTAAACATTTTTTCATGCAGTATAAGTGTATAATGATTCAGCCTGACAATTTTTACCTACATTATATCTCCAAGTCATTGTATCCAGTCATAGACAAATACACTCTATATTTCTTCACTAAATATAAAATTGACAAAATGAGCTTATAATTCACTCAGCAGATAAATATAAAATCCTATTCATTGTTTTTTTTAAGTTTCTTTTTTTGATTTGGATGGCAGTTGAATGGGCCGTCATGTGTAGGGGAAAATATGGGAAGACCCTAGAAAAGTTTTCAGATGTAAAAACCTGTAATGAATATCATTAATAATGCACAAACCTGACTCATCAATACTCAAGTCTGGGAAAGAAATGGAACTACCGAACTAGATATGGGCCCTAGGAATGGCAGAATTATGATTAGCAAAGAAATAAAATGTCAAGGAGGTTTTTTATTACAGCAATCTAATCCTGAGTGACTTGGCATTGCCTCAGACAAAATCGCTATCTGATTAAGATTATTTCCACTATTTACATTGTTTGGACTGTTGTCCTCATCTTTATTGCCATATTCACAACGTTTTGGCTGTTGTACACTCTGACCTTCTTCAAGTGATATACTTTGAAATTTTGAACCGAACCCTTTATTTAGTCCACGGAGTAGATTGTTCTAATTCCATGTGCCATGACATTTTTGGATAGTTAATTTTGGATAGTTAATTCCCTTTTGTAACTCAACTCTGCTGTGGCCAGGTATTTGAACACACAACTTTTTTTTTAGGTTACTCAACCAACACTTTTACCCACTGGGCCATGTGTCACTGGGGATGTCAGTGAGTGAATTTTGGGGATATATAAAGCTTATGTGTCAGTAACCATTTTTTACCAGAGCTCATATTAAAATTTCCGTTATTGTTGTTTTTCTCTAGCACTCCGTATCACTGGTTCCCATATTCATGTCTATGCTTGGCTGCTTCGATTTTTGTGGCCTAGCATATGTGCTGATTCCTTAAGTTTTCATATTTTCCATTGATTTTATCTATTATTAGAACAATCTACTCCGATGGTCTAAATAAAGGGTTCAGTTCCAAATTCCAATGTATATCACCCGAAGAACGTTGGTAGCATATAATGGCTGAAATGTTGTTAATATGGCAATAAAGATGAGGACAACAGTCTGAACGATGTAAATACTTACAATACCTCATCTCAGAAATATAGATATATATTGATTAAGATTAGCCAATTGTAGTAGAGAATAATTTGTTTCAACATTGGAAATGAAAAATATGAATAAACTGTTATTTATAGTCAGATTTCTTTTTTTAATCATTTCACTCCAAGTAAGCTGACAATGCCACTAAGACACAAGGGGCCACTAACAGTGAAAGAAAACAAGAAGATGACTTTAGGAGAAGGAACTAGAAAAACCCAATCCTAAACAAGGGATTAACCTTTACACCTGTTCAAAAGACTGGGAAAGAGTTTTATTGTTATTATTAAAATGTTTCAGCCATTGTATTCTCTGGCCTTCTTCAGGTGTCTTAATCTATGTGAATATCATGGATTTTACAAGTATAAAACTAATTATTTAAAAAAGGGCACCAGGACAGAATATCAAAGATACTGGATTTAAGCTTACATACATATATTATGAAATATGTGTATTTGTTTTGTTATAGATCATAAATCTTTTAAACTGTGTACAACAAGCAAAAACTGTGGTTACTACCCTTCTTCAAACCTCATGAGCTACAGAATCACAAACAACGAACTGGTAACAGAAACCATATCACTTGAGGACTTTCAACAAACGCAACAATTAAAATGAATAGCACATGTAACATGAAGAGAAAATAATGACATAATCAGAGTGTCAATGTTCCTACACTACATCAAACCAAACATTAGGGAGAAAGCCCCCATCAGTACTGGAAATTCAATATCCATCCTACTTCAGAAGATAACTGTTACTTTCATTTTCTCCAGGATTGTTTTCCTTTCACATTGTTGTAAACAATCCATTTTTCATCACTTGCAATTATTCTTTTTAAAAATAGGTTGTTTTTGGTATGTTTGAGTAAAGAATCATAGAAAGAAATACAGTTCATTCATTTTTTTTTTATTAAATTGTGAGGAACCCAAACATTGTAACAATTCACATATCCAAATGTTTTTAAATGACTTACAATACTCATATGAAATATGTTGAGTAACTCTTTGATTTTCTGTGACATGTGACATGGATTATTTTTAATCTGTGTTTCACTTTGGTCATCATCAGCAACTACAAGCTAGCCAGAATGTTTTCACTCTTCTAGATCAAAATTTCCACTTCTAGACTTGGCAAACCAATTTTTGAAAAAGCAATCATTTCACCTCAAGCAAGCCAATAAAAGCCACTAAGATGCAAGAGTTACTGTGAATGAAAGCAACAGAGAGGACAATAAAAGACTGGAGATGACAATTGGCATTGCATTTAAATTTTTGGAAATCATAGTTGACAGGAAACCTGAAGAGAGTTCCACTAAGAAGAAGTGTGAGAGAATAAATGATAATGATGGCAAATACTTAGCCCCAATCATTCACCAGAGAAAACTCTCTTATTCAGGGGACCAAAGAAGTGTGAGAGGAGAAACTGTTATCATAGGACTTATGGTTAAGTCTTACATTTTCATTTCAATCTAGTACTGTGCTTAAATTTGTAAAGTCAGGGTACCAAAGAACTGTGAGAGAAGAAACTATCAGTATCGGACTTATTTTTTAAATCTAGCAATTTCAATAGTGGACACTTGGTCTCATAATTTCAAACTAGTACTGTGCTTAAATTTGTGAAGTTAGGGCACCAAAGTAGAAAGTTCATCAGAACAATTGCTATTAAAGTATTTCTAGAAAAGTTACAAGGAAGCTACATTACGGCATGGTGGAGTAATGGATAGCAGCTCGGATTGTGGAACCGGATAACCAAATTCGAATTCCAGTCGAATCCATTACATTCACTTATGTGCTAATACCCTTGGGAAAGGTATGAATCCTCTTCTTCTCCCCCCTGGCTATGGGTAAATAGCAGGATAGACTGGGTTTTATAGCCTTGGATGGCAACTGGTCTACCACAGAAAGAAATGGCAACCTACTGCAGGAAAAAAATCTGCCTCATCAGTCAGGTATCGAAAGATACATGATAGCCTAAGTGTGTATCCCATGTGGCACATAGCTAAACTACATTACAGCAGTGGGAAAGTGACTGAAACCAAGGTGCCAAGTCAGAATTGATAATGTTCCAAATTACTACTCCTGGCTATGGTACCATCTCTACAAATAACATAAATCTTTTTTGCAATAACAGTTACTGAACTTGAGAAACCTATTTGCTTGAAAAATGGTATTAAGAGAAAGATTTCATAAATAACATTTCGCAGCAGTACTGCCTGATTGGTCAATAAATTTCAAATGTTTCCTTATAAGGAAACAGCTGATATTGCCATTACCATTTCTAATCTTGTAGGAAACTTACTGAGAACATTTTTATTACCCACATTTCCATAGATCTTATGACAAACTTTGCTTAGTCTGAATATATAAAGTCTACCAAGATACATTTTTTAAAAGAGTATATTGGATACAAATAAATAGGCCTTTGTTAATCTTTTTCTTTCTGTTATCTCTCAATTTTATCCAATTTTGTTCTATTTTTCTAGTATTTTATTTTCTGCTGTTTGTAACATAAAGAATATAGAAAATAACTTAGGTCAGTTTTTTTATAAAATTTTCCAGTAAAATTTTTTTACCCTACTGAGAAGTTCCATTAAAAATAGGCAAATATTGAAAACGTAAAAAAAAATCAACAAATTTTCTTGTTGATTTAAGGGTATATTTTATTTAAAATCAAATTATTATTTTTTTAAATGGGAAAGTTTGGGATTTTAAAATGAAAATTGAAAGTTTTCCAAGAAGTTGATTGTAAAAAAAATCATATTCTTTTTTTTTTTTTTAAGTCTTAGCCATATATCTATAAAATAAAGTTTATTTTATCTTGCACACATTGAAAAACAAATACATGCAGAATTTTCATCTATTTGTCATCATTTTTTTCTTTTCATCTACTCATCATTGTCTTGTCTATTAATCTGCGAAGTGCGATGGATAAATTGTCATCGAAATCATGCAAAAATGAAAATAACACTGACATCTCATTTTAACGGATACATTTACCAAAATTATACAAAAACATCTTGAAATACTAACGAATAAATTTATTCAATAAAATTGCCATTGGTTTCAACCACAGCCTTCAGAGGACTTTGGAATCTCCTCCAACTCTTCTGGATGGTCTCCTTGTTTAAGTTGGTGAATGCTGCCATAATCTTTGCCTTCAGTTCATCTTTGATGTTACAAGGACTTTTATTGATCTCACCCTCAACTGCACCTCACACATAATAATCAAGGGGGTTGCAAGTCTTGGGAGTTAGGTGGCTAAATATGAGGGTTGATGTGGTCACAAAAATTGTCTGACAGTCATGTCTGGGTTCTCCTGCTTGTATAGCATGGTGCAGAGTGTTGCCAGACAGGTTTTCCAACAGCCACCCTCTTGACCCAGGGCAGCAGTACCTCCTTGAGGCACTTGATGTAGGACTCCATGTTTTCTTTTCATTTATTTGTCCTTTGCCTTTTCATCTATGTGTCATCGTCTTGTCTTTTCACGCAATTAATGCCTAGCTAATTTTTGCCTCTATATCAATTCAAAATCCCTAAAATTGTTATGCTATTTTTTATGCAATGTTATATACGGCCTTTCTGTATTGCTATTTAATTGAAGTCCTAGTGACAAATTCTTTTTGTGCATAGGGAAAACGTGAGTAGAAAGTCTTTAGCTATTATATGGCACAGGCATCCTGTGAAATGCTGTTCAAGGAGAAGGATTGAATTACATTGAAAAGACCAGGGAATTGAGAAATGCAGGAAGATGATGCTGGCAAATACTTAGCCCCAATCATTCACCAGAGAAAACTCTCTTATTCAAGCAATAAAACTAGATTTGATTATTGTGAATGTCTTCTCATTGGTTGAACGGCTTTTATTATTACCTGAGTGAAATCAGCCGGAAGGTGGGAACTGTTCATTGATGATACTTGTTCCTAAAAAGCAAAATATAAAGGAGAAAAAAAGAGAACAAATTTAATGGAAATAAAAGACAGAAAAATTGGAGGAATAAGTGCAAAGTGTAAAATATGGAAAGGGGATAAAGACAGACCATGAAAGATAAAGAAAACCAGAGTAGAAAAAAGAGGATAAATGAATGAAAATTTAAAAAAAAAAATGTCTGAGAAAAAATGAAATAAAGAGAAAATAAAAAAAAAGAGAATATATGTGAAAATGATGAGTGGAAAGGAAAGGGCTGATCAGTAGGGAAAAAAAAGAATGAGAAATAAACGTAAAAATTTGGTGAATGAGAATGAAGTATAGAAAAAATGAAGGAGAGAAAAATAACAAGAAAAAAATGAAAGAACAAATTTAAAAACGACAAGAGAAAAAGTAGAAGTAAAATTGAAGGAGGACGACTTGGAGGGGAAAAAAAGAGTAGGAATAAATGAAAGAAGAAAATGAATAAAAAGCGTATTAAGAAGATATGACATGATTTTTTTTTTTTTACCATGGGGCAAGGAAGGAGGATTTTCAAATGTCGATTAAGTTTAGTCTGTACTTTTTCAAAGTCCTAAATGCAAGCATGACATCCATAGGGGTAATGCAGCATGGAAAACCAAGAGGAAGGATTTGCCTCTGGTTGGTAAAAGCTGTCCCACCCCAGGCTGGATGCATCATGGTGGCTAATTTTGAACACTGAATGATTGAAGAGTTTCAAACCTTTCAAACCTGGCATTAGATATGATTTTGATGTTATCATTAATACTTTATATTTATTTTCATACTAGTAGGATCTGATAGCTTCCAATAGAGTTCAACTAAGTTTCCTCAATAGGCCAACCCTCTTTTTAGTATTCTACCTCATTTTAGTAAAAAGAAATTCTAGTTATTAAATGAGGTAGGATACTAAGTGTGTTGAAATCCTCACAATATTTAGTATTGTTGAGGTTATCGCTTACATTTCTCGTTGAGATTTACAAACTCTACATTTCAATCAATTTTGCAAACCAATTGATGAAATTGGAATAAGCTGATCTGTTTGGAAAAATACTTTGACAATAACTCAACTTTGCAGTTTAATAATTTCTTTAATGTAATTTAATTTTATAAAACTTTATGGTAAACAATATTTTTTAATAAATTTTTTTTTCTTTTATCTTTTTAACAGCAAAGAACAAATTCTTAGGATTTCTTACTCTTGAGTATGCAACATCCGACTTGTCATGCATAATTAATTCTTTCTGGAGCCAAATTCCAACTTTTTGAAGCATTTGGCCTTGTGATTTGTTTATAGTTCTTGCAAACACAGGGCAAACTGAAAATTGGATTCTTGTATATATAAAAACTTAAAGAAAAGATATACAAAAAAACAATATTGCATTTTTATTAAATAAGTATTTGTGACTTTAATCATGAAAAAATAGTGGGAGTATTTTGCATGTTAAATAATAAAACTTTTAATATTTCCCCCAAAAATTAATGAAAATTTATTGTAGTAAGCTATGCACCCTAGTAAAACCAACTTCTCCCTCAAATTTCGTTTTGATCTGTTAATGTATGTCTGGATGGATGGACTAAAGTCACAGAATTTTATATATAGATTCTGTTGTCATGATGATTTCACTTGTTTCTTGAATTTCCTATTCTTGTAATCTTTATGTATGGATTCTTCCAAGTGAGCCAATAATTATGGGCACATCAGTCATTTTCAAATTTCATAAATTCTTCAGCCTTCTCGCATTTTTCTTTTTTAGTTTCAATTTGTGGTCTGTTGAAACTGTGGTATAAAATATTTGACAGATCTTCTTTTCTTTGTTTACACTGACTTCTTTACTTTGTTTACATTGATTAGATTTCAATAGCAGTAGATAGGTTTACCTAATGCCCGGTTCACACTCCACCCTGGTTTTTTGAAAAGAAGTAGAGTTTCATTCCTTGTTTCCTGTTTAGGATTGTGTCACCAGTTTTTTTTTTTTTAAGCTTATCACCCCAAGCAAGGCTGGAAGCCACTAGCATGCAAGGGGTTACAGAAGGTTTGGAGGAAGAGCAGATAGGAGTGGTAAAGGAGAGGATGTGGAGAAAGATAGTGGATTGATCAAGGCAAGGGGGTTACAGAAGATTTGGAGTGAGAGCAAATAGGAATGAAAGGTGAAAGGATGTGGAGAAGGGAAGTGGATAGATCAAGGCAACTGGAGATGTCGATTGACATTACACTTAAATAGTTGGAGCTTGTATTTGTCAGGGAAACAAGAACAAGGAAGGGAGTTCCACAGGCGAGATGTGCGAGACATGATGCTATTGGAGTAGAAGAGACATCTACATCTAACAGTTTCAACGGTGAAGGGGTGGGAACAGGATGCCAGCCTCGTACAACGTTTAAATTCATGAGGCCTAGGAACCAGCAAAAGCAGCTCCTCGGAGCAATTACCGTGAAAGTATTTTCCTTCTAAAGTCTATACTACTAATGTCTCCACCTGAACTCTGAAATTTTACTAATTAAATCTTGATCTCTTCAAGTCTAAAATTAGTTTTTCCTGTTATCTTACCCTTTCTTACGGTAATACAACTCCACACAGTAACCCTTTGCCTTGAGTGACCCCTGAGCCTTGTATTGGGTGAACATTAGTAAACAAAAAAAAGATCTGGGCCCATGGCTTTATTTGGGTGATCTATTTGAATTTACAACTTTAGAAAATGTTTTTTATTCTCTAAGACAGCTTCTAGTTTGGTGCATTCACAATTCGTCTGCATGGTAAAATTCAAATAGTTTCTATAATTCTCAGCATATTGCTTTACCTGCCCAGTCATGTATATTTTTTTTAATTTTTAAGCTAAATTTCTGCATTCAATTGTCATTATTATTATATGATCTGAGGTACAAATATGCTATCATGACACCCAATCTGATACAAGTATACAAGGTACATACATTACAGCCAAATGTGTCATGTGATGGCAGCTTTTTATTGAAGCAGTACATTGTAAGTAGGATCCAGACAGAAATACCTTTATTTCAGGTAACCAAGACTGTTTAGGAGATCTGTGATTAAGAGTGTTCTCAAATATGTAGATGTTACTCCAAGTCATCTTGACTATCACATCTGTCAAACTTTAAAAAATGTCAACTTTCTTCTACTCCCACTTGTGAGCAGAGGTTCACGATATGTCAGCCCTTAGGGGATATGCCCAACTAATTATGAACAGCTAACTGACAAGTAAATTTGTGGCACTGAACGGGATATTTATTGTAACCTGTTTTAATTCACCAAGACAAATCATGTACATGTTAATATAGCCAATCAGTTAAGATTTGTTTGTTTTTTTAGCAGCAAATCAACTTTTTATCAGTCATTAAATGTTGAAATTTATCTTGGGAGGGGGATAAATAATTTCTTTTACAAAAATACTACTTTTTTTATGAAAAATGTATTTCTGGTAATTATTTTTACAAAAATGAATTGCTGGTAATTTTTTTAATATGAAAATAAATTGCTGGTATTTTACAATAAAAATATTATCCTCATCTTTGTTGCCATATTTATCACAACGTTTCGGCCATTGTATGCTCTGGCCTTCTTCAGGTGGTTAGAATGTCGAACTGAACCCTTTATGAAATTTGTGATAAATATGGCAACAAAGACGAGGACAATAGCCTGAATAATGTAAATAGTGTACATAATACCTTATCTCAGAAATATAGACAGATAATAAAAATATATTTTTACACTTTCATAGTGTTTTGACTCTAGTTTGGTGGGGGTTAACTATTTTCCGATAACAGGTGCTACCACACTGGATCAGGTTGGACCTGTGAACAACAGCAATTAAGAGGTGGTTACACACTCCTCAAAACCTCCTGATCAGAGACCTTGTTGCTGGATGTAGTTTATTGTCATACCCAGGACACAATCAGTTAAGATTAGAAGCCATAAGAGTCATACTTGGTATTGCATCAGGACATTTTATTATTATTATTATTATTATTATTGTGCTTTGCCTTTGCTTTGTGTACTACAGGTTTCCTCCAAGTATTAACGAGAGTCATCAAGGGACCACAAGTTTTTGTATCAGAAGATGAAAACAGATGAGTTGCCGTGCAATCGGGGAGAGAAAAATTATGTTAATGTGGTCACTGTATCGAAAGAAACAAAGAGTAACTTGTGGCTTATACTGGAGATTAAGTGACTGCAAGTCTCCTAAATATTCTAACACTCTCTTCATTATCTGATCTGTTTCCAAAAAGTGTTATGATCTAGATCAGTGTTTCTCAACTGGTGTTCCTTGGAACCCAAGGGTTCCATAAGAGGTCACTAATGGTTCTGCAAGAAACAGTGGTAATTATAGTGCATTTTTAAAATAATTTTTGTATATGTCATCATAGGGGCTTTATTGGGATGTTAAAGGTCACAAAGTCATCAATAAAGAACTACAATTTCATCTGAACACTTGCTTCAATAGTGACTCAGAAGGAGAAGTTGGTGAGACAAGTCTGAATTCCACTTGTTTGTTACATTCACTTGCTATAAATAGGTCTCATCGTTTTACAGTTGAACTAGCTAGATGCAACTCCCATTTCTAGTATAACAGTTTCTTTTCTTGCACTTCACACCTGTGGGACTTCTTTCAAATTTCTTGCTTCCCTAATAACTACAATTTTCCAAAATTTAAGTGCAACATTAATCGCCATCTTCCAGTTGTTTTTTTTAACCCTGTTAATTTTTTTGTTATTTTCTCAATCCTCCCCATTCTCAGTATTCTCATTCACTTTCATTCTAATGGCATTATTTCTTTGCTTCGATTTTAAAGATTAAAGAAAAAATGGCAAATCTAATCTCCTGGTCTAGGTTGGGTGATCCATTTGAAGTCTCACAGGATTTTGTGTTTTATTCTCTAGGACAGATTCTAGACTGCAAACATACTCTTAGTGAAAATGTAGCCATTCATACAGTTCTCAGGGGATCACCTTTCCTACCCAGTCATACCTATTCTTGTATTCTTTCTAAGCCAGTGTCTTACATGTGGTTCATTGTCACATCTTCATCTCTACACGCCTACCTTTACTCTTTTCCTACATTTTTTCTATTTTGGCTTTTATATATTTTGTTCCCATGTCATTGTTTTGCACTCACTTTCTCTCTTGAGGTTTCTTCTACATATCCATGTTATTGGATCTTGTATATCTGCTGAAGTGTCCACAGAATTATCTTTCTTTCTTTCCAATATTGAATTCTCATCTTTGTGTTTCCTAGGTTTCTGTTCTTGTGTCTGTAGTGCAGGGATTGAACTTGTGATCTCCAGGAAAACAAATATGATTAGCCTCAAGGCCACATGTCTCTTGGGTTTTGCAGAAAAATCATATACTCTGGTTCAGTGAAAGAAACAGACAAGCAACACAAAGGTAAATAGAATTTACTGATATGAGATATCCCCTAAGCATGAAAAGTGGAATGAAAACAGTCTATCTCCATGTACTGAATAAAGTTCAAAGTTCTGAGAAGGTTATCAAGTACAACCGACACCTGAAGGAGGCCAGAGTGTAAACAATTGAAAGTTATGAATATAACAAGCTAGATATCCCTGAACAGAATGGTATTTAATTTTTATAGTTCCTTTTTATTGTAACTTTACTCTAGCCTTCAGTTTAAAGCAGCTTTAAAAAAAGATTAAGATAAAAGTAAATACTAAGGAAAATGCTTCATCTAAAAAAGGTTTAATCAACTTAAGTTTATTGGTTTACCTTAAAGTTGATAAAATTGTGGAGATTCTTTTATTCCGAACTCTAACAAAATATTGCAGTTACTTTTAGACTTAAAAAATACGGCAAACAATGATTCCATGCTCACAAAAAAAAAAAATTGTGTGTCAAAAGTACTGTTTTTCCTCTGACACCACCTTTATTTTAACTACCTTCACTCCTCAGCAAAGTTCATTGTTTTAAAAAGTGATGATTACAATTGTAATAAAACTAAACATATGATGAAAGTGAATTTATACATTTTTTTTTTGTTCTTGAGAATTTACAGAAAAAATATTAAACTGTATTTATTTATTACATTGCTTATTTACAAGAATAGTTTTATATTTACAACATTCTAAAAATGATATAATTGTATTAAAACTAATGCACTACTGAGTAGTGATTTTATTCTTACCAGGTGTTCTATACTTATACATCTAATCTTTGCTTAGTAAATTACTTGCATTGGGTTTTTTATAAGTTATTTTTATTGTTCTATACTTATACATCTAAGTTATTTTTATTGTTCTATACTTATACATCTAATCTTTGCTTAGTAAATTACTTGCATTGGGTTTTTTTATAAGTTATTTTTATCCCCGCCAGACAAATTTTACCATTGGGGACTAATTAGGACTTCATAGAGACATGAGGTATTATGGTGACTGTAGTAAGAATAGTAAGTAAGAATGTGATATTTTGGTATAAGGTATATTGTAATATGTTTGGTCAGTAATTGTGACTAGCTAAGTTTAAGTATAAGAAAGATGAAGCTCAGCCTTCCTCCTTCCCTCCTTTTGGCCTTGTGCCACATTTCTTGTAAATTACAAGAATAAATATCAAAAGATTCATTTCCCTTTAAGGATATATGCTGGACAATTTCACAGGTTAAACATTTCTGGTAGCAGAGCATAAGTGACATCTCTCCCCTTTTCTCTTTTCATGTAGACAAAAGTTGCATCTTATTTATCACAGTTTCCATATAAATGTTTTAGTTTTTGCCAGTAACCTTTCCAGCACAATTGACAACTCTCATCTTCTTCCAAGAAGGAGCATTGTCTATTAAAATTCCAGCATTTTCCTTCACAGATGTTTTCCTTGTTGTCTCCAAGACTTAGAATTCTATAATGATAATAGTTTCTAATATTTTAATATTTCTACAGTGTTGTATTTTTTTAAATTGAATTCACTCCATGAAAGGCAGTAAAGCCACTAAGACTCAAGGGGTTACTGGGTTTGAAAGAATTAGAAAACCGAAACATTAAGGAATGAGAACAATAGAAAAGTAATCAGGAAGACAGTAGAGAGGATGAGAAAAATAAAACATTATTAAGGAAAGAGAACAATAAAAGAACAAGAATTAAGAAAGCAGAAGTTAATGATTGACATAACATTTCAATTTTTGAAGATCAAAGTTGACTTCAAAGCAAGAAGCCTGAAGAGAGTTCCACAAATGAGAAGTGCAAGTGAAGAAATTCTTAGCATTGTCTTGCCATTTCTATTGTAAAATAATGAGACCTAACTTGTAATCTAGTAGTGCACTTAAATTCATAAAGAAGAGCTCATCTGAACAATTACTACGAAAAGGCACAGGGAAGCAACCTTACAATGGTGGAAAACTAACTGAAGCTGAGACACCAGATCAGGACCAATAATATTGCTGATTCTTCTTTGGATTTCATCAAGAATCTCTAAATATATAGCAGGAGCACCGGTCCATATGTGGCAGCCATATTCAAAGCTTGTGTGAATGGCAGACTTATAGATATGCAAGATAGATTCTGGCAAGAAAAATTGTTTAGCATGACACAGTGAACCAACATTCTTAGCTGCAAACATAGCAATGGCTTCAATAATTATTATTAATATTATTGGTATTATACTATTATAATTCTACTATTACTGTTAACATTAATAGTTATTGTTACTAGTATTAAAACAATACTGCTCTATCTGTTAATATTCTTATCTTAATTACTACTAGTAAATAGTAGTAATACAACTACTACTATTATGCAGTTATTTATATTTTTAGAATTAGTATCTTCTGTTTATTTTTATTTTTTTTCTCTGTTAATCAGTGACTGTGATTCTATATTTGGAAGCAAGATTAAGATCTGACTTCATTAATTGCTGACTATTAATTTACTTTATATGTAAGGCATTGCTTCGAGGAAGCAAAAATAAAGGAATTTAAGGTGGGTATGAGGTTCTTTTGTTTTTGCCAATTTTTTTTTAAGTGTTTTTGTTGCTACAGGCCATCTTGATTGATTAGAAGAAAAGTGAAAAGTTAAAGAATGAAGAGCAAGAGATGAGAGAGAATAATATAAAAAACATATAGAAGTTGGTATATTGAGGAAGATGAAGGAAATGAAGGAGGGTGGAAGAGATAAGGACAATGAAGGAGAGTGAGTATGAAAGTGTGAGAGAAGATAGACAGATTAGAATAGAAAGAGAGAAAGAAGAGTTTAGCAAACTGTGCTTCAAATAATAAAAAGGAAGAAAAAGGTGAGCAAACTGTGTTAAAGGAAAAAAAAAAGGTATGCAAACTGTAAAGAAACAAAGGAAGAATGGTGGGTGAGCAGATTGTGTGAAGGAAGGAAGGGAGGAAGGAAAGGAGGAAAGGGAGGGAGGGAGTAAGAGGAAATTAGAAAGAGAGCAGTGCAGAGGGTGTAAAAGACGTCTTGAAGCAAAGGATGATAGACTAAAGGAGTTGAGAATGATAACAGATAAAACCATAAAAAATAGAGAGGAAGATAGATAAAAAGAGTAAACTGTTAAAAAACAAAACAAAGGAAGAATGACAGATAAGCCAATTATGTGGAAGGAAGGAAGGAAGGAAGTGCATAGGGTGTAAAAAGTGTCTTAGAAGAAAGCAGTGACAGACTAAAGGAGTTGAAGATGGTAAAAGATAAAAACATAAAAAACAGAGAGGAAGATAAATAAAAAGATAAAAAGAGCAAACTATAAAGAAACAAAGGAAGAATAATGGGTATTCAGATTTGATGAATGAATGAATGAATGAAATAAATAAATAAATCACGGAACAAAGACTGAAGGAGCTGAGGATAGTAAAAGATAAAACCAGAGAAAATAGAGAGGAAGAGATTTAAAAGAAAAGATGTTAGAGAAAAAAACAAAGAATTTAGTATTTTGGATAAAAGAAAGACCAAAACTAGTGAGTAGCTGAAAAAGGGCATAGTGATAGATGACCTTGTGTCTGAAAAAAAAACAAGTTCATTAAGGAAAGAAAGACCGTGAAAGAAGCAGAAAAATATTTAAAATAAGATAAATACTTATAGAGAAAATAATAGAAAAACAAGAAAAATATATTGAAAGAGAAAAAATAGTAAAAAGGGAGAAGAAACAAATTGAATGCAGTTGTAGAGAGATTTGATGTAAAGAGGAAATCAAAAGACAGAAAATGATTAGGATGAGAGAAAAACTATAGAAATAAAAAAAGTGAGAAAAGCAAAAAAGGATTAACAGTAAACGTCAATCAGAAGAACGATGCTAAAAAGAGAGAAAACTAAATAAAAGAATTTGGTAAAAAGGAAAGCGAGAAACAGTTTTGAGAGTGGGATAGTATGAGAAAGGTAAGTGATGATTTACAGAACAAGGAAAGTTTTATCAAGAACAGAACAAAAAATATGCAACAAAAGAGGAGAGTAATATATTGAAAAGAAGGAAAGAAAAGAAAGATTTTGACTGTAAATCTCACTCTTCCTTTTCATACGATCTTTTATTCACCTATTTCCTATTGGCACATGATGAAAGAAGATTAGAGAAAGCAAGCAAGAGAAGAGGGAAAAGAGTACGAGAATAAAGAACAAGTATAGAAAATAACATGTGCAAAACATGAAAGAGTGAAATTCACATAAGCTTAAAAATGTAAAAAATAATGTAAAAATAAAAAGGAAGAAAGAAAGACAATTGAAAAGAAGAGTGGTGAAGGGAGTGGATTGAATAGGGAAGAACTGAAAAGAGTAGTGATAAGAGAGGATTGAAAAGGGGAGCGGTGAAAGGAGAAGATTGAAAAGGGGAGCAGTGAAAAGAGAGGATTGAATAGAGAAAGATGTAAAGGATATGCAGAAATGGAATCAGCTAACTTAAAAGGCAAATCAGTCACAGAGAGAAAAAGGAAGGGAAGAAAGAGATAAGAAGGGATATGAAAATGAATAGAAGAGAGTAAAGAATGATGGAAAGAAAAACTGGTAGAAGAAAAAGAATGCTTTTGAGAAAGAAAGAGTAAGAAAATAAAAACCAGTAAAGAAATTAGATGTCTGGGAAAAAAAAATGGAACCTTCTGAGGAAAAAACAGGATGGCAAAAAAAAAAAAAAGATGTGAAAGAGAAATATAGTTGCAAGTATTGATAAGAGGGAAAATTCTACATAGAGAAATACAGGTTGACTAATAAGAAAAAAGCTTTAGGAGTGTGTGGGTGGAAAAAAGAAACACATTAAAAAAGATAAAATTGAAAATAAACAGAAAGAAAAGGAAGTGGAAAAGAAGAACATACAGAAAAAGATAAAAGTACTTTCTCGTAGAGTAAACACAAGAATAAAAGAAAGCGTAAAAAAGAGGAAGAAAAGAGAATAAAAAGAACCAGCCTAAAACAAAGCAATCAAAAATAAATGAAATATCTGAGAAAAAAAGAGAAAGAACAAGAATGAAAGATAGGTTAAAGATCCAAATAACAATGATATGATGAAAGAATTAACAAAACATAAGAAGATAGAAGAGAAAAAAACACAATGTCGAAAAGGAAGGAAGGAATAAAATGATGAAGAAGGAAAAACTTTGATAAAGATCAAGAAAAATCAAACAATGGATGAGAGCAAAAAAACAAAAAATAAGCAGAATTAAAATAAAAACATAAAAGGTTGAGACAAAAATTTGGAGGTGAGCTATATTGGGTAATTCTGGCTTAGAAGCTGATTCTGCCTTCTGGTAGATCATGATTATTTCTATTCTTGCCTACAGCCAAAGCTACTTCTTCAAAATAAATAAGACAAACTGGAATAAATTCAAACAAAATAATAAAAAATCACTTTAAAAACAAAAGAAAATACAAGTTCTTGTAGTTTCAATTTGGTGGGGGGATTTAATTTTTGAATTCAAGCATTTAAACAAAACCAAAGCTCAATGAAAACATTGTTAGATCAAGCCTAAAACCCTCTGCATCTCTTTCACATCGATTTCAGAAAAACACGGCAAGGAATAAATTAAAACAAAATGAAAGAAACAGAAGAGATCAAAACCGTTTTAAAAAGTCCTTCCTGAACCGCAATTCATTTTTTAAACTTACGCCTAAGTGAACAAAGATTAAAATAAATAAACAACTGAATATATACATAAAAAAAAGAAAGAATGAAAGAACTGTAGAGAAAATGGGATGGGTGATGTTTGGGGAAGCATGTGGTGGACAGAATGGAATGGTTGTATGAAGAATAATGGTCTGTATAATCGGATCTGAGAGGAAATCAAAATGGCAGAATGGCTTCTCTATCTTTGTCTGTTCTTAACCACTGACACCCCCAGAATAGAGATTAAAAAGATTAACTTGAGCTTAAAGACATCGGATTATCAAACAAGCAGTCTTGGCAGACTAATCATTTGTGAAACCAGACATTGGATACTGACCCTCCTCCATCCCCCCTTTCTCTCTCTTTATTTCCTTGCTTATACATATATACCCAACTATTTCATATCTAAAATATAATAAGGATAATTCTTGTTTTACAATTCTCCCAGGGCTGGATTTAGGCTTTAAGAGGCCCCCGGGTTAATAGAATTTTTAGGGTCCCTTCATTACATATGTTAACTACCTCCATGTCTATCAAAAAAAAAAAGAAATACTTCTACATGAAACTACATTAAAAATCTATGTATATATAAAAAAGATGCATCAAAACCTAAATGAGGTCTTTGATTCAGGTCTGTCGAATTTAAAAGATCCACTCCAACTAGAGGGGCCCAAATACTCTAAATTGTTTAAAATTAGTACAAAAGAGCCCCATTAAATCTGAAAATAAACACATTTCCTGTGTTATTACATCTTAAATTATTTAAAGTATTTGGGTCCCTCTAGTTGGAGTGGGTCTTTTAAATTCGACAGGACTGAATCAAAGACTCCATTTAGGTTTTGATGCATTTTTTTATATACATATAGATTTTTAATGTAGTTTCATGTAGAAGTATATATTTTTTTTTTTATAGACATGGACAGTGGTTAACATATGTAATGAAGGGGCCCTCAAATTCTATTAACCCAGGGGCCTCTTAAAGCCTAAATCCAGTGTTGGGAGTATTGCACAAGAATTATCTCTATTATATTCTATTACCCATTGATTTTGTTAATTTTTTACTTCAGCAAGTTCAATTTCCGACATGTAGTTTTAATTGCTTCCCATCAGTGTGCTTTACTGTCATATTGCTTGCCACCTTCATATAATTTCATCTTCACAATTGACCATAGATTTTTGCTTGGATTCAGATCAGGGCTTGATGGTGGCCATTCCATTATCTACTCTTCTGTAAATCTTTTATGCTCAAAGAATTCATGGGTAAGCTTAGATACATAGGAAGAAGCATTGTCATGCATAAATTCCCACTTCAATTTGAAACTGCAGGACTTGTACCATGCAAGGAAAGTCTTGTTCATAAATTCACAATAGTTAGCACTATTCAGTTTAACTCCTTCATCAACTTTGAATCGTCCAATAATGGTTTGGTCGACAATTCCAGCCCATATCATAACACTGCCCACTTCCTTGTTGCCTTCTTTTAGCCACAAGCATGTATGAATTGGATAAAATCCATCCTTTGGCCTATCCATCAGGTCCATCAGATATCACTTGAGATTGCTGAATGAAAATTACTTTATAAAAGTCAATTTTTATGTATTTTTTGGCCCAATTTTGATGCTTTAAAACATTTGCTTTAGCGAGAAGTGTTTGCCTAGGAGATGTTTTTTATAGAGCCCAATTCACATAGTATTCTAGACCTTTTGTCCTTCTTGAATTATTCAAAGATACTTTTCAAAGATCTGAGCACGGTCAAAAGTTGTTTCACTATAACTCAGTTTTAGTTTATGTTCATCTCAAAGAAGTAAGTTCTTAAAGCCTTTTCCTTTTCTTCAAGTTCTCAACTTATATTTTCAACAGCCTTCTTTATTGTTTGATGATCTCTGCAAAGCTCCTTTGATATCTTCAATGTGGACATCCCCTTACTCAATAACTGTTATTTTCTGTTTTTCAGCAGTCCATTTACTCATGTTTCAACATATGTTATTGAAAAAAAGAAAAATACTTTTTATTAGATTTCAGAGGTCTTAAGCTAATATTAGTTTAATCTGCATATTAACTTCAGTCAGTTTATTTTCACAAATTCCAAATATATCAAAAACTAATCATTAAAAATGGCAGAAAATTTAGTTAAATATTTTACTAAGGGTGGAAATAGATGTGCTTCAATTTGACAAATATTAGTTCAGAGGTTTTTGAGTTATTGATGTATATTTGATTTGCATAATAACGTCAGACAGTCTGTATGCTGATGACATAACTATTTACTCCTATCTTAATGTTAAGTCAGATCAGTTTGATAAGGTCAAATTGGCAGCTGATCTAAAAAATTAACTGTTGTTAACTGGGGCAAGGAATGGTTTGTTAATTTTAATGCCTTCAAAAACTGCTCTCACTTTTAATCATCTAAGAGATGCCTCTGGGAGAGGGTTTCTTTGCATCTTCTTGGGGTAATGTTTTCCACTGATATAAATTGGAAAGATTATATTGAACCAATTGCTAGCTCTACTGCTCAGTAATGCCAGTTCACTGTATCAGGCTAGACAATTTTTCTTGCCAGAATCTATCTTATATATTTATAACTCTACCAGATATTATTATGCTAAGAGTTTATTCTGTCACCCTTCTTCCTTGTGGAACTCTCTTCCAGTTTCTTGCTTCCCAGTCGTTATCTTCTGTCTTCTCAATTCCTGTTTTTTTATTGTTCTCTCTCTCCTTAATAGTGTTTTATATTTCTCATATGCTCTAACACCCAGTAACCACTTGCATCTTAGTGGCTTTATTGCCTTGCTTGAGGTGAAATGATTAAAAAAATGTCTATTTCTCATTTCATACCTGCTTTTTAACTCTTTCTAGATAAGAAAAGATCACTTTTGTTTGCTGTAAATGCAATATACAAACAATAATGAAAGCAAAAAGGACTCTTAGACTCAGAAAAGGACTATTGAAATTTCTAGAACGTGTTATGAGGAAAGATGTCTTGTAGAATTTGACACTCTCAGCGGATACTTAGGGCAAGAGGCTTTCACTTCTCTAGGTCTCACTGCTGATGTGTTAATGATTATTGCTGAAAGACTTTAAATAAGAATGCTGAAGCCAAGGCTGTTGCTTGGAATATCTTGAAGGCATTTGACAGGGTTTGGAATACTGGTCATCTTCACAAGTTGAAAGGTTATGGTATTTCTAGACAAATTTTTGAACTTATTCAGTCATTCTTATCAAATCAGAAAATGAAAGTTGTTTTGAATGGCCACTCTTCTAGATCTTTTTGCATAAATGCAGGGTTTTTTTATCATGTTCCAGGCAAGAAAAGATCACTTTCTGGGGTCTTTGCTGCAAATGCAATATAGAATCAATAATAAAGTAAAAAGGACACTTATACTTAGAATCAGAAAAAGACTCTTGAAATTTCTAGATGACATAATGAGGAAAGAGAGCTTAGAAAATCTGACACTCACAGGGCATACTGAAGGCAAGAGGGACAGAGGATAAACCATGAATAACTGATTTAACAGACTTGTGTGAATGGATGGTAGAACAGGGGTTGGGACTATGATGAAAAGACAAAACTTAGTAAGAACTACAAAGGATAGGAAGTTGTTGAGAGCCATGATGCTGAAAGGACACAGCACATAGAAGATGTATCTCACTGAGTGATCTATGAGTTCAGCTTTTCATTAATCTTGGCTCAGTCAATGAAATATCTGTCTTGAAATTTATCTGATGAATTATTTCAGTTTGGGCTGACAGCTTGATTTATTTTTTTTTATATCAAGTACAAGGAGTTAAGCAATTTGCAATGAATGTATAGCTCCAACAATCAAGAAAACAACCATTTTTGGAGGGGTATTTGCGTTATTCTAAGGGGATATTATAAAATATATAAAATTCTGAATACAACATTAATCAGTGAAGTGACAAGTTTTATATCTGTATTAATCTTATAAAATACAAATATAAAATTTGTCACTTCACAGATTGATTCAGCACTTCCACTCCAGAGTTTCGTAGATGAACCGTTTTGTAATCATTTGGTTAAATCAACCATTCACCCTTGCATGGAGTATTGCTACTATATATGGTCTGGAGCCCCTGCTGTTTGCCTCAGGGTTCTTGATAAGATCCAGAGACGGATATGCAATGTAATTGGCCCTGATCTGTCATCTTGTCTGCAGTCGCTCTCTCACAGATGCACCATTGTCTCGCTCTGTCTTTTTTACAAATATTTTCATGGTAATTGCTCCGATGAGCTGTTTTTGTTGGTTCTCAGGCCTCATGAATTTAAGCGTCCTATGAGGCTGGCATCCCGTTCCCACCCCATTCACTGTTGAAACTGTTAGATGTAGACGTCTCTTCTACTCCAATAGCTTCATGTCTCGCACATCTCACCTGTGGAACTCCCTTCCTTATTCCTGTTTCCCTGACAACTATAATCTCCAACTATTCAAATGTAACATCATTCGACATCTCCAGTTGCCTTGATCTATCCACTTCCCTTCTCCACATCCTTTCCCCTCTCATTCCTATCTGCTCTCGCTCCGAATCTTCTGTAACCCCCTTGCCTTGATCGATCCACTATCTTTCTCCACATCCTCTCCTTTACCACTCCTATCTGCTCTTCCTCCAAACCTTCTGTAACCCCATGCGTGCTAGTGGCTTCCAGCCTTGCTTGGGGTGATAAGTTTAAAAAAAAAAAAAACTCATCAGGAGGCATAAGCAATTGTCTACAGGTTTTCTCATTTTTCATTATTTGAAAAAAAAAAATGATGTGCTTTTTGTTGGTGTTAGATTGATTTCTTTTTTTTATGTGTGTGTATGTACTTGTGTATATGTGCACATGTGTAAAATGTCATGATTTTTTTCCTCTTTATTCTCTTGTCTTCTTATGCTCTCTCACTGTTATTTTTCTTCTTTTTTGTCTCTTTCAACTCTGAGTGTCTAAGATAATGTGGCAATGTTATTTCCTTTATATAGACCGGACTTTTATTTAGGTTATTTTTCACAAACATTCTGGGGTTTTCTTATGTTTGGGAAAATATCTGTATATTCAATTTTATATTATTTCTTGTTTAAATAGTTCATTTTTAATTTATTTATTTTTAAGCTTAAATGGTATAAATAAATCTATCAGGTTTTGACACAATTTTATTTATCTTCATTACATTCAGCGTGTTGAATGCTACTGAATAGAACAATTTTTATGATAATTGTTGTATATGGAATCCACTCCTAAATCTTGTCCACAAAGCCAATCCCATTATATATATATATATATATATATATATATATATATATATATAATATGGAGAAAACAACTGAAAAGTTGCAAATTAATTCGTCAGAAGATCGGGGCAGATCTGAAATATCAAATATATATATATAAAAAAATATAAATAAATACTTTCACAAAAAAACATTCAATTTTTTTTTCAATTTGCAACTTTTCAGTTGTTTTCTCCATATTATATACATATCAAGAAAGTATATGTGGCTTCTCATTATGTTATATATACATATATACAACCAGAAGTGTTGAAACAAAATGGCTATTTTTGTAGTGATTTTATAACATATTTATGTTATAATATTTAAATAAATGATTATATATATATATATATATATATATATATATATATATATATATATATATATATATATATATAACTGCCATAGCATGTGAAACTTTATTTGCATGGTGAAGTTGGTGATATGCTGCACCCTACCTTAAAACTTCATGATCACAAGCCAAGGGTTATACCAGCATCTCCTGCAACCAATGTGGGTGGGCCTGTAGCAGCCATGGAAAATCCTCTTAAGTCTTCATTTTCAAAGCTATGCTATGAATCGATGACATTTAACTTGGCTGAAATTTTGTTTAGGGTTAAAATTTTGGCTTCAGGTACATGAGAAGGCTTTTTTAAGTTTCTTTTTCTTTAGTAAGGTTACTATTTATTTAATGGTATTACATTTTAGTATAAATGTTACTTGGTTATTTTAACATCTTTTGATATTACACCTGATGATTTTTATACTGGTTAGGACTTCATTTGTTTATCATGCTTACTTATTTTCCATTGTTAGATGATTTGGCTAAGTAAAATATTTGGTTGTGATTATGATTTCTTGCCGCACCCCCTATATTCGCCTAACCTTGCGCCTTCAAATTTCCACTTATTTTGAATCTCTTCAAATTCATTTAGTGGACAGACCTTTAACTCTGAAGAGGATGTAAAAAATCACCTCCAAGAATTTTTTTGCCAATAAAGACAAAAAATTCTTTGAGCAGGGAATAATAGATCTGCCCACAAGATAGAAGATACTGGAGCAAGATGCTGATTATACCATCAATTGAATTAATGGCTTTGTGTTTAAAGTTTGTGTCTTATTTTTGCTTAAAAAAACTGAACTGACTTTTTGTCCAACCCAATAATAAAACTACTATTTCTTTTATTTTTTCTTTATTATCCTTACTAGAAAGTTGTCTGTCACATGAAGCTGTTTTAATGCTAACAATATACTTTTGCAATTGTGCACTGTCAGGTTTCATCATCCATGCTGACTATGGAATGCCAATAATAAATTAGAGCATGTTTCATTACATATGGAAAAAGAAAAGCTGAAAAGAAATACATGTTTGTCATTTTTTATCATCCCTACTTCAGCTGTCCTATGAAACACCCATAAAAAATTCAAGCAGGCTTAGAGTTAACTGGAAATCTTTCAAGAATGATAACAATTCACTATGAAGCCACTGTTAATCCCACATGCAAACTATTTCAGCAACAGTATGCAGATAAAATTGTAGTTCTTTAATGATGGCTCTGTGACCTTTAACATCGCAATAAAAACTAACTACAGTATTTCTGTAGAGTATTTCTTAGTTTTCAACATTATAGTTGCTACTACGAGAATTATTAGTTAAATGATATATTGTTACATTTATCCAAAGAACATTAACTATTAATTTAAACATTCTAGAATAAGCTACAGCTGTTTGAAACCAACTGTGTAAAAATTTACATTTTCATTTTATATTTTTAATCATTACACCCTGAGAAAAGCAATAATTCCACTAGAATGCAATGGGTTAAAGGAAATGAAAGAGATTGAGAAAACTTTAGTAAGGAAAAAGGGCAATAAAGGTTCAGGCAATCAGAAGATGGGGATTGATGTTGCATTTAAATATTGAAGATTGTAGGCGAGAGGGAAGCAAGACATTGGAAGAGAGTTCTGCAGGCAAGATGTGTAAGAAAAGAAACTATTAGACTAGAACAGACAGTTGAATCTAGATAGTTCAAAAGGTCTTTACTGTTGAGTTATCTTGATGTAACCTCCTGTTCTATTATAATAGTTTCTTTTCTTACACTTCTTATCTGTGGAACTCCCTTTTGAGCTTTTGCTTCCCTGCCAGGTACAATCATCAAAAATTTAAAAGAAACATCAATCACCATCTTCTGTTTGCCTGAATCATGTTCTGTCTTCAAGAATCAGAGTAACCTTCATAATTTTGTTGGATTAGGTGCATATTGTCCCATAGAAGGAAAAAGACAACACGTCCTTGCTGCTTGATTCTGTAAGCTTGAATGTGCAGGTGATGTAATGGATTGGAGATCAGAGTGCCAAGTTCCTATTCCCATTGGAGGACTTGTATCAATAAATCATTATTATCTCTCAAAAACATTCTTACAATCTAAAAATATTTCCTGGTTTTAACCGTTAGTACACTATTATTTATAAGTATTCTCCTTTTACTGCATTCTTTTTCAAGGTCCCTCAGTTGTAGTAATCCAGTTGCTTATTTTAGTTAAGGATATTTTTTGTTGCCATAACAGGACATGACAACACTACTGAAAAATTCAAACACACTATCATTTGGTGTTCATAGTTGCCTGCAGGACAAATCTTTTGCTCTCCAAACAAAGTCACTTACAATGTGCTAAAGATTAAATAACCGGCAAAGGGTTGATAGACTGTAAAAAACAAATCAATCTCTTTATATTAAAAGCATAAACATTGTCATGAAATCCAACAATATAATCAGTATTGATTATATAATCATCATTATTATACTTAACACTATTCATTGATCATCATTAAGAATCTTTCTAGTCATCATTAAATTCAGTCTTTTCATCACTTTTATTATTTTAATATTCCAGCATCAAAAAAAATCTTAAATAAATTAATTTACCTTCCACTTTCCTTATATTTTCTTTGTGCAAGCATTGAAATTTTTAATAGCCAGTTTTGTACAATTTTCCTTGAAAAGCAGAATATTGGCTCAGAGCTAAAATGATGTCATTGGTTATTTCATAAGTCTTAATTACATTTGCTCTTTCTTTCTTTGATCTTTATTCATTCAGTCAGAGTTCGGCACTTGAAAACCTCCAAGGCCCACTAGGTAATATGAGAAGTAGTCATTAAATTTTCTTATATATATTAGGGTTATGACTTTTTTGCTTTTTTCAAATAACTGATTTCCTCCATCATCATTCAAAGAAATTTTGTTAAAAAATAATGAAGGGCTTAATTCAGGTTACTTTTTAAAAAATGTCACCCCAACACAAAATTTCTAAAATCATAGCTCCAGAAAGTCATAGTACTACTATCTAGAACTTCATGGAACCTTTTAGAATTTGTTTTTGTTTTTTATGTAAAGTTGTATGCAATACTATAGTTATAAACTGTTAAATGTGTTAAAAAATACGTAAGTACTATCCAATTACATTATTCTCCTTCTTCTTTTATGTGCCATAGCCCTTCAGAATATGGTGCTCCTCATTTTCTTGTCCCTTGTAGATCTTAGCAAATTGAAAAATAAAGGTTCTGAATTTTTTTTTTTTTACCCTTATTATGTATATGGTAAAATCAAATTTTCAGTTTGGGGGTGACCTTTTTCAAGAACTAAAACGATGCCTTTTTCATTAGTTTTTGAAAAAAGATCATTGATTTATGACACTGGAACATAGGCTTGCAAAAAGTCATAAACCTAATATATCTAACAATGATGTTCACCCTGTACAAGAGTCAAGAGCCACTTGAGGCAGAGGGTTGCAGCATAAGAGTCACTGTTTATGTGGATATGTGGGGGAGATAATGGTGAACCCTAGACTTAAACAGGTTAAGATATAGTGATCAGGGAAGCATCCTCTTGTAGTTTTATACTTTACTTAAAAAAATACAAAAATATTTCATTTTGAGGTGTTTTTTAAAGAAATGCAGGGTGGGCCAAAACGTTTTGCCTTTAGTCTACATACACACACACAATTTGAATGAAATTGAAATGGACGTTTGTGTTATGTGGGTTAATTACAGTTTTTTGCTGTCTGGCAACAACCCTTGGATAACAGGATAAGAGTATAAGCCAAAACCCTTTGAAGTTATTTTTAGGACTTCTGTATTTAAGCTGAATATATTTTCTAATAAATGTAGTGTTGTAAATGGACAAACAGATTTGAAATTAAATAATATTACTATCACAGAAGAAATGGAGAAGCAAACTAGTTCCTTTAAAAAGTTTTCCTTCCTTAAAAAACTGCTTTGAATAGGCTTCTGTAGAACTGATATGAAGGAGTTCATAACTTTTGCTATACTAATAAATATTGTTACACTATCTTCTTCAAAATTATCCTTCGAAATAATTAATAATGCTGACCTGATAATCTAGACATGAACATAGTCATAATGTGGCTAAGTTTAACATATGTACCTGCCAAAAAAAAAAATAGTGTATCAAAAGGACAGTTTTTCTCTTGACACTGCTATTACTGTATACTCTCTTGGCTATTTTTATTGTTTTAAAAAGCTCTTTTTAGAATTTGAAAAAAAAGCAAACATTTATGCATTCCCTTTTTTCTTGGGAATTGACAACAAAAGTATTAAACACTATTCTTGTAAATAAACAATCTATTTACATATTCATGATGTTTCAGACGTTGTACACTGCAGCCTTCTTCAGGTGATTGGAATTTTGAACTGAACCCTTTATTTCATCCACCAGAGTAGATTGGCTCAGTTTCAGTTATTTCCCATTCAGAACTCAACTCTCCAAGCTTTTGTTCCCATCTGCAGTGGCCAGGTATTGAACTCACAACACTTTCTCATCACTGGATTACTTCAACCAATGCTTTTATCCACTGGGCCAATCTAATAAATAAATAGACTTTAACATTTTTGTTATCAATATTGCATTGTAGTTGGTTGACACATTTTTATAAATGTTTCAATATAAAATTATTCTTTTAAATAAACAATCCATTGAAGTGAATAGTGTCTAATTCTCTCGTTGTTGATTCTCAAGAAAAAAGAGAATGCATAAATCTAAAAATTGTTAATGGAATATGCAATGGTGTCAAGAGAAAAACCATTCTTTTGACATACCATCTTTTTTTTTTCAGGTACATATGTTAAACTTTGCCCATAATGTTTTCCTGTTACATTTTAATAACTTAAAATTAATTTAATTGATTTGATCACAACTTCTAATCAAGGCTGCAATATCTCATTTGTAGAGACTGTATCTCCTTGTAATTGCACGTAGCACCATCTTTAACACCTCTCTGCATTCCAAAGGTTGGATGTTCATTTATTCCAAGGGCTAATGAACTGCACAAGGCAGAGTTGTTCAGCTCCCCTAAGGTATTTGCTATACTCATGTATCCCAGTATTCTCCTAGATAGATAACTGTTAACATAGCTAATGAACTCTATCTTCCCATTTGGCTTATATCAAAGTTTGCCTTCTAGACAAACTGATTGCCTTCACCATGGCTAAGGGTGTTCAGCCCTCCTATATACCCCACAAAGACATACTTCATATATTATTCCTTCTTGTCACCTGAAGATTGCAAAATTTTCATGAAACTGTTAGTACCGGAGGGGTATATGTGCAGGAATGTTTGTTATTATATCAGATTTTAGGCTCTGAATTTTGTCTTGCATTTTACATTGGGCTCTTTTATTTTACTATATTTGCACTTGTGTACGTAATTGTTGCATCATATTTAAATATATATATATATATATATATATATATATATATATATATATATATATATATATTCCGATTATACATTATTTTTATAGATATAATTTATTTAAGTAAATGCTCTGTTATTTTTAATTAAACAGTATTAATTACATTTACTGGCCTGAATGTTCAAGAAATTTTGTAGAAAATAGATGCCTCTCTGACAGGAATTGAATCTGTAATGCCAAAGGTAACCATCATTTGATCTGATGTGCTGTTAACCATTCAGCTACGAAGAAGCATCTGGTTAGCAAAGTCCAAATTGCTGTTTATAAACAACAAATCTTTGATGATCTTTACCAAATGATCATATCTGCTCATGAAACATATCTTAACATAAACAATGACAACCTATTATGAAATGGGTTAAGTTCAACAATTATTTTTAATATATTTCCTGTTTATACATTATTCTCATAGATGTAATTTATTTAAGTAAATTCTCTGTTTTTTAATAAAAAAATATATATTTGAAAGAAAATATCTATTATTTGAATATATATATATGTATTTGGATGAAAATATATATATTATTATTTGAATATATATATATGTATTTGGATGAAAAAATATATATTATTATTTGAAAATATATATAATTTGAAAGAAAATTTTGGTACTTTTCTTAATTTTCCTCAAGAGAGCGCACAAGAATTCATCCTCTCGCATGCTTTTCTTTAAAGAATTAAATAATGTTAAACAAACGCTTATCAATAACAGATTTTCAAATCAATTATTGGATTTGCATATTAGGCTTTTTCTATCTAAGGTAGCTAATAGCAATGATGAGAATACAAACATAAACAATAGAATTAATATTTTTATAAAAATCAGAGGAATGATAATTACAGACAAAATGAAACTAGGCTTAAGAACATTATAAAATAATGCCCAACATCAGTAGACAATACCAAAAAAATTAAACTAATTATTTATTACAAAAAAATTTAAAACTGCCAATCTTATAGTTAAAAATAATAATTCACCTCTTAGATCAAAATTAAATAGAACAAATATTATTTAGGAATTTGAATGTCCATTAAGGAATTGTGTTCTTGATCAATCAAAATTCGTAAACAGTTATATGGGCCACACCACAACATGTTTAACAAGAAGACTCATGCTACATCTTTCTGACCATAGCTCAGTTAGGTCTCATCTAAATATTCATGGAGACCTACCAGATCCTGTTCGCAACATACTTGTTGATAATACAAATATAATAGCATCCTAAAAATAATGGAAGCCTTATTAATAAAAACAGAAAACCAACACTCAGTAATATCAGCTATGAACATGGACACAATATGTTGACTGTGTTCTGAATATAAAACATTCTATAATGCTAAATACATACATACAACAATCTATTTCCAGTTAACAGCTAATATATTTCATCCTTGAAAATGGCTAAATGTATTGCCAAAAGTGCTTGGAAAAATCTAACATTTGGATAGTTTTTGTATTATTTGTCTACTAAAAAGAAAAAAATTATAAGATCATATAAGAAATTATATAAAAAACTTAAAGCACCTTATCTGTCATATTTAATGAAGCTTGCATGAAAGAAGGATTGCTACCTAAATACACAAAATATATATATATATATATATATATATATATATATATATATATATATATATATATATATATATATATTCTATAGTATGCTGTATTTCTCGGGAAAAGTGCTCAATATCAGGGATAGAGCATGTGTAAATATAAAAGTGGACACTGAGGTCAACTTAGGTGGCAAAAAAATGCAAGTACCTGAGATTACTACTCATAATGCCTCATTGAAAAGCATATATAGTCAACCCACCATGCAACACACATTGCCAGAACATTGCATTATTAGTGTTGACCTCAGTATCCACTATACCATTTATTGTTATTTTAATATTCTGAATTTGCTCACTTTTATTTGAGTCAAATTATAAAACATAGCAAAATTTGAAGACTTTTCCTGTTGACTTTCAATAGATTGAGAGAATTTTTTTTGATACATATAAAGTTTTAACTTTAAGTTTTTTTTCCAATCAGTTCACCACAAGCAAGGCAATAACGCCACTAAGGTGCAAGGGGTTGCTGGGAATGGAAGAGAATGAGAGTACTTTAGAAGGAATCAGAAACCCAATCCTAAGCAGGAAGCAAGAGATAAACCTCTACTCCTGTTCAAAAAACTATGGAGGAGTGTGAACCAGGCAATAGGCAAACCTATCAACTCCTATTATTAAATATATGACATAGCTAATCCAAATTAAAACAACTATTTTTATGTTACCTGAACAATAATGCAAAGAATGAATTTTCTGCTTTTTTTCAGCTCCTCTCTTCCAATGATCTTTTATTCACTGTTATTAAAACTGGTTCAGAATGACTGGCATTTGGTCAAGGATAGGATCAGGAAATTTTACCCAGACTCATTTTCAGCATGGTTTGAATTATTTGCTACCTTGATCTTTGTCTTTAACTCAGTGTTAGATGACAAAGACCATCCTCTTCCCAACTCCTCCCACCATCTCACTGAACACAATCTCATATTTTTATTATAGCCCATGGGAAAGTCTCAAGACTTATCAAAAATTTTGAACCTAAGGTGGCTACTGGTCCAGATAAAATTCCAGTGGTTGTCCTTATGAATATTAATCTGGAGTTATCTCAGATATTAGCAAAATTATTTAACTGCATGAATAAGAAATCAAGTCTGTGGAGGATATCAACTGTATGCCCTGTTTTCAAGAATGTGGGTAAGCACTCACCCCACTCACAATATAGTCCTATCAGCCCCCTCAGTGTCATTAGCAAACTTTTGTAAGCTATAATCAACAAGAAGGTTGTTGATCACCTCAATAGGGACAACCTCTTGAGCAACAAACAGTACAGGTTTTGTTCAGCCAAGTCCACTGCTGATATCCTAACTGCCATTACTCACAAAATCAGTGGGGCACTAAAGAACAAATACATCTCAAGGATGATTGCATTAGATATTTCAAAGGTCTTTGATAAGGTGGGGCATAAATGGTTACTTCACATGCTCTTTAGCTATGGCATCACTTAAAAAGTCTTCTCCATTATAAAGTCATTTCTAATGAGTAGATCCCTGAAGATAGTTGTTAACAGCCAATCATCTGAGGTCCAAACAATCAACATTGGGGACCCCAAAGATTTGCTTCTCAGTCCAACTCTCTTTCTACTTTACATAAATTTGTGAATATCTATACTGATGTATCACCAGTATATGGGTGAAACCTCCAAAACTCTACATAATCAGAGCTTGGCAGTTTATCTCTCATTGAACTGTTATAAATCACTCCTAGTGGTTATAATATTATGTCTTGCTTAAGCTACTCACTGTGACATCATTAGAGTTCTCTCTGATTCCAACAGACTTCTACTGACTCACTCGAGTTCTTTATTTTCAGGTGTTTTGCCTAGTTCATTTGTGTTACTGGGGGTGTCTTATTTACTCCACAACACTAGCCACGTTCTAAACAGCTCAGTGGGTGAAAAACTGGCTGGTCAAATTCAGTGACTCGAAAACCAAACTAATGACGTTCCATCATCATCAAGTGGACCCAGAACTTTCACTGGTCATGATGAACTGATATTCCCTCATGGAGGCCCTATGACTTGAGTGTTTATTAAAACTCAACACAGACCACAAATGGAACTCTTACATATGATCCATCACCAGAGATACTAGAAAAACAGTTAGTTTCCTGTGCTGCTCCAGTAAGTACCTGACACTCCTACTATCCTCTACCTTTACAAGCTGAAAATGGTTTACTTCTGCTATATATGATTTGGAGCTACCCAGTCTGCACTTTCTTGTCTTGACAGAGCTCCAAAACATCTCCACGTCCGTGTGGATGACAAATTATTTTCCATCCCTTCCTCCTGCTATTTCCATTGAAAGTTTTCAGATATATCGCATTCCTTAGTTCCATCAGTTTTAACCTTCATGGCTAAGAGCTTCCATGCCAAGCATATTGTAGCAAAGCACCCTCATTCCCTTTGTATTCCACTGGTGAGATGTAAGTTCCACTTGAGCAGTTTCTTCCCACAAACTGCTGCGTTGTGGAACTGGCTCCCAAGAGAATGCTTCCCTGATTACTACAATCTTGTTCAATTCTAGGGTTAACCGTAATCTTCCCTACATAACTCCATAAGCTGTGCCTCTTCTTCTGTAACTCTCTATCTTCAGTAGTTCTTGCATCTTCTACAGAGTAAACATCACTGTAAGAAAAAAAAAAAACAATTTGCAATCTTGCTATTGTCAAATAAGAGTTTTTTTTAAGCTGAGTAAATGTTTCTGAAAATATCTACATGCGTATAATAGAACCCCACTGTTTTGCTTTTAATTTTCATTCAAGATTTATTGCATTATACACAAGAAAATACACTATTTAATGCCATACCTGAAAATTAGCAAATACTCACTCATGCTAGTAGCAGGTTTTGAGTTATATATCTTTCCAAATGACTATATGCGTTGTGATTAGATTTAACTCTTCAGTTCTCTTTAGCACTAAAAAAACATTTAGCTTGTTTTTATATTAAAGAGCTTATGAAACTTTCAATAAGCTCCACTCTTTAGATCCAGTATGTTTTTCTATTAATGAATTCACAAGACCTTCTAAGCCTTACTCTAGATCCAATGTGTTTTTGAGTGCATGAAGCCCTCAATAAGTACTACTCTTTAAATTCAATGTGTTTTTGTATTAATGACTTCATGAGACATTCAATAAGTGCTCTTCTTTAAATTTGATGTGTTTTTAATATTAATGACATCATGGGAACTTCAATAAACCCTATTCTTTAGATCTAATGTGTTTTTATATTAATGACTTCATGAGTCCTTCAATAAGCCCTAGCTTTAAATCCAGTGTATTTTTGTGTTAATGACTTCATGTGACCTTCAATAAGCTTATTACGATATATTTTATTGTTAATTATGATGAAAGGATTAAAATTGTACCACTGAAATGCTGACCACCATATTCCTCCTAATGTTTCTAGCTACACCTGGCAAAAGTTAATATAATACCAGCATTCATTAGAATATTCTGAATTGTTCTTAATTTCTTTTAATAAAGGTATTTGTCTGTCTATGACTAACTGTAATATATATAGGTTGGATGATAATGCTTTTTTTCCCAAGACCTGAATCTACTAAATTTATTGTTTTTTTTTTTTGTTTTTTTTTTCCTTATTTGATTCTTTTTTAATGAGTGGAATCTAATGGGAAGGATTTTCTGACATTTGCCAAGAGCTAGAATATCTTCATAAGTTTTAATTATTTCTTTTGTTTTAATTAAGTCTATGCAAGGCTCTCGATTATCTTAAAGCACTGCTGGGAGAATGCTGGAATCATTAAGTTCCATGATTTATGCAAAAAGAAAAAAGAATAAAATAAAACCTAATTGCTTACTCATTAATTTTGTCAGAACAATAACCTCACTACTATTGTTCATCCAAGATTTGAAGAACTCTATTTTAAAATGATCTATTCATAGGGTCAGCTCTATTTGAGTCTTGTACCACTAATGTCTTCTTATTTTAGAAATTTTCAAGATACAAGCGCACATGTATATGAATTGATAGGCGTCAACGAAACCAATGTATCGTCTTGAATGTAATGCTTAAACCAGGCTGTTTCTGGGAAATGATATGGAAGAGAATGATATAGAGAATGTTTCCTCAATAATTAGAGAGTGACAACTCATCACTACTAGATATAGAAATATATACAGCAACTGTTCTGATGAGCTTTTTTCCTTAGTGCCTCGACTACATGAATTTAAACGTGCTACTAGATTGGCAACTAGGTCTCACTGTTTTTACTGTTGAAACAGCTGGAGGTTCACTGTCACATGTGAGACAATTTTTCTCTCCAGAATCTATGTAACATATCTATAAGTCTACCATTTATCCATGCTTAGAATATTGCTGCCATATATGGTCTAGTGTCTCTGCTATTTATCTGGAGCTCATTGATAAGATCGAAAGAAGAACCAGTAATATTATAGGTACTGATCTGGTGACTTAGCTTCAGTCATATATATATATATATATATATATATATATAAATATATTGTCATCCACAGACAGACTGTTTCACTGTATCACAGCTCATCAGTGTGGATGGATGTCCAGGTGCCTATGTGTGTGTATACATACACACAAATATATATCTTAATTTTATTAGTCAATGTCCTTTCAGATATAAAATAGGTGTTATTAAAAATTTCCTTATGAGGGTGCATGAGAATTCATCCTCTCATCCACTTTTCTTTAAAGAACTTAACAACGTGAAACAAATGCTTGTTAATAATGGTTTTCCTAACCATCATATAGATTACCATATTAGACTTTTTTCTTTCTAAGGTAACCAATAGCAACACAAAACACACAAAAAAACAATGGCATTAACATTTTCTACAAAAATCAAATGCCTAGTAACTATAAGCAAGATTAATCTTTACTTAGAAGAATTATAAAGAAATACACAACTCCAGTCAACATAAACAAGGAAATTAAATTATTTATTATAAAAATTTAAAACTGCTAATCTCATTGTCAAAAATAATAATTCACCTGCAAGATCCAAATTACAGAGAATGAATATTATTTATGAATTTACATGTCCCTTATGAAACTGTGTTCCTGACCAGTCTAAATTTGTAAATAATTATATTGGATATACTGCAACATGCTTAACAAGAAGAGCCACGCTATATCTTTCTGACTATGAGGTCTCATTTAAATGCACATGGAAACCTACCAAATTCTATCCGTAACATACTTGTTGATAATACAAATATAATAGTCTCATCCACATGTACAAAAAGGCTAAAAATAATGGAAGCATTATTAGAAAAAAAAAAGAAAGAAAATGCCAACACTCAATAATATCAACGATAAACATAGCCACAATGTGCTAACCATGTTTGGAAAATAAAACATTCCTATAATTCTAGATACATACATAAAACAATCTATGTATTCAGTTAACTAAAATAAAATTCATCCTTGATAATGTCTAAAAGTATAACTGAAAGTGCATGGATACATAAAACATTCAGACAATTTTTACTTAATTTATGTTTTGAAAAGAAAAAATTATTAGAACACATGAAAAATTATATAAAAACTTAACCCCAGCACTTTGTCAGTCATTTTTAATGAAACTTGCATAAAAGAGAGATTGCCTCCCAACACACACACACACACACACACACACACATACACATATATACATACATACATCTATATGTATACATACATACATACATTTATATGTATATATATATATATACTTATATGTATATATATATATATATATATATATACTTATATGTATATATGTATATATATATATATATATACTTATATGTATATATATATATATATACTTATGTATATATATGTATATATATATATATATATATACTTATATGTATATATATATATATATATATATATACTTATATGTATATATATATATATATACTTATATGTATATATATATATATATATATACTTATATGTATATATATATATATATATATACTTATATGTATATATATATATATATATATACTTATATGTATATATATATATATATATATATACTTATATGTATATATATATATATATATACTTATATGTATATATATATATATATATACTTATATGTATATATATATATATATATACTTATATGTATATATATATATATATATACTTATATGTATATATATATATATATATACTTATATGTATATATATATATATATATACTTATATGTATATATATATATATATATATACTTATATGTATATATATATATATATATATACTTATATGTATATATATATATATATATATATATATACCTTGTATTTTATGCATGTGGATATAGATGTGATGTGATGCATGTGTATTGAAGTATTTTTAAACATCTGCACCGAATGAAAGGCAATATTTTTTTTATTGTGTTAGGGCCTGGCTTGAGTAAATCAGATCCTTTGCTCAGCCCAAAGGAATCATAGGTGACATTTCCAAATGTAGATTGACATTTAATTCCCACAAGTGAAGAGTCCTTTTATATGTCAACAAAATGTTCTTTATATTAATATTTCTTTGACAAACTATTCAGTCATAAGTTGACATATTGAAATGAATATTTTTTTCTGTTTAATCTTTTCTTGCCAATGGCACAGAAGGGAAATCTCACCAGATTTCCCAAACTAGCTTTCCATAAGACTCAAGCTGTGAATTCCCATTTTCATAACTGATTTGGCAATTATTAAAATCGAATAAGGTTGCAACTAGAAGGGCAAGGACTGATGACTTCATATCATACTCTAGAATGTTTGACTGACCAATCATCATTTAGAAAGAAATGCATCCGAAATACTTTCTTATTTGGAATCAATTATTTCTTTTGTTACTTAAGAATTTCTGTTGTGAATAACCTTGAAAAATCTGAAATCATCTTATTTTTTAATTTAATTTTTTAGTCATTTCCTACCAAGCAAAGTGATAATATCACTAAGGGGTTACTGAGTGTGAAAGAGAACCAGAAGACTTTAATAGGGAGACAGGATAATAAGGTGGACAGGATTCAGGAAGACAAAAGTTGATGATGGATGCTGCATTTAATCTTTGAAGATTGTTGGTGGCAGGGAAGCATTTTTTGTAGATTTTAGGTGGTAAGGAAGCAAGAAACCGGAAGTGAGTTCCACAGGCAGGAAAAGAAACTAATAATATAGAACTTAGGGTTGCATCTAGCTATTTCAAAACCTAGTTGCCATTTTAGTTGTATGCTTAAATTCATGCAGTCAGGGTGTCCAAGGAGGAGAACTCATTAGAAAAATAATATCAACATCATTACCATCATTATCAGTCCTGGGTGTGGGTCATAGGGTCACTACACAGCTGAGCTCCTGACCAGCTTCCTGCATATATCTTATTTGCATGCCAATATCTGAGGTTCTTGGAAGCAGTTTGCCACTGACATTGTCAGCCATTTTTTATTCTGTCTTCCATTGTTTCTTTTGCATATGGTGGTACCTTGTAGAATGGCAGTGAAAATATTATTGGTTCTTATATGTCCACGCCATTCAAATTTCTATTCTATAGCAGTGGCTATAAGGTCTTCAATAAGCCTATTCTTGTCTGATTTAGTCTACACAGGAGTCATGTTCGGTTCATGGTTTTCTCAGCGTCCTTCTATAGAACCACATTTCTGTTGCTTCAAGCCTCTTCTTCATCTGTGAGGAGATTGTCCAGCATTACCTGTCACATAGGAGGACTGATATTATGTGGCAGTTCAGTACTCTTTTCTTTGATTCTAATGAAATTATTCTGTTTCTTAATACTTTGCTTAGCTTTTGGAAGGCATCTTTCACTAGGCCAATGTGTCCTTGGATTTCAGGGTTGCACTTTGTAGCAAACACATGTCAGTATACATGCAAAAGAGGCCCCAAGTGACATGTGGATATGTATCTTGAAGACAGTCATATCTGGGATTCCATGTTAGCAGCAAAACAGCTTGGCATATCTGCATCTTGTCCAGATCCGGGTCTTTGTCAACCATTTCATATCAATGAAATCAACAGGAAAATCAGCAGTCTGCTTTTGTCAAGACTTGCTTTGCTATCGTCGGAGATTCAGGGTCTTGTAAAGACATTCCCTTGGCACCTATTCTTCCAGAAGGTGCATGCCCCTCAGCATATTTTTGTGGCAGTGGCCTCACTTGTCATTATTCATTTTTTTATTTCCTCCTATTTCTCCCCCTTCTCTGCCTGTTGTTACCTGTTAGGCATTTCCCCAGCCTCAACAAACCCTTATCTTACTTTTGGGGGAAAATGAAATAAAACCGATAAGTAAAGTATAAGTAAAGAATAAAAAAAGAAGAAATAGAAATGAATTTTTCACACGACACAAGTTATAAAGAAACCGGAAAGTGTTTTTGGACATATGAGTGATTTTATGACCCCGCATCTGGAACAAAACAGAATCAATTTCTTTTCCACTTTCCAACAACATCGTTTAGACATGTTTTGGCAGCCTTACTTATGAAGCAAGTGATTTGGTTGTTCCAACTCAGCATAAAGCTGACTTGAGCTTGACCATTTTAACCATTGTTATCCTTATTTACTTATGAACGAAAAAATAAAATGGATGTAGCCAAGAGACATTGAGAACTTTGTTTCACTACAGTCACTATAAAAGCAATATTGAGTATATAGTGAACATACACCTTCACTTAAAATGCACACAAAAAGACAATCTTGTTAACTTCTACATTTTCGTACATTTTCTGTCCTTTGTTAATGAGGATAAAGATTATAATTACTCCTCTGTAACTGATATTATATATACATTGATATTATATTTGAAGTATAACATAACTAATGACGTCTGAATATTGGTATTCTTCAAAGAATATTTGGAGCAGTTTGACAGATTTTAATGAAACCTGACAGTTTCATATAGTGAATATTAAGATGTGATTGGATTTGGGGATCTCTATCTTTTTTTTTAGTTTAATGTGTGGGAGTCTTCATTTAAACTGAATGAATCAGATTATTTTATCTTATTTTTTAATGCATTTTGTTCTACTGTGGAGTGGAACATAAATACTAAATGAAAGGTAGTAGAAAGGGTAGCAGGCAGCTTCTTTCTTCTCTCATTGAGTAAATTTTTTTTATTTGTTTCATTTTATTTTATAATACAAATCTTTATTCAAACGGATGTGCACCATTGTAATAATGAAGTTGAAGAGAAATGATTTTATTTTAGTGAAGAAAATTAGTCGGAACACAGATAAAACATTTTACAGGAAAATTCCAAACTGTCTTTGTTACTAGAAACAAAAACAAATAAATAATGAGAATGCTAGTTTGATTAAAATTTGCTAATGCAATATCATCTTATCTCAGGTAAAGAAAAAGAAAAATTCTTAAAATATCTCAATATAAAAAAATGTTTTTTTTACACTCAACAAAAATAAGGATGTTGGTCTGAACAAATTCTTCAAGTATAATGACACCTTGTCCCAGAAAACAGAAACTCAAATAGTAATTTATTTATTTAATCTGCTAAATAATGGATCATTGTGTTAGTGTGTATGTGTTTCCTTTCTGTGACTGAGCTGTCCCTAGCTTCCTGAACCATCCTGGTGAGCATTGTATTTGTTCACATCAAAGTAACCCTTCTCCCAACCCCATATCCTATCTGTTTCCAAAAGACTCAGAATTTCATCAAGGAATGACTGCAAAAAAGAATAAAAAAAGACACAAAATATCAAGCAGCCATTTTTGTTGAGCTATAGTCATTGTTTGTTGTTTTGAAACAGAGAACAGAAATAACTTGTTATTTCTGTTGCAGAAAGTGTCTACCCAGGTAAATGCTTTCATTTACAATATAATTGTCAGTGGAGGATCTTTTTTAATTTTTTTTTTCTGCCATCAATATACTCAACATAAAAAAATATTTAAGCATATGCATAAAAAGTGTTACTACTGATATATATATATATATATATATATATATATATATATATATATATATATACATACATACTCCTATACACAAACATACATTTATATCCTAATACATATGCATATATATGGGAATATAGCTTTAAAAGTTATTTCTGCTATATATAGTGTCACACACCTATGCACACATACACACATTATCTGTATATTTGTAGAACATACATACATACAGATACAGAGTTGTAAATCTGTGTGGGTGTTTCATGCCACACACACACAAACACATATATATGCATGCATGTCTATATATATATAATAAAATAATTAGTTATCATTCCTCAGATTTTTGCCAAACAATAAGAAACATTGTATTTCATCTAAAATGCTTGACCAGTGCAATTCTTGTAGATAAAGTTTTTAAATCAACTCATCTTTATAATCAGTGCTATATCTCAAGAGATAGAGCATTATAAATTTGTAATAATAAAAATGAATAAAATATAA
>OZ038479.1:111389975-111397475 GCA_964036315.1 Acanthosepion esculentum
TAGGGCAGTATAAAAGTGGAATTGGTGTGACAAGATGCAATTTTAGTCTTATCCGCTGCATTCATTTTCACACTAATACCTGATGAAGCAAAGTTGAATAGTGCTTTATAAACGTAAATTTTTCTCAGACTCTTAAAGCATTCATATCTAGCCAGTTTTTTATCCTAACATAAACAAAGCTATATATATATATATATATATATATATATATGATGAAAATGTGGAAAAGACAAAGCAAAATCTGAATATGTAAGTTTACTGTTTTTATTTTGTTTTGCTGTCAACGTCAGACGTTTCGGTCTAATAGACCATCTTCAGGACATGGTTATTGGAGACATATTTATTTTTAAATTTAAGTTAACATGAAGAGATGATAGAAACAGGACTAGTCAGAAACAGAAAAACTGAAATTCTAAAGTCAGTGTTCTCTTTTTTGGATTCGGATTTTGCTTTGTCTTTTCCACATTTTCATCATACCGTCAGATCTACATCCACATATTTGCTTACATATATATATGAATCACACCCAATACAACAATGTTGCAAAAAGCACCCATCTTAGGCACACCAAATATCTTGTGTAAAGTGATTGTTGTTTGAGATCTTGCAACTTGACAGAGAGTCACTTAAAATTATTTCCACTGTTTGAAACCATCACCATGTAGATTTCAATGATAATATTCAATAAGCAATTATAGAAAAGTTGAAATGCTAATCAGGGGTAAGATGTTTTGATGTAAAACTCTTGAGTTGGTCAACCAGATAAGTCACTTGAACTTTTCTTGATTTATTAAGTATCATAGCTCTAGTTCTCTATTGAGTGCTTTTTGGTGGAAGTTCTGCTAGTCTGAAAAATTATGTTAAATTCTCATAATTTTCACATATGTTTCTTCAGTTGTATAATAGTTGGCATCCATTTATCTCACAAGATAAAGGTAATGCCTTGTTTGGTCAAAATTCAGTCCTTTGATGATGAAACTAGAGTGTCCTTCCTAGGGTGCAGGCCTCGGCAATGATATATGAAGGCCATGCTCTGCCAAGACTACATGCCCCTCCCCTTTCAGACATAACAGCAAGATCCAAAGGAATACAGGGCATTACATTTGGGGCCATCTTGGACTAGCTGCTGGAGTTGCTGGAAATTTGTCAGTGTTGATGGTCTTCAGCTTTCATGGCTTCACTTTGGGTTTTCACCACCAGACTTAGTAGCATCCTTGGACATCCATCTCTTTGGTTCAATGAAAGAGGGACAAATGTTATGGTGATGAAGAAATTGAGTCTGCTGTAAGGAACAATCTACATCAGCAGCCAGCTGAGTTTTACAAAGCTGAGATGCATGCTCTCATTTGTATGATGGAATAATAACATTGAAAGAGGTGGTGACTATGTTTAGAAGTAGGGTTGGGGACCTGTGATGTATAACTATATTTTGATATATGATATGCTTGATATTGTTCCTTGTTTCTATATAATAGAACTAATTGTGTTACTTTTTGACTCATCATAATGTTTGCACCCCACTGCCTCTTTCATTGGACCAAAGAGATAGAAGTCTGAGGCTGCTAAGTCAGATGGTGATGAAAAAGTGATAACTGCTGTAAGAAATTGGCCTGCTGAGTTCTACGAAGCTGGTATTCATAGGTGGAACAATGCCATTGAAAGGGCTATGTTGAGAAGTAGGGAGGTGAACCTGTGATGTACAGCTTTATCTTGATGTATGACATGTTTGATTGTGTTCCCTATTTGTTATATAATAAAACAATATCTGTCCACATTTTTGAAATGAGGTATTGTAACTATTTACACTATTTACATTGTTCAGACTGTTTTCCTCATCTTTATTGCCATATTTAAGATGATTCGGCCATTGTATGTTTCGACCTTCATCAGGTGATATATGTTGGAATTTCAAATCGAACCCTTTTGTGGAACTTTCTTGAAATATTTATATGTTTAATTCCCATATGGCCCAGTGGATAAAAGTGTTGGTTGAGTAATCCAAAAAGTGACTTGACCCAAAGAGTTGTGAGTTCAATACCTGGCCACACCCTAAGCATGAAAAGCATGGAGTGTTGAGTTACTAAAGTGAATTAACTGATACTGAGATATCCAAAAATGGCATGACATGGGGAATTAGAACAATCCACCCCCATTGACTAAATAAAGGATTCCAACATATATCACCTGAAGAAAATTGGCACATACAAACTTTACAACTAGGACCCACCAAGCCACTTAGATAGTGAGGAACCATCCACATTCTCTCCATATTACATTGGTGAGAAGTAAGTTCCACTCAAACACCTTCTTCCTGTAAACCACTACCCTGTGGAACAGACTCCCAAGATGATGTTTCTCTGATCACTACAATCTTAACCTGTTCGTGACTATAGACAACCATTATGTTCCCCTCCTATCCATATAAACTATCCCTTGTCATAACCCTCTACCTTGAGTGGCCCCTGGGCCTTGTACAGATTGAACCTTACTGTAAAAAAGAAAAAAATATGGCAATGCAGATGAGTATATATAATAAAACAAATTGCATTATTCTTTGACTACCCCCTCCCCACCGTAATAACTAGTAGGAAGTTATCTTCTCAAATCTGACAAAATCATTAACAAATTTAATAATCATAAACATTTTATGCTATTAATTCATTAAACAAACATTATTTAAACAGTGAACTTTTCCCAATCAAAAACCAAAATATTTAAAACTACTCTTTTTAACTGCAAGAATGTTTTGCATTTATAACTTTTTGTGACTGAAAGACTGTCTTTCTTTTTATTTTCTAAGTTCTCTTCCATCTTTGTTTCCTTTTCTTTTGTTTTCTTCCATTTTCATCTCATTTCTTTTACTTCTCTCCTCTTTATTTCCCTCAAACTTTCTACTTTTCTTCTATTCTGCCTCTATCACTTTCTCATCTCTACTCTCTTTACATCTTTTCTTTCCCTTCTCTTTGTGCATCTCTTAGCTTTTCTCTTTCTCTTCTTCTTTTCTCTTGTCTGCTTTTTGTTAATCTTTTCTTTTGCCTTTTCTTCTTTCTGCAAGTATCTTCTCTCCTTCTAATCTGCTTTTATATCTCTCCAACTGCCTCTCCCAATTTTTCTTTCCTTTACCTTTGTGCTTCTCTTTTAACATTTCTCTTTCTCCTGTTCACTTCTTTTATCAATGTTTCTTTTGTTTTCCCAACTCTTCTTCTTTCTGTTCCTCTTGATTTCTTTTGTCTTTCCTTCTTTCTACAAGTATCTCCTCTCCTTGTCATCTCTTTTCATATCTTTTTGCAAGCCTCTCCCTCTACACTCCTTAATCTTTCTATTCTATTTATTCTCTGCTGGAGTGGTTTGACTTTTCAATTGACGGAGGCGGCATCCTCACTGATATCATCAATGTAGCTGTCTGTTTTATATTATGGCACAATTATGTCTACATTGTGCTGCATCATATTCTGCTTCCTTCTGCTGTTTCCAGGAGACACAAGATGAAATCAAGAGGATGGTAGAATGGACAAAGGAAGAAGGGAAGGCAAAGAACCAAATTATTTGTGGTGGGGGAAATAGTAGGGGGAGAATGGAGACAATTTACTAGAGGCAGCCACAATGCAGTTTGAGTGAAAATGAAGATAGAAGGAAAGGGGGAAAAGAAAGAACATCAGAGGAAACATAAAAGATAGTGAAACAGGTTTGTAAGTGCATTCTTCTATCTGTATTTAAAGGTATGTGTGTGCACATGGAATTTTGTGTGTACATTATCATCACACTACAAGAGTTGTCTGCAACTGTTTATGAAGTTTTTTTTTTACTGCTGATATATTACACATGCACTTTCTGTGTGTATAGCATTTAAGTTGGTGCAGCTTTCTTGCAAACTGCATTGATGCAGTGTGTATTAAAGATTTGTAGGTATTTATCATCTTCAGTGCATCTGTTTTAAAGTTCAGCATTTTACTGATAATCCGTCAATACCAAAATGGACGTGTGGCCGAGTGGTTAAAAAGTTTGCTGTCTGACCATGAAACTGGGTTCAAATCTCACCACAGCCAATTTGTCAGGAAGGTGAATTCTTGACATTATCAGCCTGGGAAGATGATCACAGCATATGGAACCATTGAAAAGGGCTTGTAAACAATACCACGGATTGACTCATTCCTTGTGAGTGAAGCTGCGCAAATAGAACTATTCAGAAGCTGTCAGGGGTCATCCTGGCACAAAGTCACACCTCATCATGGTTGAGGGTCCACTCAGCATAGTTGCAGTATGACCCACAGGTAAACTTGAACAAGCACAAATGTGCCCAAGCAGGCATCTGCAACAGGATTGGCTACTAGCTGTACTCAGAAACAAGTAGCAGTTATTATTAAATATCTCATTGGCACTTTTGCCAGAAAAAGTTCCAAAATAATATTAGCTCAAACCCCAGGGGACCATTCTCCCACCCAAGCAGTACAAAAGGAGAACTGCTGAGGTGGCTTGAGAAATTTTTCCACTGTATTGTTGTTAAACCTACTTTAAATTTGTGCCACATTCAGTAGCGACATGGGCACACTGAAAAATACCCATTATTAAATACCTAATGTCATTAGAGTGCTATAATATGTTTATTTGTATCATAATTGCTATCATGTATCCCGTAACTTATTAGGGTCATACTCGGACAATAGGAGCTGTATGATTTTTGTGTAACTGATATCGATTCAGTATAAGAAATCACAGAGCCAAGTTCAAATTCCAGTCATGTTTGTTACAGTAACTTATGCACTTTCGGGAAGGTATGACTCTATATCTTCTCCTCAGGATTTGTATTTGGAAAAATTATTGTTGTTCTCCAAAAAATTGTTAATGCAATATTCACTCACAAAAAAAGAAATATCCGTACAATCCAAAATATGTTTCAGTCCCTGTAAAATTTCACTTGCTGCTAAAACTGTTGCAGCAACACATAGCATGTTTGTGGACCTCCCTATACACCATGAAGGGCCTGCAAGAATAAATAATAAACACAAACTGGCAGATAAGTAAATATTAATGAAATTATATCACAACATTAACAAAAAGAATTTAACAAACATGAACTTTGATGGAAGTAAAAAGGTAAAATATTCTTAGGTTAAGCATCCTGCTTATTTTTCATATCTATTGATGCATGCATATAATGTAAGTGATTATTAACAGATAAAGAACTGCTTACAGTTCTTGTAGTAAGCACAAGGGAATTTCTCCCTTTTTAACATTAGTATATAACTGTATATCAAAAAAGTTAAGCTTGTCTTTGTGCAATCATAGCAGTATTAATGAAAACTAGCCTTCTATGAAATAAACTGCATATATGAATTAATCTAGAAGCTTGTAAGTTGGATTTGAAATCATTGCTCATATCAAAATAAAATATGTGAAAATGTTGGTTTGCAGAGTTTATATGAATTTTCATTTTTTCTGACAAAAAAGTAATTCAGGTTTGTCATAAGAAGGTTAATAGTTTTGTTTTATGCAAGGATTTGAATATATGAGCTGGTTTGGAGTAGATACCCACAAAAGGTCTTTGAAGTTTATGTTCATTGACTTGATAGTCATATCTCTTTTTATTGATGTCAATATAAATATATACTTTTGTTTTCATTCACTTTTTATTCAGATTTGTAGGAAAAGTATCCTCTGCACACCCAGTGAGGATCGAATTCACTACATTAATTTCAAGATAAATACCTTTATTACATAATGAAAGACATAGCTGTACTAATATCACTTGTTTTTTAAAGATTTTTGTAAGTGCAGACCAAACCATTAATTTGGTTCTAAAGTACTTAGTCTGGCAAAAGAACACAAGATTGGAACACTATATTGCTAATTGCTACTCCACTGCATGGAATCTTGACATATGGCTATAATCATCAAATTTTAAAAAATTAAGGGTATTCAAACTTTTGAATAGTTTGTATTTAAATGTATGAAATTATTTTGATTTGCAAGTACATTTGTACAAGATATTATAGGTGCAGTATAGTGAACATTGACACATGTAGGACTTCTCAACTAAACTTCATGAAGGATACTTTATATTTTGCATATATTAGCCAAACCTATAATTTTCACTTGTTTATGCAGGTTCAGGCTAACTGGCTTTATTTAATAGGATTGATTGATTCATTTTTTATGGATTATCAACCCTTTGTGGGTAATTTAAGGCCAAAACATATTTTGAATTATAAGAATATCCCTTTTTTATCAAGTGAATATTGCATTAATTTTTTTTTCTATATAATGATTTGTTCCAAATACAAATTTAAACTCCCACCACCATAATGTACCATACTGGCACTTTTTCTATAAATACTTTCATGGTAATTGTTTTGGTGAAATTTTCTCTATGGTACCTAGATGATATGAATTTAAGCACATTAATAAATTGGTAACAATGTCTCATCATTTTACAGTTGTATTGTCTAGATGCAACCATAAGTTTTTGCTAATGGTTTTTCTAGCACTTCTTGCTTGTGGAACTCTCTTTTGGTGTCTTGTTTTCCAGCCACCTTTGTTCTTCAAAAATTTAAATGAGATGTCAATCATCATCTACTGTGTTCTTGATTCCCTTCCTTTTATTGTTCTCACCAGTTAATGTTTTTCTTATTTTTTCACACTCAGTAACTCCTTGTGTCATAGTGGCTTTACTGCCTTGACTGGGGTGAAATGATAAAAAAAAAATATAACGTATACCAGGTGAGGATGGGAGCTGGAGAAGAGATTGATTCATATCTTTCCCAAGAGTATTTGTCCATAAGTGAATATAACAAACTCAACTAAGATTCAAACTCAGTTCTCAAATTTTTCATTGCAAGCCTCTATCCATTGCACCACCTGCACATCCCTATTTAATAGGAAATACTAGCAGTAAGTGATGGTGCAATAATCACATGTTTTCAATATACTCTCCACTGCTTATTTTGCTTGTGTGCTTTGTACTTATCCAGTTGTTTCCCAGTTGATTTAACCTCCCTTCGTTATACAATCTTTCTTTTCGCTTTTAGCCCATTTACATCATTAACGAAAGGCGGCTAACACTGTCTAGACAGTAATTATTTGTCTCCCATCACAATATTGTTTTTTTTTTTTTTTTCAATTTACACTTACATTTACAATAGTAATGTTAATGGCGTAATTAGGCAATGTGGCCTGCCAGTGACAGGATATTTTTGTCAGGATATCTGACAATGAAAGAAAGCAGAGGAAAGTGGTCTTTCCTATGAGCATTAAAAATCAACATCCTCCACCAAGTTTTCCAAGAAATAGAACTCGAGATAAACCTTTCCAAAAGAGAAACTATGATCTGAAATTAGAATAAAATCAGTGATGGTGCCTCCCTTGAACCCATCATAAAATTTCAGGATGTGAATTTAATAAATGTTAAACATTTCAAATATCTTGGTATTTGGATCAGTTATAACAAATTTATCATAGGAGATAAAGAAACTGAATATTATTGTATATTATTGAATTTTACAC
>OZ038479.1:111404975-111444975 GCA_964036315.1 Acanthosepion esculentum
TATCTATATATATATATATGTGTATATATATATATACAGTGTATGTATATAATATATATATATATCTATATATATATATATGTGTATATATATATATACAGTGTATGTATATAATATATATATATATCTATATATATATATATGTGTATATATATATATACAGTGTATGTATATAATATATATATATATCTATATATATATATATGTGTATATATATATATACAGTGTATGTATATAATATATATATATATATATAATATATATATAGTATATATATATATATAGTGTGTGTGTATGTATATATAAATTGTGTATATAAATATATATAGTGTATATATATATATATATATATATATAGATATAATCTATGTATTCCATATACAGATCAGAAAAGTAAATGGATGAATTACAAATATCTCTAACACATGGACATGTACTAAAAGCTTTGGAATGTGTGTGCATGCAAGGCATAATCTCAAGTAGATTAATGGCTCGTCTAGTCATATACTTAAAAGCTTCTTCAGCATAGTTGGAAATCTGCAAGCCTCTGTCCTGCCTGAAAACCAAGCAAAGATCAATGCATTGGAAGAAAATTGCCTCAAATCTTAACTGTGGTCTTACAATGGAATGGCTATCAGTCGAATGAGAGGGTCAAGGATCGGTGCATATAGATTAAATTCATTTTTTGTTCATTGCCTTTGGGTATCTTGAACTACCAACTCAGTGAATATTTACTTCATTTTTTTACTGGACATAAGATAGCATTATAGTTATCAGTACAGAAAATGAAAGTGGTAAACCCTGTTCAAATATTAATTAAGGCAACTTATGTTATCTTAGTTTTTATACCTTGCAGTAGTGATTCTGAACTGCCATACAGAAAAATATTATCATGGCATACATGTATGTGTGTACGGAAGTAATATTGGTATAGCGTTAGTATTTGAATAAATGAATAAGTATTAAACATTTTTCAAATAATTCTTTTCACTGTTCTTCGATGATGTTATTTTAAATGTTTTAAACTATTTTTATTTTTTAATTTAACTTTTTAAAATTTCAACCTGAATTAAAGAAATGGTCCCTATTATGGCTGCCCCTATGAAAGCAGTCAACAAAACCTGACTATTATTTTCCATCATTGAGTGCAGAAATTGATTCGAAACCCCTTCATAAATGTTCCTTCTAATATTAGACTTCAATGATTTGATGAAGAAAAATTGGCCACCATCTCTGTTGAACAAGGGCTAAAATCAAACCATTCAATGGTACCCACTGATACATTTTGGATTTCAATATAAAAGGAATATCCCACATTAGCTAAAAAGGCTTTATTAGTTTTATTGCAATTTTCTACTTCTTATTTATGTCAATTAGCCTTTTCAACCCTAAATAACATTAAAAATAAGAAGGAAGAAAGACTCGGCTCAAGTGCACATTCGATCAAACATTGAAGAAATTGCAAAAATCACCAGGCATAGGTTTCACACTAAATAAGCTTCACAAATAGTTAAATAGAAACATTGAAATTAAGTAAGTTCATATTTGTGTGTGTATCTTTTAAATCTATGGTTTTATTTCATAAGATTTAAATGTATACACTTTAAAATTTTGCTAAGTGTGCGATGATATTTTCATTTGCTCCTAGGTGTGCTGTTACTTAAAAAGGTTGAGAAACACTGCCTTAGAGAAAGGTGTGAATTCACTGTGGGCAGAAAAAGACCCAACAACACCCTGAAGCACCGAAAGAAGGCTGAGAAATAATAAGTCCAAAACATGTACAAAATAAAAAAAGGAAATGATTAGTCTTAAGCAAAGCTCATAGAGTTATTAAAACATCCCGTCTAACAAAATTTCGACAAGAACTGGTATGTCTTCTTTTATGTGCCAGGTCCTTTTACAGTGTACATGATCACATTCTCTAGTCTTGGTTGGCAACCAGTCTAGAAGAACAATAGCTCTGAATTCAAAACTGTTGCCCTTAATAGAAAACTAGAAACCACACCACTTTTTTTCTTCAAAAACAGTCCCAACAATTAACAATTTACATATATTAAAAGAAAAGGAAGCTGTGAAGAACTCTGATGCCTATGTTCTTACAGAAACTGACACAATGCCAGAGACTGAGAATAATATATCTGATCTAGTTTGATATTAACTATATAATGTAACTATTTTAATTCAAAGAGGATAGTTTTGGGGTAATTCTTCACAAATCCGGCATAAAATAATCTGTCAAAATACTTTTATATCTTTAAATGTTTTTTCATTGCAGATATCATTGTGGTTAATGGCACTATGACCATTAGGTATCTGGTGGTATTGAGCAAGTTTCGGGAAAGTGTTTCTTAGTTGAGGTGTTGGATCAGTGAGTAGAGACTCTAAAAGAGGCGATTGTGCATTATATTCAGCCTGGAAGCCATATTGTTTTAGATAGCTGGGCTGCTTCTGCCGGAATCGATGAAACTACCATGGTATATACTCTCATTACATTGTTATTCATCAACAATAGTTCCCATGTTTTCAGCATTTATTTCCAACATTACTCGTTGTTATAATGTTTTATTGTAATAAACGTATATTCCTAGATTTTATTGATTTTACATCTTCCAGAAAAAAGCAGTTTATTTTACGCCGTTTAAGTGAAGGATTACCAGTTACCATACCTCTTTGGGATGTGCCTTGAGTTGATTTTAAACTAGTTCTGGTAACATTTGATTTGATAAGACTATTAGATTATTATTTTATGGTAGTGGTTTCGAGTTTCTTTTCTAACTTTCCTACCTATTAATTTGGAAAAAACGTTTCATTTTCAGACGAATTCTTCTATTTGTTTTTTATTTAGTAACTAAGAAACTGAGGTGCCTTGAAGTACCCGAGAGGTAGCTAACACGTCTACCAGACATATGAGTTGACAACTGGACTAGTTTCAAGCTCAGAAGGGCAAAACTAATCAAGATCGATGTATAAACATAGTTGTAGCTGGTTTTTGAACATTATGTTTTGGACGTGTTTCAGTTTAATCGTTCATGTATGTAAAAGTTACTTTTGTCTATGCCAGGGAAGGGGTTAATATGGGTTTTTATGTTTGGATCACATGGCAAGTTTATTTTTCATCCCACTCACTGCTATTGTAAGCACAAACCTACTTCAGGTGTTCTCTTAGAGTATACAGGGTGTCCCCCCCACCCCAAAAAAAAAACATCATTTTGTAGGGTAACAACATAGCCAATTCAAATGATCTAAAATTTTAACAAAATGCGTAAAAACTAAGTTGACTGTGTGAGCTCAACTCAATGAGAATTTACCAAGTAGATGGATTGTGCATTCCAGTGATAATGACAATGTGCTGTTGAAATAGCTACCATGTTTGCCTGACTTGACACCTTGTGATTTTTTTCTATAGAGCCATGTGAAAGGACAGGTCTATATCCCCCTCTCCCTACAAGCCTAGAGGAACTTAATCAGAGAATCACTGAGACACTGGATAATGTTACGCAAGATATGCTACAGCATGTTTGGTAGCAGCTGGACTGTCGACTGGACGTGTGCTGCATCACAAGTGGTGTGCATATTGCACATTTGTGAAGTTTTTTGGAATCGGTTATAAAACCATCTTTTTGAATATCCTGTTCGAAATTTTTATAAATAAATCTTTTACTATTCAATATGAAGCCTATTTAATTTCGTTTGCCTGGATCAGGTAGTTACTCAGATATTCACATTTAAATTATGTCATTTTTATGTGTAATGCATGAAATCACTCAGACCATTTTTCAACGTTTTTATTTTCCTGACAAATGTTTCAGCCGGAATGTATTACTCTACTTTCTTTTCTAGTGTCTACAGTGGTGATATTGATGATGATTTTTTTTTTTTTTTTAAGCGTATCACTCCGAGCAAGGCCGGTGGCCACTATCACGCAAGGGGTTACAGAAGGGTTGGAGGAAGAGCAGATAGAAGTGGTAAAGGAAGGGATGTGGAGAAAGAGAAGGACGTAGGGCCGATCGAGGTGGGGAGGTTACGGGAGATATAGAGCGAGAGCAGATAGGAATGGAAGATGTCAGGAAGTGGATAGATCAAGGCAACTGGAGATGACGATTGACGCTACACTTAAACCGTTGGAGATTGTATTTGTCAGGGAAACAGTAATAGGGAAGGGAGTTCCATAGGCGAGATGTGCGTGACATGAAGCTATTGGAGTAGAAAAGACGTCTACACCTAACAGTTTCAACGGTGAAGGGGTGGGAACGGGATGCCAGCCTCGTAGGACGCTTGAATTCACGAGGCTTAGGGACAAGTGAAAGCAACTCCTCAGAGCAATTACCGTGGAAGTACTTGTAGAAAAGGCAGAGTGATGCAACATTGCGTCTGTGAGAGAGCGACTCTTAGCCTCTTTCTTCTGACCATGTGCTGTGCTCCTTCAGGATGTTGGTGATGTGACTCTCCACAACGTCCTATCTTTATAGCTCTTAGGAGGTTTTGTCTTTTTGTTATATCTCCTAAACCCTGTTCTGCTATCCATTTATACAATCTCATTAGATAGGTTATCTACTGCTTTCCTTCTTTCCTCCTGTGAGTGTCAAATTCTCCAAGCCCTCTATCCTCATTTTGTGCCCTAGAAATTTCAACTGTCTTTTTCTTATTCGATGTATAAGTGTCCATTTTGATTCCAATTTCCTTAAAACTTTGTCATTGTTAACATGGTCTATGGTATTCTCAACATCCTTCTGTAGAACTATATTTCTTTTGCCTTAAGTTTCTTCTTCATCTGTCCAGCATTCACGGCCATATAGAACCGATATTATATAACAGTTCGGGTCTATTTTCTTTCTAACGAAATTTTCTTGTTTCCTAATACTTTACTTAGCTTTTGGAAGGCACTTGCGTAATTCAAATGAGCATTCGAATTTCGTTGGCATATTTTCCGTCCTCTGTTAAAACACTATCTAGATATTTAATTTTTGTACTTGTTTGATTTTGGTGTCTCCAATTTGAATCTTGGGTTGTACCACTTGCTGACAACCATACATTCATCTTCTTTAAATTGATGCTTAACTACCGTATATTTTTCAGTATATATCGACCTTTAAATCTTAAAAATTACTCCCCAAAATAGAGGGTCGTCTAATATAACAATTACAAAAAGCTAATCTTAAAACCTGTGGTGTATCGGCACTTGTAAGTAGGCTAGTATGCACCATAGATCGCGGTAGGCTAACAACAGCCTTGTTATGGTAACTACCGATGTACATATTTCTAGTTGAAACAATTCACATTATAATGCTTTACTACACCTATAAATCTAATAAAACCATTTTCACTTCTTGATTTCATATTAAAAATGCAATTGATAGAATCGTCCATATTTTCTACTCACCCCCGAGATAAAATACACTCTTCCATCAGAATCAGTTTTAACCAACCAACACCTCACATTGCAAATCTCGACTTTTTATTGGTTGAGACAACACCAAAATGTGTAACAATTGTCGAAAACCTATTTTTCGCCTAGTTCCCTGGAGCCTATTTTGGATTCCAAAAACAACTAAAAATGACTATTTCGACCCAATTCACCAGTCAGTCACTTAGCTTCAGAGAGATGCCACACGAATCCACGTGTGTCACTATTTTGATTTAAGAAACTTTTCGCGCGTCAACTGCTGACTCAAACACCAACATTATTCTCTTAAAATTCACTTACAACTTTCTAACACACTACTAAAATAGAAATTGTATTTAACTAAAGATAAACACAGAACAATCCAAGGTAAACAACTCTAGAAAATTAAGACATTTATACTCTACTTTAATCACCCACACAAACTACACACATTTCTGTATAAGTAATATTTCCATTTTACTCTATTTGACCAGTTCTTTAACACATGAACAATTTTGAACTGTAAATCAATAAGACACCCAATTTATACATTGTCAATTCTTGCATTATCAAACCACAAGTTTTCTAATTGTATATTAATTGTACATAAATGTCTGTTGTTTTTATTGAAATCTAAATTACCGTTGTTTCTTATTCAATTGCCTTGTGATTGATTCGTTTTGAATGCCTATATTCTATATTGTTGTGGATTAATATGGTGAACATGCCTGTAAACTAACCATCTTAATATTAAAACCTGATAACAAATTCCAACTCATAGCAATCCCAACACAATATTCAAGAGACTATTACGCAACAATTTGCAAAATTCCCGCTTGGCAACACGCACAAGTAACAAGTAACATAAACAACTATTTCGTTCTTGATTTGTAGAGCTACACCAATCATTATTTCTCATAGTAGTGTTAAATAACAACCTTTAGGATAACATACAATCTGTATTTCTAGTTAAAATTCATTAACATTGCGATTTTAAATAACAACATTTAGTATAACATGCAAACTTTTATTTTTCAATAACATACATTATACTTTTTTTGTGGTGTTAAGCAACAAAACATTTAAAATGCCATAAAATCTTTATTCTCATTTCAGAATAAAAAAAAGACGCCCACATATATATTAAAACCCTTCAAAATTACTATGATGATCATCATCTGATGCAAACAGATCATCATAAGCATCGTCATTTACCGTTTCGTCGTAAGGGCCCCAGTCGGAAACCATATGACGAAACTGTAAATGATATACTACGGATATCAGATAAAATCACGAAAATCTACCTAGATTTTTTGTCTTGTTTTATCTATAGGTCACCTTATGTGGATATATATATATGGTTTTAAAATTCTGGGTTTTCGGTAATTATCGACTTTTGAGGACGTTATTATCCTCTGAATAACTTTTCTTTTAAGAACGGGGAGCAAGTTATCTGTGGGTCATCTGTGGGAATATTATCAAAGATATACTCGAAAATACTGTGATAACAACTTCTGCCTTATAACGATATTTTCTAGAACTTTTTTTCTATAATACGTATTTTTGTAGAAAAGCGATAACATTCCCGTTCGACAAGTTTCTTGGCAGTGAGAGTCAGGAATTATGCCCCACCCTTTTGAGTCGGAGGAACCGTGAAGTGTATCCCAGAAGACGATAAAGGTCGGAAATGTTGGCGTGTTCTCATTAGGGAAACAGAAAAGAACGTGTGAATTTTAATCGAATAATAAAGAACAGGAGGAAAAAAAATGTCTGGGTCACCCTGACCGTCAATCCGGAGATGAAATTACAAGTTATGTTAAGAGAGACAGATTCAGATCTGGGCGGATTCACCTGGTGAGAGAAAAGTAACGTCCGTGTTTAATCAGAATATGTCTGACAGATCTACGCCTGATTCCCGTAAGTAGCGAGGATATAGTATTGTATAGGAACTCCGACACACGGGAAGTCAGTCTGTCAGCCCAAGAGTCCGTAACTTGTCTTGCATTAGTTCGATTTTCCTTTCGTCATGGCTATTTTTTGGTTTTCTTGCAGATATTTAATCAGATTTATGGACGAAAATATCGACGCATGCGTAAGCTGCAGCAATTTCGTGCAAGTTCTCAAATGCATCCGCCTTTCGGCATTAAACGCGTGTTTTACATATATATATATGTATATATATATATATATATATATATATATATTTATATATATATATATATATATATATATACATACATACACACACACACACATATATATATATATATATATATATATATATATATATATATATATATCATAAGCGTGCCCTGGAAAATATGCTGGAGTAAGCAAAAGAAATTGTTATCTTAAACAAAAAAAAAAAAGAATAATGTTCATTGATTTAACATAGGAAATAAGAAGCAGTAACCGTAAGTTCTATGCCAACAGTTTCTTCTATCGCACTTCTCACTTGGGGAACTCTCTTCCGGCTTTTTGCTTTCCAGTCAAGTTTGATCTTCAAAAATTTAAATGCAATGTCAATCGTTATTTTCTGTCTTCTTAATTCTTGTTATTTTATTGTTCTTTCTCCTTAATAGTGTTTTTCTCATATTCTCTAACACTCAGTAACTCCTTGCGTTTTAGTGGCTTTATTGCCTTGATTGGGATGAAATATTTTTAAAAATAAAATATGATCTTAACGTACCATTTTAAGCATAGTTCAACTGAATTCTTCTTGGTTTACGGGGAAAATGTTTAGTAACTTTGCTGTAAATATCCTGCGTTCACCGAATGCACAGCCGAAGTCGCTGGCTGATATAGACTATTCGTACTGCCTGACATGGACTATTCGTACTGCCTGACTTTAGTCTTTCCCAAAATTTACACTATATTTCCTCTGGAAGTGTCATATCGTTTTACTGTGGAGAAAAGATTATGCAAGTTGAATTATGCTTATCAGAGGTACAGATTTTAAAGGGGTTAATATCTATTTAGAAGTTTCAAGTGTACATTAGAAGAGATCTAAGTTTACTGAGTTTCCCTAAAATGCTGCATGATACAACTGAAGTAAATAATACGTTAAACTTAATAAATAAAAATACTTTTTTTAATTTTTTATACCAAATAATATTAATAGGGAAAATAATGTGCGCCGTACTTCTTATGGACAGACGCCACTGTTCTTTAAGGAAGGCAAATGCAATTAAAACGACAGACATTTTGTGTCAGTTAATTTTAAGGATTGATTTTTCCAAATTACGGATAATCCTTCTGAGACAGGAGAAAAATCCGTCAAAAATTGTCCGAAGTTCATTTCAGAAGAGTGTTTAGACTAGTATCGCTTGAAAATTATAAATCTTGCTCTTAAAATGTCTCAGAAAAACAGGTTTTACACACACGCACACACATACATAATAAGTGTATGCATATATATAGGCCGCTACATATTTCAGAACATATCTGTTGTTATAGTGCATGTGCACAATTTTATTTCAACTTTAGAAATGACATTTCCAATCAGAAATAGTAAATGAAAAGGCAAACGACTCGAAGATAGATAGTTTTCCAGGTCCTTCGTGTTCAAGGTCTGGAAAGAATAAGAGACACTCGACTGTTAAGAGAAAAAAACTTTTTAAGCAACCACACGTTGTGGTAACGGCCAAATTAGTCTATCTGGTTAAGGACATCATCAACCGTGAAGCCAGCAAGTCGATGAGTAACATCACTGAGCAATTCAAGGTGACGGAGTCAATTGTCAGGGGTGTTGTGCTAAGGACATCAAGCAAAAGTCCTACAAGATGACTTTGTTTGTTTAGCAGCATATCAACTTCTTATGGGTCATTTAATGCTGAAATTTAATTTTTCAGCATTAAATGACCCATTAAAGTTTACGTTAATTTTACAGATATACGTGTTTGAGTAGAAGCGCTATTTCTTTTCATTTATTTTAAACAGTGTGAATTACGTCTACCCACGTATATCTGTAAAATTAACGTAAAATTTAATGTTTAAATTATATACATTTCAAGCGGAGAGTGACACAAACGTGGAGCTTTATACATTAGATGAGAACACTACTTTGTTCAGTGGGGGTCTAAGGTACTATGACAATAGACATTTTGGACCGCAGTGTGGGCGAAAATGACTTAAGGTATCTCAAACGAAAAAAATAATGCGAGAACGTCTTAAGCTGTGTTGAAACTTCACGTGTCTTGGGTTTACTTAGTTGGAAAAATGTCGCTTCCAGACAAGCAACTGGCCGTGCATGTACACTTCAGTGCACACACGGTGTACGAACGTGGGATCATACCTTTCCGTATGAACGATTATGTGCATTTCCAGAGAAAGGTTGATACTCGGTATCCACATACACATTAGTTTTTTTGTGCAGAATCACACACCCTCATACGCATACACACATACCAACTCGGGTTGTTATACGTTCGGGGATTCGTTATAAAAGAATTGTTTCTGGCTACATGGAAATTCCACGGGTATTTACAGGTAAGATTATCCATTATCTCATACATCTGCCTTTCTTGCACTCTTTGCCTAGATCTTCTCATTATCCCTCTGATATCACTAGCTGGGCCCCTAGAAATCACAAGCTAAGGTAACCGCAAGTTCTATGAAGTTTCTTCCTCCGCAATTCTCGCTTGTGGAACTCTCTTCCGACCTCTTGCTTTCTAGTCATTTTTGAGCTTCAAAAAGTTAAATTCATTATCAATCGTTATTTTTTGCATTCTTAATTCCTGTTCTCTCTCTTTAATAATGTTTTTCTTTTTCTCGCATTCTTTAACACCCAGTAACCCCCACCACCACCACTTGTGTTTTAGTGGCTTTATTGCCTTGCTTGGAGTGAAATGATTATAAAAACATATTTTATTTACTCTCAGCCTTAGTCTGTATCTTCTCAGTTTCTCTCTAGATGGACTGCTTTTCTATCGCCATTTGTCTGTATCTTTTGACACGCTCCTTTATCTCTTCCAATCTTCGTTGTCCGTCCATACTCTTGTCGAAGTGTTATACAAGCATGTACTAGTTTCATATGCAGGAAAGGAATAAGACATGCACAAATATTTTCATCAGGGGAAATACATTGTTAATTGAATCTGTAATTAAATGTAACATCTGGTCACTTGTTTTCTTTAGTCAAAATTCGGATAGAACTTATGGGATGACCTATATATATATATATATATATATATATAAGGTCATCCCATATATATATATATATATATATATCAGGTCATCCCATATATATATATATATATATATCAGGTCATCCCATATATATATATATATATATATATCAGGTCATCCCATATGACCTATATATATATATATATATATATATATATATATATATATATATATATATATATATATATATATCAGGTCATCCCATAAGTTCTGTCCGAATTTTGACTAAAGAAAACAAGTGACCAAATGTTATATTTAATTACAGATTCAATTAACAATGTATTTTCCCTGATTATCTATGATTCTTTCCATCTATTAACAAGCTTACTCATTTCATTACTGTAAAATTCTTTTGGCTTTGATCCGAAGAACTCAAAAATGTCAGTTTTAACCTCTTCCTGTGTTACAAAAGCTGTTTCTTCCAAATGATTCTGTAAGCTACGAAACAAATGGTAGTCCGAAGGAGTATATATATATATATATATATATATATATATATATATATATATATATATAAGTAAAAGATTGTCACTTAGCTTATTGATGTTACCTTCACCATCCCGACTCCAGAGTTTCGTAGGTGGACCTGTCCATCCACTCTTCAGGGAATAACCTTTCACTTGGTTGGTTTTCTCTTCATTATTCTACAGCAGTCTTAATTTTCCTCCTCCACACATTTCCTTTTACTTTACGGCCATATCATTTTGAAATATTAGTTCTCGTACGATCACCGAAATTAAGCAATGTCGATCCTGTTCAGTACCTAGATGGCCGGCTGCTTGGAAATATCAGTTGCTGTAAGTTTGAATGCTCAGGTGATGTAATGGATAACAACTTGGAATTTTAAATCAAAGTGCCGAGTTCCAATTCCAATCGGGTTCCTTGTATCCACTGACGTGCAAATAACCTTTAGAAAGTTATGAATCCACCTCTTCCCCCATTTAAGGGTTAATTAGTAGGACTTGTATCTCTAAATCATTATTGTTTTAAAAAAAAGTCTTACAATCTAAAAATATTTTATGTTTTTTTTTCTTAAAAACCAGAAAATATTTTTAGATTGTATGACTTTTTTTTGAGACAATAATGCTTTGATGGGTTGATTAAGCGTAAAAAACAAATCGATCAAACCAATTTATTACCGTTTAATATAATGAATCTTTTTCGCTCAGAAAGTGTAACGAAAGATAAAAACGACACTGTAAAAACGTAACAGCTGTATACACATGCAAAAAAAAAAAATAACGGTAGATATTTCAAATTTTAGTATAGTTCAGCCAAAATAAGACGACGTAATTAGTCTAAAGTTTTTGTTCATAAGCAAAAAAGAATGTTTTGATAGGTTTGTAGTAGATAGCCATTGTAAAATGGGTGTTATGTATAAGGTCTGCGTTCGCACTTAGTTCACATTCTTAACGTTTCTTCTTTCATGACATAACCACAGAGAGAAGGAGGGAGAGAGCGTGGCGAGAGATAGAGAAATGAAGTTTATTTAATAAACTTAACAAAATTATGACAAATATATACTTAAGAATCATATCTTTAACAATGGAGATGAGGTATCTAGGGACTGGTAACTTTCCATGGAACTAAAAAAAAAAAAGGCGAGTTTACGGCCATATCACGTTGAAACACCTGTTCCCGTACGATTACTGAAGTTAAGCAAGGTTGTTGGTGTAATGGATACTGACTCGGAATTGTTAATCGGAGAACCGAGTTTCAATTTTCCGTTGGGTTCGTTATATACGCTTTACGCACAAATACCTCTTCTCCCCCTGCTAGGGATTAATTAGTAATACGTTTATCACTTAATCATTATTATCTAAAAAAAAAAAAAGATTCTTACAATCTACAATATTTTCCGGCTTTAAATAACCTGTAAATGTTTGATAAGCCGTTGAAAACGAATCAGTCGATTATTTCATGAAACAACAGGAGGAGGAGGATGAAGAGACCGTGACTCGAGATAGATTTAATAAAATAAACAGAAATATGGCTTAAATATACTCTTAAGAATCTCATATTTAACAATGGAAATCAAACGGGATGTGACAAGTCTCCCACTGCTCTATCGCTACTTCCATGGAAAGTGTTCGGACGAACTGCATACCTCGGTTCCGCCAGTTTTAACCTTCACGGCTAGGACCCTCCCATGCCACTCACATTGTAACAAACCACCCACATTCCGTCCGTATTCCATTGATGAGAAGTAAGTTCCACTTTAAAAGCTTTTTCCCGCGTGTTGTGGAGTTATTTCCACAATAGAACTTGTAGTCGGACTAAATGCGTCCTAAATGGGTTAAACGTACAGAAACGTTAGGAACTTGTAATAAAGTGTTACGCAGAGTAATCGAGTTGTGGTCGCTGAACACTACTCCTCTCCTCGACTATTTCTGACTCCTACTTATAATAGGTGGGAGAGTCTATTACCTAGACAAGGTGTCTTTCACTATAACACCGCGAACCATTGATTTGTGGAACCAACTCTCAAGAGGATATTTCCCCGATCAGTTCAATCTTAATCTGTTCAAGTATAGGGTTAAACGTTATCTTTCCCTCCTATCCGCATAAACTGCCTCTAACTCTGTAACCCTCTACCTCGAGTGGACCCCGGGCCTTGTACAGGGTAAACCACACTGTAAAAAAAAAAAAGACAAAGATATCTGGGAACTGCTCTCAGTAGTACATTTCCATAGAACTAAAACAAAAAAAAAAAGAAAAAAAAGAAAACATACTTTGACGCTTGTGGATAAAGCTGGTAAAATGAGGCAATTTCTGGGAAGTTCCCATCCTATGTGTGGAACGACATTGAGCATCGACCTTGTGTGACATTTTGCTGTTATGAGGAGGAGGCAAATGAATGCATACAAGTACATCATAAACGAAATCGTTTTCCTGAAAATAGCAAATAAAGTAAGAGTGAACGATCTCTAACTGTTGGATAATGATATATCTGGAAAGATTATGCTAATTTTATGTGTGTAAAATCCTTCTTTAAAACTTATCTGTTTTTTTTTCTTCTTTTTTCTTCTTCTGTTCTTGCAATTTATACGAAATATATCGCATTTGCACTGCTTTACGCCTGATTTGCGTCCTTTCTTCATTGCTGAGAATCAAAACGGTTCATTATCTACACAAATGGAAAGTGAAACGGTACTGTAAAATGCGAAGCCCTTGAATAACGTTCAGGAAACACATGTGAAAAATCGTAAAAACGCCATCTCTCGTTCTCTCTCTTCTGAAAAAAAACAACCTGCAATATACACCGAAGTCTTACAGTAGTTCCCTTTCGTTAGCTCTTACGTGTATTCTTTTACGTGCTATGTCCCTCCAGGACGTGCGCGATCATGGCCCTCCCCAACTTCCTATCATTTGTAGTTTTCAGAAATGCCTGTCCGCTTACTATCTTCTCGGTCCCTTTTGCTGTCATACATTTACACAAGCTCGTTATATAGGGTACTAGTTGCTTCCCCCTTGCTTTCAATATGTACTGTGCGTGTCAATATTTTCAAGACTTCTTTCCTCGTTCCAAGTCAGAGAAATTTGAACTGTCTCTTCCTGGTTCTATGTACATGTGGCTCATTTGTTCCTATTTACCTTAAAACTTTCTTGTTATCCTTATGTTCTGTCTATGGTATTCTTTGCATCCTTTTGCAGAACCACGTCTCTGTTGCTGTTGATTAATATTGCATAGCTGTAAAGAACTTTTTTTCTTTGTTTCAATCGAAATTTCACTATATTTTAATATTTTGTTAAGCTCTTGGAAGACATCTTTGACACAAAACTGAAGTATACGTTGATTACTTTTTTTTTATCGTTCTCGCTACTTAGCAATGTTTCTCTTTTCTAATTCTTCCATACCCAGTAACTTCGTTGTGTCTTGGTGGCTTTGCCGCCTTTCTTGAGGTGATCTCGATTTAAAAATAATAATAATCACAAAAATTATTCCGAATGTAAATGATGTAGTAAAGACAGGCAGTTGTGAAGCGCCATGATCATGGTCCTGAATGGAATTAGTGCATAAAAGAAAGTAAGTGTTTCAAGTATACACGCACAATATCGTCTTGAGGCCGTCTCCTTGGAAACAAATTCATTTCTATTACAATTGTGAACGTACAAGCCTAATGAAAATCGGAAGAATTTAACTCTGTTCATTTTTATGCCAGTGTGGTAAATGTACTACTTCGCGGTTATTTACGTCGTTCCTCATCTCATAAATAAATACACAAGCGCCGAGTGAAACGATGTTCATTGTTCCCACAGACATGGAAATACACCGGCATGATTCTCCAGCGCAATCGATAAATGTAACAAATCATGTCTCTTCTATTTATTTTGACATTTATATCTAGTTTAAGTAAACGAACGTTTTCCGTACACGTCGATCGCATATTGCTAGTCATGCATCTGTGAAATTACAAAACACGTAACTTGCATTACGATTGTATAATGCATCTCCGTAGTATGTGATGTATAATGGTCATCATATCTGTAACGTTTCTCGTTACATGCATTTTACACACCAAAATAGACGTGCATGAAGCACAATATACACATATCTGTATGAGCGAGAACCAATCACGAAATTTATTTTGGCATGTTTTCAATTGTTAATAAATAGTTATAGCAAGGAATTCACTTCCAGAATACTTTCATTCCTTTTCAAATTGGTGTACACGTGAATGCGTCGCAGAAACAGTAAATAATATTGATAAGCAGAGGATAAATGTAGGTACCTCCAAAAAATGTAGGTACCTCCAAAACAAAGCGACACCAAATGTTTCAAATGCATTTTAAAAATGAAAAGTCTTTCTTGAAGAGAATTTCAAATTTAATTCCATTTAATATTTCTAATATAGCAAAATACTTTCCTGTATTTAAAACCGAATTTGACTTGATTGTAACGTCAACATCTTGATTATGTAATTATTTTCTCTTCTAGTTACATGTGAAAAACAGGATCAAAACCTGAGGCCCACAAACCTTCGAAGGAAAATTTGGGTGGGGGGAAGGGCAGGACTTTTTTTTAATTTTTAATTACCAAAAATCAGGGAATTATCCAATTTAAATGTAAATCTCAGTGCATATACATTAGTTATTTACTTTTATAATCAGTAGCTTTTTTATTTTAAAAAATCTGAGAAAATGTTATTTTTGTAATAGCCACCAATATTTTAATGACTAAATTTTACTCGAAAAAAAGTTTAAGTCGCAAATTTTTACATTTCCATAAAGATTAATCGCCGACGCATCTTCCCTGAAAAAAAACAAACCTTTTACAAAGATTCCAACACAACACAAACGGGATTGTCTTAAAATTTGTTTTAAAAACAGTATTTCAGTTTTCGGGAGAGTTTTTGATGTGTTGAAATTTTTTAACATTTTTATTTTTTCAGCAATTATTTTCTCGGTTTTATCTTTCTAGAAATGTAAAAAATAGGAAATAGAAATTTTATTTTAATTACTAGCCGTAGGCTTCTGATTAGTATTACTATTAGTAAAAAAAAAACCACACCAGAGATACTCCATAGGGGATGATCTTGGAATAAAAAATTATTTTACCGTGATATATTACCCTATTAATTGATTTAAAAGAACTGTTTAGAAAGTACTTCCAAAAAATGTAGGTACCTCCAAAACAAAGCGACACCAAATGTTTAAAATGCATTTTAAAAATCAAAAGTCTTTCTTAAAGAGAATTTCAATTTTAATTCCAATAGATTAAATTTAATATTTCTAATATAGCGAAATACTTTCCTGTATTTAAAACCGAATTTGACTTGATTGTAACGTAAACATCTTGATTATGTAATTATTTTCTCTTCTAGTTACATGTGAAAAACAGGATCAAAAGAGAAACTTCTAATCAGAAAAACATAAAATCTCTTGGATGCTTAATAAAGAAAGCAAGAACTTGAGAACTTAACATACACAGCACACAAGGTTGTTAGGTAGGTTTATACTTGTTTCCCTCTACTTTCAATATGTTCTGCGAGTGTCACATTTTCCAAGCCCTCTTCCCTCATTACATGTCAGAGAAATAAGGGTGTAGTATCTTCTTTTCTCGGCTGGATTTCAAGTTGTGTGGAAGATCAATATCTTGATTATGTCATTATTTTCTCTTCAAGTTATATGTGCTATCCATTTCAGTTGTTGCTGCTGTTGAAAGTCCTCAACTGATGTGGTTTCTGTTATTTGGTACAATTCTTTGTGATTCTGTAGCGACAGTGCACAATGTTTGAAGGATGATGGTATTCGCCAAGACCCAAAGCCTTCACTCGCTCAAAGCCATTTTTAACCATTGATCTTGGAAAGCGGCTGTATAGAGCTGACAGTTTAAATATTTCTGAACTGTTTTGGCGCCATGCATGACATCGATATGAAAGTGTCGATCTGACGAGCAGGGCCGGCGTTAGGGTCTCAAGAAAACTTTGATACAGGACCACCCTCTCTAATACGTGTCGATTTCAAATTTCCCAACATGAGGCCCACAAACCTTCGAAGGAAAATTTTTTTGGAAGATCAGAGCTTTTTTTTTTCATTACCAAAAATCAGGGAATTATCCAATTTAAATGAAAATCTCAGTGCATATATATTAGTTATTTACTTTTATAATCAGTAGCTTTTTTTATTTTAAAAAATCTGAGAAAATGTTATTTTTGTAATAGCCACCAATATTTTAATGACTAAATTTTACTCGAAAAAAAGTCGCAAATTTTTACATTTCCATAAAGATTAATCGCCGACGCATCTTCTCTGAACAAAAAACATAAAACCTTATACAAAGATTCCAACACAACACAAACGGGATTGTCTTAAAATTTGTTTTAAAAACAGTATTTCAATATTCGGGAGAGTTTTTGATGTATTGAAATTTTTAAACATTTTTATTTTTTAAGCGATCATTTTCTCGGTTTTATCTTTCTAGAAATGTAAAAAGTAGGAAATAGAAATTTTATTTTAATTACTAGCCGTAGGCTTCTGGTTAGTATTACTATTAGTAAAAAAAAACAAAATCAGAGATACTCCATAGGGGATGATCTTGGAATAAAAAATTATTTTACCGAGATATATTACCCTCTTAATTGATTTAAAAGAACTGTTTAGAAAGAAAATTACAATTAAAAAAAAAAAGGGCTACTTAAATTAGTACTTCCGCGCCCACTTCCTCAGTAGGTATGGGGCCCCAACGCAGTTGAGAGGTTCGGGGTAGTAAGCACCGGCCATGTCGATTATTATAGTTGATGATTGACAATATAACTTAAGTAGAAAAAAAGTAAAACGTACAAAAAGCAAAAAACGCTGATCCAACTTGGTTGGGAGTTCCTGCGAAGTACGCACCACACCGGCGATGTATATTATTATTTGATGACTGACAATGAAACATCAGTTTAAAAATAAAAAAATGGCGGATGGCCATAAAACAGCGCTGGAAAAAATGGCAGAGGCCACAACGCCCCCTCCCCCCAAAAACGGAAAACTCGGTCGGGGATTTCGGGGGCAAGACGCGCCGGCCATGTTGACGTGGCTATTTAAGAATATGGATGCGCGTAAAAAGACCGCAGATTTAGGTCCAGGTCTGTTTTATCGCAAGAATTGTAATGTATTTCATAATTAGGTTTGAATCATTTATAAATAATTGACATTTAATTTATTGTCTACTTTAAATTTGCATGTGCATTTTGATTGGTTAATATGCAAATCGGTGTTGTTTTGTAGTTCTAGATGAAATAACGTGAATAGTTTGTAGTAACTTTTTTTTACAATATGGTTCACCCTGTACAAGTTCTGTGGGCCACTCGAGGTAGAGGGTTACTTTAAGGGGTAAATATGTAGTTTATATGGATAGGAGGGGGGGAGATAATGGCTAAAACTACTGTTTGTATTGCTACTGAGCTGGTTCAATGTGGAGTGCATTAGAGAATGCAGTCTTGGTTCAAAATCAGCTCACTATTATGGAATCTATATATAAATGTGTGTCTTTGTGTGTTCTGGTTAATGTACTGTATTTTTCGGCTATGTGAGCAGAAGCGAATTGACCTACATATAAAAATCCATCGATACTTACTTCTGAACTGACTTTCTTTACATTTTTTCTCCTTTTAATAGCATGTAGGCAGATTATAGCTCTCCGCGGATTTCTGCAAACTGTCACGACTTCTTGGAAAATATACTCAATTTGTTTCTCGTTGCCGTTTGCGCGGTTTTGACTTCACTTCTCCTAAAGTGGTCGCTTTTCCAGTCTAGCCTATCCTGTTATTTAACCCATAGCTCGGGAGATTCGAGAGATTCACGCCTTTCCTGAAAGTGAACACCTCCAGTAATCGTTACGCAACATGCATATCCTTCTAATCATCCTTATTTTATGTGCCGTGTCCCTTCATGACGTAGGTGATCATGGCCCTCTACATCTTCCTGTCTTTTGTAGCTCTTAATAAGTTTCGTCTTTTGTTATTTCTCCCAAACCCTGTTCTACCATCATTTTCTCAAGCACTTCATGTATGTTACACGCTGCTTTCTCTGTTCCATGTGTATCAGGTTTTCCAAGCCCTCCTTCCTCATTATGCTCCCCAGATACTTCAACTGCTTCGTCCTGGAGTTAAGCATAAGTTTCCGTTTTGTTTCCATTTTCTTCAAAACCTCGTTGTTGCTCACATGTTTAGTCTATGGTATTCTCAGCATCTTTCTGTAGAACCACATTTCTCTTACTTCAAGTATCGTCTTCATCTCTGAGGAGATTGTCCTGCATTCACTGTCATAAAGGGGGATAGATATCACATAACAGTTCAGTACTCTTGTCTTTGTTTCTAACCAAATTTTTCTGTCTTTTTATACTTTGCTTAGCTTTTGAAATCCATCTTTGGCTATCTCAATACATCTTCGGATCTCAGTGTCCCGCTTTCCGTCTTCTGTTAGAACACTTCCCAGATATTTAAATCATTAGTGGCCCAAATTGTTTGGATGCTCACTTATCGTCGCAGGAGCAACAAAGAAACTTCTAATCAGAAAGCGACAAATAAACTCTCTTGTACGCATAATAAAGAAAAAGAGAAGAACTTGAGAATTTAACACACAAAGGTCGTGAGGTAGATTAATATTTGTTTCCCTCTGCTTTCAATATGTCCTGTGAGTGTCAAATTCCCCATGCTCTATTTTCTTTAAAATTGATACATTTTTATGTTTATTATTTAATTATGACACAGAACAAATAGATTTATAAATCTTTCGTCAAAGATTTATTGAAAATTTTCAACATGTACTCCGTCTATGTCCCTGCAAATTTCAAATCTATCCTTAGCATTGCGAAACACAATTTTGAAGCATTTCAGGAGTTATCTCCTGCACTGCGAACTGAATGTGTTCTTGAATCTCAGATAAACTATTGATCTTTTGGCAATAAACCTTTGTTTATATGAAACCCCATGCAAAGAAATCCGAGAGATGTGGTAAACAAAGATGAGTTCTCGTGTATTCATTATTAATAGGGCTCTGAAAGGGAATGAAAATAAAATTAGAAAAATTATAAAGTTATAAACAAAATTCGAAATTTATACACTTCTAACACGTTAGTGTTAGAAGTGTATAAATTTTGAATTTTTATTCTTTATAATTTTTCTAATTTTATTTTCATGATGAATAAAAATAAAAGTGTGTTTTTTTTAATTGCCCGATTTCACGGAAATAGGTACCGTATTTGACGGTATATAAGACGCACGGATGTATAAGACGCACCCCAATTACAGCAGGGTAAACCTAGAAAAAAACTAGTAATTAGTAAAATTATTAGTAAATGTTACAGCCTAGGCTATATTTATGAGGTATTATTTTGGTTAAACAAGCCATGATTATAATTAAACGAAAAATAATAGGAAAAAAACACGAGTCTATAAAAGACTCGTGTTTTTTCCTATTATTTTTCGTTTAATTATATCCAAAGGCAAGAAAACAAAATAAAAATCAAGCAAGTATTACAATTGAGCAAAACAGTACAGTTGCCATTAAAATTTTATTTATCTTCAAATCCATAAAATTCGTCGTCTTCATTATCAAAACTCTGATACTCCTTTTCAATACTACTATCATCGTCGTTAAATAATGCGTCATCTTCCGTTCCATTGAAAGCATTGCTAATGCCACACTTTTTAAAAGATTTCACAACAATTTCTGGTCTAATATTATCCCAAGCTTGCTTCACCCATTCGCAGACTTGTGCAAAGCTGGGTCTTTTTTATTCTTCCTGTAAGAATACGGTCGTAATCAGGCATTGCCATCCACGTGTTCCATTGCTCTTTCATGTTTAAGTCTAAGTCAATAGGAGTTGCCAGGTAGCTAATTTCGGCCGACTATCGCGAATTTTAAACCTAAATGTGGCATATAAGACACAGGGGAAGTTAAAAAGATATTTTTAGTAAAAAAAAAAAAAAGAAAGTGCGCCTTATATGCCGTCAAATACGGCATTTAATTCTGGGACATTCTGTATAACTGCAACTGTTAACAGGACGTTCCGTCTGATTCATCTTCAACCATCAATAAAGGGTAATCAGTAAGAAAAACTGGAAACTGCTGTTAACGAAATCTGAAAATGGATCGGTCGAAAACAGTATTAACGCTTTGAACCCTGAGTTCCTGTGCAATTTTAACCCCTCTGCCTTGTAACAAAGACAACAACAAGAGAAATAATCAAGTAGATGAAATTGTGAATTTGTTCAACAATAAATATTTTTTATAAACACAACAAATACATATATAGTCAGTGCAAAAGTTGTTAAACACATTAGAGTTCTTTGGTGTGTAATACTGAAAGAATTTAAGTTGCTGTACTGTATGTGTGAAAATGAGAAGGTGTAGTTAACTATATTTGTTGTTATAGGGAAATTAAACAGTTGTTTTTTTTTGTTTTGTTTTTTTTTGTATTAAATAGAAAAAAGTATTGTTCTTGACTCACTGATTGTTATAGAGTTATCGCTCTTTTACTGGAGATTCTTGTTGTGGAATAGAATATTTTGTGGGAGTGAGCGTTAAGCCTGAAATTGGTTGAGAAGGTTTGTTGTTGTGTTGAAGAATTTAGTTCGTCTCCTTTGCTGTGTTGATTTCCAATGAAGTCAAGTGAATTGGTTCAATATTTTAAGTGCCCACTGACCAAGTCGCGTCGAAGTTTCGTTTTTATTAGTTCTCTTGGTCACGTCGGGGGGCTCGTGAACATGTTTACATTTTATGGCGTCGACTAGCGGTCAAAATTTGGGTCGGTACCTTCGGACGTAGTTGACGACACCTAATTAATATTTTACAACCAATCAAAATGCATCAGTTGTTATACTTGGTTGGGAGCCTTTATGTGTTTAACTTGCACAAAATTTAAGATTTAAAAACAAAGTCGGAATCTGATTCCATAGCCTTAGCTCCTGAGTCAAAATTAACAAATAATTGGTATGTAATGTTTCACGGTAGATAAAATGTTATATCGTGGATTAAACAACAAAGTAATCCCGAGTGGAAAGATTACAATAACACATGAAATCAGGTAACAAATAACAATGGTTTATTGTACGTAAAGTACAAATGAGCAAGAGTTCGTAATACTAAGGAAAACAGGAGATAAGTAACGGAGGTTCGTAAGGGTCGCCTTCGCTCTCTCTGTCTGTCTCACTTTTTCCCCTTCTTCAATAGCTCGTCAGTCTTTTATAGACTGACCAATCCATGTCGGGGTGTGCCAGGTTGTTCCACTATAACACCTTCCCCTGAGCTAAATTCTTCCCTAGAATTTTGCTTTCAATATTTTTTTCTCTTTGGATTTGGACATAGACGTGTAGTCCTCTTCCTTTTTCTATCACTTTTTCTCCTACCATTCCGAGTTGGTGTATTTTTTGATTTTTGAAAATCAGTGATTTTTGGAGTCGATGTTACCGCCATCGGTACTTCACTATTTATGGGGGGTTGGATTTGGAAAGCATCGTATAACACTTCCATCGATATTTCGCTGTCATTTTCCACGGTTTCAATGTATCGGTATCTCATTTGGTTAATATGTCTTTTGCACAAAAAATTTACAATATATATCACTCTACCGATTCTTTTTGACACTATACCGTCCTCCCAAAAACACTTTCCTGACCGATAGTTCTTAAAGAAGACTTTATCGCCCTCTTATACGTTGTAAATTTTGTGTTTACTTTCGTATAATTTTTCTTTTTCTTATTTGGTAACATCCTATCGAACACTGAACGTATTCTCCTTGCAAACATAATTTCTGCAGGTGATAGATTAGCGTTTGTATTCTGATTTGGTGTTATCCTATATACCGCTAAAAACTTTTGTAAGCTTTTTTTCTTCAGTGTCGATTCCGTTATTTTTTCTTAATGCTCTCTTGAATGTGTCGACAAACCTTTCTACCTGTCCGTTTGATCTAGGATTGTACGTCGGCGTTGTTACGTGTTCAATTACCAACGAATCACAGTAATCTTTGAATTCCTTCCCGGTAAACATAGTAGCATTGTCGCTTACAATTGTATTTACTACTCCAAAACGGCTAAATACTTCGTCTAACGCTTTTATGGTGTTTGAATCTGTCGGGTGTTTATACCTATAAACCTCAGGCCATTGGGGAAAACTATCTACGATTACTAGATAATAGTATCCTTTTAATGGTCCTGCATAGTCAATATGAATACGTGTCCACGGAACGTCCGTTTTTGGCCAGGGTTGAGTCCTTATCGGTGGAGCTTTGGCTGCTAACTGACAACCTTTACATTGTTTTATCATATCTTCTATATTTTGGTTCATCCTAGGCCAATAAACGTAACCTCTCATTAGCGACTTCATTCTGGAGGTTCCAGGATGGCCCATATGAAACTCTTTCAAAACTCTTTTTTGTAGGACACGCGGTATTACGACTCTATCCGCATATATCAGCGTTTCGTCGCATATCGAAAATGGAGACACCCTTAAACCTTTTTTCTTTTCGTTCCACCTTGCATGTTTCTTCATGTTAGTAATATATTCATCCATTTTCGCTGCTTTTTTTATTTCTTCCTGTGTCACTGGTAGCTCTCTAACAGTGTTAACAAGTGCTTCCGCTAGTTCTTTTTCCTCTTTTAGTGCTGCTATAACCGTTTCTTCCAGCAATTCAGAGTTTTGGGGGTTTAATCTAGATAGACCATCTGCGTGTGCGATTTTAATTGATGGCAAGTGTTGCATTTTGAAATTGTAGTTGAGTAAAATAATATTCCATCTCTGTAATCTATTTGCAGTATGGGCTCGCACGCTTTTTTTCGAACCAAAAATCGACAGTAGTGGTTTATGGTCCGTTTGCAAAACGAACGATCTACCATGAATAAACCTGTGAAATTTCTTAATGGCGTAAATTATTCCCAGACCTTCTTTTTCTATCTGACTATAATTTTTTCCGCAGGTAATACGCTTCTTGATGCGTGCGTAATCGGTTTCGTTGATCCGTCCTCGAATTTGTGTAAAAAGTACCGCATCTGCACCATATTCGCTTGCATCTGATGCTACAATTAATTCCTTTTTCAGGATCGTAATGTGCTAATGCTAAATCCGATAATAAGAACATTTTTATTTCTTTGAAATGCTTCTTCGCATTCTTTTGTCAAGCACCATTTCTTACCTTTCCTTAATAACTCGTTTAACGGATCTCTCAACTCGTGCATTTTAGGAATATATAAACTATAATAATTTGCTAAACCCAGGAATGATTGTAATTTTGTTACATTATCCGGTACAGGCATATTTCTAATAGCTTCTGTTCTATTTGGGTTAGGCTTTCTTCCTTTATGATCAATTATCTGACCCAAATATTCAATTTTGTTCATGCAGAAATCGCATTTGTCAAGTCCCACTTTAAATCCGTAATTCTGTAGTCTCTTGAATACTTCTTGAACACGATTTTTGTGCTCTTCCAAATTTTGGCTCTTTATCAATATGTCATCTAAGTATGCCATTGCGAATTCAAGACCAGCCAGCATCGTATCCATAATTTGTTGAAACACACTTGGGGCTACCTTCAACCCGAACGGCAAACGTTTTAAGTTGTATAGCCCTCTATGTGTATTGATAGTTAGATACTTTGTACATTCTTCCTCGACTTTGACTTGTAAATAAGCTTCGGACAGATCAATTTTCGAGAAAATTTTTCCTCCATTCAACCTCGAGAAAATTTCTTCAGGCGTAGGAAGAGGATAGCTGTGGTCCTTTAGACATTCATTCAACCCCGTTGAAAAATCAGCACATACTCTTATTTTCTTATTTTTCTTTTTTACGTACACCGTAGGTGACGACCACTCAGAGTAATCTACTTTTTTAATTACTCCAATCTCTTCTAGTCTTTGTAATTCTTTGTCTATCATTTCCAATGACGAAAATGGTGCCTTTCTTTTCTGCTTAAACACTGGTTTTGCATTATCCTTTAACTCGAACTTTACTTCAGTCTTAGTACAGCGACCTCGTCCGTCAGCAAATACTTCCTTAAATTCATCTTTTACGTTTTCAACGAATTTTTCTGTCTTTTTGCTATTTTCTATATTCGACACATTTAAGTTTCTACAAAATTTGTTAATTGGTTTTTCCCATAAATTGAATAACACAATCCAGTCAATACCAAATAAATTTGAATTTCTTCCAGATATGGCGTAGATTTTTGCTTTGTACGTTTTATCGTCAAATGACAGTTTCGCGTAAAGTTCTCCTTTGAATTTTAGCTTTCTTCCAGAAACACCTCTGGCCCTTTTCTGAGTGTTTTGTAGTTTTGGTTGTCCAATTTTCTTCCATGTAACTTCGTCGATTATAGATATGTCAATTCCGGTATCAAGCAGACAGCTTATAGTTCGACCACTTATTTTAACGTCTACATACTTTCTTCCTTCATTATTTGTATCTCTATTTGATACAACTGTATTTATCCTTTTGGACTTCTGATGTTTTTTTCTTTTTGCAAACATGACCTTTTCGACCGCATTCATAACATATTTTATTTCTAAAATAACGCTTACTTGTAGCATGGTTTATTCCACCACATGCTTTGCAGTAGTATTTTACTTCCTTGTAGACTCGTTGTTTAACTCTTTTTACTTGGGCAATATTTTTCTCCTCTATACTTATATTGTCTCGTTTTATATTGAGTAATTTCTGACATTCCTCCGTAACTTTCTGTAACGTTACTTCTGTATCTTGTTCCATAATTGCCAGTATTCCTGAACGAATTTCTTTATCCTTTGTTGCAGTTAACCCTTGAGCAAAAATTAAACACTTAAACATGTCTTCTTTAATTTCTTTGATCTTGAATAATTCACACTGAGAATTCACTTTTCCTGTGTATGAAATAAAGTCGTTTTCTTCCTGTTTAACCATATTTAAACATTTATAACGTGTAAGAAATAAACTTTCACGTTCACCAAATATTTTAGACAATATTTCAATCGTTTCTTTGAACGATATATCCTCCGGCTTCTTTGGTAGAATGAAATTAGTGTACTTGGTGTTTTCCTGAGCACCTACTTTTTGTAATAGTAATATAATTTTTTCTTCGTCAGATCATAACTGACATCTTTTTGAAAAAATTGTTTCGTACCGTCTGAAGTACGCTGGAAAAGTTACACCTTCCATAGGTTTGTAATGGAATTCTGAAAGTGAATTAGTAATCTCTTCAGCAGAGAAAAATCTTGATCCTTCCTTTTGATCGACTTGTTTTGTTAATATCTTTTCCAAGACTTCTTGCTGCTTTAAAATTTGCTTTTGTAAGTCTAACTGCTGTTCCTGCCGTTCCTGCAGTTGTATCTGTTGTTGTTGTTGATACTGTAATTGTTGTACTTGTAATAATTCGATTTGTTTTTGAATCGATTAATTTTGTTCTTCCCAATGTGTCTGTTGCTGCTGCATAGCAGAACACATGGTTTTCGAAAATTCCAAGAACTCTTCCATATTACTTTTTTAAGGCACAACAAAAATAAAAATAAAAATCACTACCTTTAGTCGATAAACTAGTCCAGCGACTGGTAAAAACGTATTATTCGACGTTTGACTTGGTTGTCGCTGTTATCTTTGGAGGAGTGTCTTTTTTCATTCCTCGTTCGATACCGTTAAATTACCTTGTGAGTTTATTTTGAATTTACGTTCGACGTATGTTATATCGTCTTGTGAGTTGTTTTCGAATCCTCGTAGTCACTGTTATGTTGTGTCGTGAGTTCTTTTCGAATCCTCGTGGCCCACTGTTATGTTGAGTCGTGAGTTCTTTTCGAATCCTCGTCGCCACTGTTATATCGTGGATTATACGATATAAACAACAAAGTAATCCCGAGTGGAAAGATTACAAAAACACAAGAAATCAGGTAACAAATAACAATGGTTTATTGTACGTAAAGTACAAATGAGCAAGAGTTCGTAATACTAAGGAAAACAGGAGATAAGTAACGGAGGTTCGTAAGGGTCGTCTTCGCTCTCTCTGTCTGTCTCACTTTTCCTCTTCTTCAATAGCTCGTCAGTCTTTTATAGACTGACCAATCCATGTCGGGGTGTGCCAGGTTGTTCCACTATAACATAAAAATAGCTACAAGTGTTTACCCTCCGTTCAATCGGTAGCTGAGTATTGAGTCATTTTTCTCTACTAGTGTTCAACCGGTGACTGGGCATTGCGTCATTTTTCTCTCATACCAGCAAAGCGGTAGGCAGGGCTCAATGGATTAAGATACTAGTTACCGTATGTACTCGCGTATCATGCGACTTTTGAAGACCTAATTTTGAAGCTAATTTTAAACGGGGTCGCGTCATACACGAGATATAAGATTAGTTTATGTACTGTCGGCCCTTGCTACGCCCTTGATTAAACTATATATCCATTTACTGTAGTTAAATTAGCTTCAAAATCAGGTCTTCAAAAAGTCGAATGATATGTGAGTATATACGGTATATAAAGAAATGATTTCAGCGTCTGAACAATATTAGATATTGTGAAGACTCTTCTCAAACTTACAAACAATAAATGAGAACAAATTATTTTAAAAAGTAGACGCCGAAATCACAAAGAGCGAAATTCATAATTTAATAGCGCTAAATTGGAGATGCCAAAATCAAGTGAGTGCATAAATGCAAATACCGCCTTTTAGCAGAAGACGGAAAATGCAACACCGAAATCCGAAGGTGCATTGGGATAGCAAAAGATGCCTTTCAAAAGCTAAATAAAGTATTAAGAAACAGGAAAATCTCGTTAGAAACAAAGAAAAGTGTACTGAACTGTTGTGTAATATCGGCCCTCTTATATAGCAGTGAATGCTGAACAATCTCTTCACAGATGAAGTGGAGACTTGAAGCAACGGAAATGTGCTTCAACAGAAGGATGCTGAGAATACCATTGACTGAAACAATGACAATGTTTTAGAGAATATAGAAACTAAACGGATACTTATACTTAGCATCAGAAAGAGACGGCTGAAAAATAGGTTGATTTTTCTTATTTTCAAATCTCTTGGAAGATTGGATACTGACAGGTCATATTGAAGGCAAGAGGAACAGAAGAAAGCAGTGCCTAACTTACCTAGCAAGCTTGCGTAAATGGTTGGCAGAGTAGGGATTAGGAGAGATAGTGAAAATACAAAATTTACTAGGGACAGGTAATTGTGGAGAGTCATGATTGTCCACGTCCTGAAGGGACACGTCACATAGAAGAAGAAAGACATGCTTGTGTAAATGGCTGGCGTAACAGGGATTAGGAGAGATAGTGAAAATACAAAATTTACTAAGGACGGGAAGTTGTGGAGTGTCATGATTGTCCACGTCCTGAATGGACACGTCACACAGAAAAAGGACGTGCTTTTGTAAATGGCTGGCAAAACAGGGATTAGGAGAGATATTGAAAATACAAAATTTATTACACGCTACAAAGGACGGGAAGATTGTGGTGTGTCGTGATTGTCCACGTCCTCAAGGGACACGTGACGTAGGAGAAGGAGGACGTACTTGTGTAAATGGCTAGCATAACAGGGATTAGGAGACACAGTGAAAATACAAAATTTACTATGAGCTACAAAGGACAGTAAATTGTGGGGAGCTATGACCGCCGAGTTGCTGAAGGGATACTGCGTATAGAAGAAGGTCTTTGAAAAGTAGCCATGTATGCGAGTGTAAAACGTGAATAGCGATGGTATTAATGGAATATAAACTACAACTTATTTTATATTTTCTTTACTGCAGTATACGAGCATATCTCTTAGTAAATCTCAAAGTGCACCCTAGACATATACGTGAGACCGATGACACATATATGTACGCGCAAAGCATGGTGCGCAGGTGGGTTTTGCATATAGGATTTTCATTATTCTAAGTTTCACATGAATAGTTGAATCTGCGCCTGTATTTGAACATGAATATGTGGAGATAGTTAGGGCTGAAACATCATCTTCATGCTGACGTTGGAACTTTTTTTATATAAATTACAAGAATAAGTATTTGTATACGCGCACAGTTTAGCGTGGTTGACAATTTGCGCGTGTATGAGCAAATATGCCTATATAACTCATGCCCGCTTTTCTGACCGATATATGAAGCATTTTTATTTATCTTGCCATACATAATAATAATCATTGCGTGTATACCCAGAAAATTCGGGAAATTTAAGACGCAAGATAGCTGAGTCAAAGAAAGAAAAAATGCGAGAAAATTTCCTTTCTTCCTAAAAAAAAAACAAAAAACAAAACAAAAAAAAAACTAGTGGGATGATTTTGTGGGATGTTTCAATAATACGGCTAGACACTGCAAACTCAGAGTCACGTGACAAATGAAGAGATCGAATAAACTTTTCCATATTTGAGAAGCTCATCATAATCATCATAATCTCACTCTCTCTCTCATCGAAATATGAAATAGTTTAATCAATCTCTTCATTAGTCACGTGACTCTGAGTTTGCAGTGTGTCGCCAGACCTTTAACACATCTCACAAAATCACCAAACTACTTGCTGAACAAGAAGAAACAGGCTGATGCTAATGTGGATGTAATATGTTTGTTGTCAGATGCGAATATATATATATATATATATATATATATATATATATATATATATATATATATATATGTGAAGAAATATAGTCTTAAGATGTGCTATATTCATGGGATAAAGTGCTCAATATCAGAGATAGAGCGTGTGTAAATATAAAAGTGAGCATAGAAGTCAACACTTAGTGGCGACAGGCTGTTTCATGCTAGATGCAATCGTCAGGCCACGAGGGCTGTTATTTTTCTCGGCTATTTATATATACGAGTCAGTGGTGCATTGTGGGTAGTCTATTTTGGCGGTTATTTTACCGGAAGTCGTTTATTTATTTGTTTATTTATTTATTTGGGTTAAATTATTTTGCTTGTTTTTATTTATTTTTATTTCTTATCTTATATATATATTTATTTATTTTTTTTATTTTTTATTTTAATAGGTGTTTTTATTAACGTAATAAAAAAATGTTTATATTGCTTATTTAATAGTTTTGTTTTGGTTTGGGAAGATGATTAAAGCTATTTATTCAATTTTGGGGTTGATTGTTGTAGTTTATTCTAACTATTATTTTGGCGGGAGCAGTTTTTAATTTGTTTATTACTTCATGTATTTATTTGCATTGATTATCTTTATTTGTTTTTTGCTAACGGTTAGTTTATCAGGATCGGTTTTTTAGTTTATTTATTTATTTGGATGAATTTAGATCGATTTATTTTACTTGTATTTATTTGTTATACTGTATATTTTCTCTTTTCGGTTTTCGATTTTTAAGTAACGTCGTATTTTTTTCTTTTATCGTTATATAACAGTTATAGCTATTTTTTCGTCCGATTTTTGGTTTGATTTTTATAGTCTAACTAATATTTTGGTCATAATGGTTTGCTAATTTGTTTATTATTTATTTATTTATTTGGATTCATTGATTTTGTTTCATATTTTTTATTCTATTTCCTCTATTCTAACAGGTGTGATTTGGTAATTTGTTTGGATTAATTTATTTTGCTTATTTTATTTTTGTTTATTTATTTATTTTTATTTTATTTTATTTTTTTCCGTTTTCGATTTTTAAGTAACGTAGTAAAAATTTGTTTTCATGTCTTCATTTTGAGATGAGCTCGGATCTTTTATTTAATAATTTATTTTGGTCTGGGAAGGTAATGATAGCTATTTTTTCTCCAAGCAAAGTTTGCAAGTTTTTGATTGGTTGTTGTAGGCTGATGATCTTTTCCTTATTTTCCAAGATATTTTTGGTGTGATGCGCGTTTTGTTTTTAATTTCCCAGATATACTTAGAAAGCATTGTGCTCATCGCATATTTACTATTTGTGAAAGATGTTTTGTGTGCATAATTTCTTTGTTTCCAGGGTTCTTCAGTTACTCCTATGTATACTTTTTCTTCATTATCTGGTGATTTTATCGTGGCTTGGTATATTACGTTGTTTTGTAAACAATTCCCGTTTAAGGGACATTCGTTCTTTATTCTGCAGTTGCACGTGGGTTTAATTTGTTCGTGTGGTTTGTTGATAATTTTCCTGTTGTGCCTTTTTATTATTTGTGACATGTTCTCGGTGCAACTGTAGCTGATTTTTACTGTGTTTTTGTTGAATATTTTGTGTAGGGTGCTTGATTCCGGAAAGTGTTTGTGTAAAAGTTTGAAGAATATTTTTCCTACGTTTGTTTTTACGTTTTTGCTGTACGGTGGGTTGAACCATATGATATTTCTTTTCTTATTGGCCTTTTTTGTGTTCTGTGGTGAGTGTTGCTGGGAATCCGCTATTTTTAGGGCTGTTTCGTAGTCTTTTTTTTAGCTTTGTTAAATATGGGTTAATTGGAGGAATTGTCGGAAAGCCTGCAGTTAACCGATTTTGGTATCTGTTTGATTATATAAGGCGGGTGTTTGGAAGATGTGTGTATATAGAGTGGTTTATCATTGGGTTTTCTGTATGGTTTATATGTGCCTTTTCTTAGGTTGAAGGTAACATCTAGAAAATCTACTTCGTTTAGGTTAGTTTTTATATCTATGTCGAATCCGAACTAGAAAAGCAATAATAGAGATTTTCAAAAAAAAGATTCGACAAACACTTCAAGCCCCCTACAAAAATATTCATCAAAAACATAGTAAAAATCAGCTACAGTTGCACCGAGAACATGGTATAAATAATAAAAAATCACAACAGGAAAATTATCAACAAACCACACGTTAAAAATAATAATTCCCCTCCTAGAACAAAATTAAATAAGACAAATATTTACGAATTTAAATGCCCATTAAGGAATTGTATTCCTCATCAATCAAAATTCGTAAATAATTTTATAGGCCACACTACAACATGTTTGACACGCAGACTCACTCTACACCTTTCTGACAATAACTCAATTACATCTCATTTAAATATTCATGGAGATCTACCGGACACTATTCGGAACATACTTGTCGACAACACTAATATAATAGCATCATCTGCATGCAAAAAAAAGGCTAAAAATAATGGAAGCCTTATTAATAAAAACAAACCAACACTTAATAATATTAACTTTGAACATGGACATAATATCTTGACAGTGTTTTGAAACAAAATGTAAACATTTTATAAAACATACATTTATTTATAATTTTAACAGTTAAAATATAATTCTTGGAAATGGCTAAATGTATAACCGAAAGCGCACGGATAAAAAGAACATTCGGACAGTTTTTATATAATTTATCATCCAAAAAGAAAAAGATATTAGATCGCATGAGAAATTGTATTAAAAAACTAAAAAAAAGCACCTTGTCTGTCATTTTTAATGAAATATGCATGAAAAAAGGATTGCTGCCTAAACACACACACACACACACACACACACACACACACACACACATATATATATCTGTATATATATATATTACAGGATGGGTGGAAAGTAACTACCTATTTAATATTGTTAATAACTAAATTAAAATGAGATGTCAGTGTTTTTCATTTTTGCGTAACTTTGACAATTTACCAATCGCAGCCTATATATATATATATATATATATATATATATATATATATATATAACGACAGATGTGTGTGTATATATATATATATATATATATATATATATATAACGACAGATGTATATATATATATATATAACGACAGGTGTGTGTGTGTATATATATATATATATATATATATAACGACAGATGTATATATATATATATATAACGACAGGTGTGTGTGTGTATATATATATATATAACGACAGGTGTGTGTATATATATATATAACGACAGGTGTGTATATATATATATATATATATATATATATATATAAATCTATGACAAAGTGGAAAAAAATTTCATGTCGTGAGTTTCAGCCTTTAAGGATTAATCGGATTAAATTTGCATTTACGTTAATGCGATTACACATGAGGTGAAATTTAATTTTTTTTTTTAGATATGTTTTTGGGTATGAATTAAAAAAATAAATTTAGATATTTAATTTTAACGTCCCCTCTCAAACAATTTAGGAGCAACAAAAGGAATTTACTTTGAAAAGTTTACAAATCAAAATGTCGTATGTTGAAAGTTGGAATTCGAAGATGGGGTGAGAAAAGGTTGACCCACCTCAGGCGAAGCTGCTTTTCTATGTCCTCTTGACAAATATTCAGATTTCACACATTCGAATGAGGTAAACTCATAAGTTTATAAAAGTTATTCGTATATGAGATAAAAAAGCATTCGCGTATCAAATTTAAAAAATTCTTGTTTCTTCCTTTTCTTTTTCTTCTTTCTTCTCTGAGAGCACCAGTAGTAGTAATAGTAGTAGATTCATTTTATCCTCTAAGGTAACCGCGTACACGCCTGAGTGGTCGAATCTTGTCTACACCTTAACACGCATGGTTCGCTCAATCCTTTCTGCCCGATGACAACCTTTCGCCCGAATGTGGTCTATTCCCTTCTGTATTGCAGTAAAAATTTTACCTCATATATAGAAAACACGTGGCTCAAAACCATTAAAATAATATCATTTTTTTTCATTCTCAGTAACGCCTTGAGTTTTAGTGGTATTATCGCATTGCTTGGGGTGAAATGATTAAAAAAAACAAATAAACTGAAAATCTGCCATGAAGTTTGGTTATAAAAATCAGCTGGTGTGTGTTTGAAGCTAACAATCACTTGTGTGAGTGGAGACTGTTCATGCGAACAAAGGCTATTCCACAAAGTATTATTTCTTCTGAAGTTTGGTTTATTTTGTTTAGCGGCGTATCAACCTCTATAGGCTATTTAATGCCGAAATCTAAATATTTTGAATGCAATTTCATACCTTCAACTACAGATAAAATGTATTGTTGGTAATTTTGCTGTAAATGTATTATTGTTAATTATACCATAAATAGGTATCGCTGATAATCGTACTATAAATAAGTCTTGCTGGTCATTTTACTATATTTATTGTAGTTAATTTTACGATAAATAGATATTGTTGGTAATTTTGCTATAAATATGTATTACTGGTAATTTTACTATAAAAATGCATTTTTATACTTTCATAATTTTTTGTTTTATTTTGGGGTTCACAATCTGCTCATAGCTGGGTCAAGGTGGACCTGGTAACAACAGCAATTGAGAGATTGTTCTACACTCCTAAAAAACCCCAATAAGAGGTCTTGCTGCTGGATGTAGTTTATCGTCATACCCAGGACTAGTTCTATAAAGTGATGACATAAAGACGTGAAACCTTTTTGAAGGCTTTAATGAACAAACAAGATGGCTACATTTTTATGTGACAAACAATAATCAAGAGAAAGTCAAGAGAGTAAAAGAAAATATGTTTCGTTCTGTTTAGGGTATTGAATACATTTTGCTTTTTCTTTTGAGATATATGCGTCAGTATGACTTCAGTTAACTGAAGAAAAAACGGATGTATCTATGTACGACGATATACTGTATTAATCTTTTTTAAGGCAGCCAGGGCTTTAAAAACGATGGGCAGTCAAATGTTTTCAGCAAGACGACTATCCTAAACATATCACCAATTGAACCAAATAGTACAAAATCGACCTATTGAAGAGACTCACTCAGAATCCGTTTGAAAAATTTGTATCCATGTTCATCAGCCGAGTAACATTAACAAACTGAAGAATATCAGCTATGAAGAATGGTAAAAGTACCAGCAGAAGAGTGTTTGAAATTAACAGCTACATATAGGAAATGACTAAGGCTGTCATGTTGAACAAAGGCTATTCCACAAAATATTAGACTCTGTTTGATTCTGATTTGTGTCAGGTATTGAACATATCTTTGCCTTATCTTTTGAGATGTATGGGACTGAGTGAGTCCATATATGTGAAGAAAAAACAAACAAAAGTGGCCAAGTGCCCAAGATATATTAATGAATCGTTCCTAATGGAACCAGGGTTTTAAAAAAGATGTGCAGTTGAGTTGTTTTTTTTGGTTTTTTTCAACATGGCAACATACCTAAACATATCACCAATGCAATCAAACAGTGGTTTGAAAATAGGAAAAATCGACCGATTGAAATTTTGTGTCTTTGCTCATGATCTAAGTAATTTAAATGAAGTATTTGAAGATCTGACATGAAGAATGATTCAAAATACCAGAAAGTTCAAAGCTAACAGATACTTATTGGAAATGACTGGTGACTGTTGTCATGTACAAAGGCGTTTCCACAAAGTATTAGGCTCTGTTTGATTATGATTTGTGTCAGGTATTTAAAAGAAGTGGCTCATTCAGAATCCGTTTGAAAATCGGTGTCCTTGTCCATCAGCTTTCAATTTTGAGTGAACTGAAGATCAGCTACGAAAAGTGATCAGAAATGCCGATAGGAGAGTGTTCAAGCTAACATCAGTTTTATAGGAAGAGAAAGGAGGCTACCGTTGTGAACAAAGACTATTCCATCGAGTGTGATGTACTGTTTGATTCTGCTTTGTGTTGGGTATTGAATAATTTTTTGATTTCATCTTTTTTATATATAACGTTTGATATGTTATATAAATATATTTATTGAAGTTGCAACCATTTTTGAATGCTGTTTCATCAATTTATGTGAGTGACCACGCATCCTTCTGTTTGAGAATGTGAAAAAAAATTGTTCACTTCTATTTCAAAATAGTTATTTTGTATACCTCTCACAGATCAGTGAACTGGCGTCTTGGTTGAAGGGATAGTAGCTTGATTTTTTATGTAGCTAGTCTGAAGCTGCTGTCTTGGGCAGATTGCAATGAGTCAATATCTTTTTTTTTTTGTAGTTTAAGCTGTTGTTGTGGTGGTTGTTGTTGTTCTTCTTCCATTCAGGAATCGGAGAGCCGAGTTCGAATTCCAGTCAAATCCATTATATTCACTTACGTGCTAATACGCTTGGGAAAGGTATGAATCCGTTTCTTCTCCCCCTAACTGTGGGTAAATAGCAGGACACAGCCTTGGATGGCAGAAAGAAATGGCAATCTACCGTGGGGAAAAATTGAAAGGTGCATGATCGCCTAGCACATAACTAAGTGATGCATGAGAGAAACACATTTTGCGTGGATAGGTAAATTTATTTAGATAATATCTATATGGGCATGTTCTGTTTTTGAATATGTTTAATTGCGTTTATACTCGCGTATCATGCGACTTTTGAATACCTAATTTTGAAGTTAATTTTTAATAGGGTTGCATCATACACGAGATATAAAATTAGCGTATGTACCCTGTCTATGCCGTTAACCAAACTATATATACTCACTGTAGTAAAAAAAAATACAGTTGTATACAATAATAATGCATGTAATATTTACATATTAGTATCGTATTATAAAATAAAAACATAGAGAATATGCATCTTTTCCATTGTTTACGTTTATAAGACGTTTAGCTGCTTCTCGTTCAGTTGTTTTATGGTTGTACGCCTTTACGCAACGTGTACAGCATTTCATTTTAAAAAATTCATTTTTTAAACTTTAGGTATCGAAAATTTATGCCGAAATAGTGGTGGTACCTAGTAGCCGTTACTTTTTAAAATTCTCCTTTTACTTATTTAACTAGAAGGTAGAATAAAGAGATAGAAAAGAGATTATTTATTAGTCTATATTGTAGTTTGGTCTCGCGCATGACACACGAGATACATGATAAAATTATTTTTTTATGAGTGAAAATTTGGTGGTGGTGGTGGGTCGCACGATACGCGCGATGGCGCATTACACCAGTGTGTGTTTTTAGAACAGTTTTGGAGGGAAGATGTATTACAAGGCGGAAAAAGTTTTCGTGTGACGCGTTTCGTTCCTTACGAAATCATCGGAGTAAAAATTTGTGACTTTGGTGCGACTACACATGCGTACGAACGAGAGACGGTGGGAATTTTAAATTTAGAAAAATTTTTATTTTTTATTTTTACTTTTTATGTGTTTTCGATAGCCAATTTAATTTTTTTTTAAATTCTTATTGTTTTCATCATCTTTGTTATTAAATATCCTATATTGTGATAACAGAAAATTTGCTAAGATGTTAAAATAACAACCTGGAGGTAAATTTACTCTGGATGAACTAGCGATTAAAGTACTTTTTAAACATTTTTTTCGTCTTAGTGAACTATTTTCTCTTTTAATTAGAGTAGTATTTTATGTCAAAATTGTGACCAGTTTCGTTACGGTGATTAACTAAATGTGTTATTTTGTAATATATCCCTTTTATGTTCTTAAAATCTTTCTTATTTAAACTTCTAGTTCTTGAGGTTTCTCCAATATATTCTTTCTGGCAATCGTATCGGTGATAGAGTAAATTCCACCTTCAAGTTTTGGCTAGTTGTTTTGTTTTGAAAAGTTTTGTATTTATATAGCGTGCGTGTGTGTTTCTGTTTTTATTTTTATTTTTTTTATTTTTGGAATGCGTAATTATATTTTCATGGATGTATTCCTTTGGGGGTGCGAGTGCTTACTGGTGACGCGGATCCCACAAATTCTTTTGTACGTATATATTTATGCATTGATTACGTACATAGATGATCACATATGCTTGCGTAGACGCACGCACGATTAGGGTCAAGCAATCATGTCTATAATATTGGTGACGACACTCTAATATGGCAGACAATTTCGAATCGTAAATTAAAGTTGCCGTGGTGACAGAACCACGCTATGCCAACAGTCGATTTCCTCAAACTAAAAGCAATTGCCTCTTCCGTCGCGTTTCACTCCTCCTTCTCCTCCTCCTCTTCCATTTCATTCTCTCCCCGCATCCCGTCACCCATCCGCTCATCTCCGTCTTCATATCATCATCTTGTTTCGTCTTCATCTTCCACCTCATCAGAGGCAATAAATCTCAACTGCGTTCCTGCACGGATCGACTCTGCTTCGATAAATTTCTGCTTGGATGCAGCTTCCATTCTTTGCAATTTACACACACCTACATGAACCATTATATATATATATATATATATATATATATATATATATATATATATATATATATATATAATGTGTGTGTGTGTGTGTGTGTGTATTGAGTGTATGCGTATATAAATTATATATATATATATATATGTATGTGTGTATGTTTATATATATGTATGTGTATATGGTTATATGTGTGTATATGTATATATGTATGTGTATATATATATATGTATGTGTATATGGTTATATGTGTGTATATGTATATATGTGTGTGTGTATATGCATATATGTGTTCTATTTGTATATATATATATATATGCGTGTGTATATGTATACATATTTGTGTATGTGTGTGTATATTTATATGTCTCTGTGCATGTATATATATATGCGTGTGTATGTGTGTATATTTATACATGTATATGTGTGTGTGGATAAATATATGGTAATATAATACAACTGAGAAAATACTTGAAATTTCCGTGCTTTTTCTGGTTAGCAGAACTTCTGCTAAAAAGCGCCCAATAAATAACTAGATCTATTAATAATTATTATTTATTAATAATAATAGATCTAGTTATTTATTAAGTTATTAACCAAATAAACCACTTGAACTTTTTATTAATTTATTGGATAATATCCAACATAATAAATAAATTCAAGTGATTTATTTGATTAACCGCCTCAGGAGTTTCGCATTGAACCGCTCATCAGGGCCTTGTGTTTGTTAAAATAAATATATTTGATATAAATCTATTGAATTTATCACATGCCATATTTATAACCTTTCTGGGCGAGTGAACGGCAATTCTAACTTTCAAATTTCATATTCTTATCACGCTCACTGGAATTTCGTTGGAAACGTTCGAAGATTTAAATTTTTTAAAGCCAGTTAATTTTTTCTACATAATTCCATTGCCGGGTAAGTATCAAGGCAAGATGCCCGAACCCACGTATGCAGGGACTGGGTAAATTTTATGACCCATGACCCGAGTGCACGCGCTCGGGTTCCCTACGTTAAATAATTGCCCTTGTGTCGTATCCTGCCCCAGTGGCCGGGGAGGGGATCTATAGGTAAATACCCTTAATTCCAATACTAACAATTGAAAGCACGAGATGAGAGTAGAAAAGACAAAGTTCATATATTATTTTAGGTAAGCAAAAACAAAAAAAAAAAAATAATTGAAAGACAAACGATCTTCAAGATAGTGGTACAAAAACAAAAACTAATAGAGTACTGTAAAAAAAAGAAAGTAAAAAGCGGCAATCTTGGAAAACGTTGAAATAAATAATAATAAAATTTAATAATTATTTAATTAAATATAATAAATAATTTCGTCATTATTACAAATTTAAAAGTATATTATCATTCGTAATATGCAAACTTATCGATTATTTATTTGTTTATTTTTAAATTACTTGATTAATTATAGAATTCAGTATATATATTTTTTTCGGTAAAAATATCAATCGTACTTACATTATTCTGACTATAATTTATATTGCATATTACAAAAACTGTAAATATTATTGATAAATATTTATTCTAATATATGCTGATTATTTACTTTATATTTATTTAATTTTTTTTTTATTTAATTTCTTTTTGGTTTTTCTTTCTTTTTTTGTTTTGTTTGGAGTACGCATTTTCTTCATTGCGTTTTTACGAGTGACCAAATGTTTTGTAATAAAAACATTTCTAAAATAAATTTCGTTCCTTTGTGAATAAGTCCTGAAAATTTCATTAAAATCCGACAATTATTTGGCTTTTGCAAGAATTTCCAAATTAGGCTAAAATTTTCTATGCTAAAACAAAACTAGAAGTCAGTACATTCGCTGACGCAAGAAAAACAAGTTATTTTTTTTTAATCAAAATTTTCGAATGTTCTAAAGTAAAGAGGAGTAAAAAATGAATTAAATATTTAAAAATATATATTTTCTCTTTAATAATAAATATTTTGATGATGAAACTATGTTTTCCTAACGGTATTATGATTTTTAATAATTTTTAAGAGAATAATAAAAGAACTGAATAATAATAACATAGGTAAAACTAACAGGAAACAACCACAGTTT
>OZ038479.1:111447475-111499975 GCA_964036315.1 Acanthosepion esculentum
AAACAATGAATCATTCATACAAAAAGTAGATTAGTAAAGTTAATGATATAAAATGGCGAAATCCCTTCGCTAACAAAATTTTAAAGGTGCATTAAACTACAAATCACTAGATGGATGTTATGATCCTTGGGTTTAAAAATTATAAGCTGTATCAGGTCTTTCTTTAATACGCAAGTACTTTCGACTGTACAGTCATCTTCAGGTATGGAAATTGTTTTGTTTTTGGTAAAATTCAGGTAGCATCCGAGACGAAAAAATATAATTTTCGTCTCGGATACTGTAATATAAATTGAACAGCATCGCATATTTGATATATATATATATATATATATATATATATATATATATATATATATATATATATATATATATATAATCTTCTGTATGAATACATAGGCCACACACATACCCTTCTACATTTGAACATATAGCGAAACCTATTCACACATTGTTAAAGCATACATCGTATACACATGTATAACCAAGACGCATATCTAGCTTTATTTAACGTGTGTTTGACTTCTGACATATACACATATAGTTGAGGACTATTGAATTGAATCTGTTCTCTTCATAGCAATATATTATATGCCACACGGAGTAAATAGATTTGTGCGGATATGTACAGGGTGCGATGGATAAATAGCTTCAAACATGACATTCAGAATCTCCTGAAACACCTTTGGGCGATCTCCTTGTTTAAGTTGGTGAATGCTGCCATAATCCTTGCCTTCAGTTCATCTTTGCTGTTACAAGAAGCTTTGTTGGTTTCTCGCTCAACTGCGCCCCACACATAAGAATCAATCGGGTTGTAGCCTGGAGAGTCATGTGGCGAGATGTAAGAGGTGATGTGGTCGCAGAAATTGTCTGACAGTCATGACTGGGTTCTCCTGCTTGTGTGACATGGTGCAGAGTATTTTTGCCAGGCGTAGTGTCTTCCAGCAGTCACCCTCTTAACCCAGAGCAGCACTATCTTCTCCAGGGACTTGATGTAGGCCTCTGTGTTGAGTCTGCGGCCCTGTGGTAAGATGAATGGAAGCATAACGTTGTCATCACTAGTGATCACTCCAAACCCCTTCGTAATCACGATTAGACTAATTCAACTCTTTCCGAAACCTCTGCACTGTCCTCAGATTGACACCCAAACACTCTGAAATGTTCGTATTGGAGCTTTCGGCGCGAATGCCAAGCAGTACACATGCTATTTCAAAACTTCTGGCGTAGTGAATTTCGTTATGGTGCTCTTTTTTTCATAGACAGTGGCCCAAAACATGGACTACTTTTGTTCGTACATGATAAATATTTTCTCGTAATTTAGTTTCTTAGCCGTATTAATAAAAAAAAAACATATAAAGGTTTGTGTCAACGTGACTGAAAGCCTGGTTGACTACGTCCAAAACAAACTAATCATATTCCGGACACATATGCAGGAAGTCAAATCTAACGAGTAATAAGGTGTAAACATCTAGGTAACCCTTCTTCGCTCTTTTTCTTCCTCCATTTTTTTTTCTTTACCAAATGGAAGCTATAAGAAATTGTTGCTAAACTGCGTGATAGAAAATGAGGATGCATTTACTACCCGGTCATTGCCACCACTGAAAACCAGCCAAACTCACACACACACACATGCACACAACAAGACCAAACCGCTTTCACGAAAATTGCATATCCAAATTTCTGATGATAGAGACCACACTTGGTCTCTTAATTCCCACCAACCACAGTTACCACAATCCTAGCTCTTCACTCTTAACCCTAATATTCCCATTCTCTTCCCTCACTTCTTCCTCCTTGTAACCCACCTATTTTTCTAAGCTATCGATATTTTCTCTTTCCAGTCGCAAACACATTATACCAGAAAACCTGAGCAACGCATGTGGCACGTTCCGGTCCCAACCCTCAACTTCTCAGTATATCACTCTCCATTTTTTCTCTCTCTCTCTGTCTCTCTCTACAGCTACCCACCCTGACGTCTCTATTCAGTTGGACTCAAAACCCATTCAAGGGCCGTTTCTCTGCCATTCTCTTATGTTTGATTTGTTTTCTCAAAGGAAAATGTCCTCTATTGACGTCGTCGCTAGGAAGAAACCAACAAAAATGCCGCCAGTTAATCAATGGTCTTATTTTATTTTTATATATATATATTTGTTTTTTGAAGGCAGAAAACTTTATATATATATATATATATATATATATATATATATATGAAGAATAATCAATCTCTTTGCCCCTGCCTTTTTTATGTCGATATAAGCGATTGTGACACAAAGACGCTCGCCACGGACACAGACAAGACCATACTGCAGCATGCAAACATCAAATACAGTACAAATGCAGACAGCTCTCCACCAAACCCGACACGCCCTCGCTTCTCCTCTAAGCCAGCTGCCCACTCACTCTCTCTTGTTTGCTCTGATTCTGCATACAGACTATATGCCCATCTCGTAGAGGAAAATAATCAGGCAAAAATATATCAAAGAGGATCAAGAAAATCAAAGGCTGATGGTAATGTTGATAAGCAAGATCGGCGCTGATTACCGTTATAATGTTAATATGAAATCAAGCGTATTATTATGATTAATATTATATTGCCATTTATGCGACAATACCATTATGCTACTGCTATTAATAATAATAATAATAATAATTACTGCTTTGAGATCCCCTCCGTCTCTTAGTAGTTTCAGACAGATGATGATGGTGATACCATAAATCCTCTCTCCAGCTTAGAGACACAACACGGCTTAGCACATTTTTTACAATAATTTTAATCTTGTACAATTCCCAGGAACCATCCTAGGTTACAGAATAAGGTGATTTTCTAAGCGTAGCTTAGATTTGGCACAAGACCGAAAGTAGGGAGCGCCCAGTGAGGATCGAACTCACTATTCAGTCGTAAATGATGTAGCGAGACAAGCTTGCTAACCACTGTTAGCAAGCTTGTCTCGAGGTTACAGAATATGAAGTGAGAACAGTGTATTAGGATATGTGTGGAAGATAGCAGTTAAGTCTAGACCTGAAATTATTTTTTATACTAATGTTCACTCTGTACAATGCCCAAGAGCCACTCGAGGTAGTGAGTTACAGAGTAAGAGGCACAGTTTATGGGAATATATGGGGAAAGTAATGGTTAAAATCTAGACTTGAACAGGTTAAAATTGTAGTGATCGGCGAAGCATCTTCTTGGGAGTCGATTCCACAGAGTAGTAGTTCGTGTGTAGAAATCGTTCGAGTGAAACTTACATTTCACCAATGGAATACGAAGGGAATGGGCGTGGTTCGCTACAATGTGCGTGGCATGCCGTGAAGGTAAGAACTGGCGGAACTAAGGAATGTAGTTCGTTTGAACACTTTTCATTGAAATAGCAATAAAGTAGCGAGAGGTTTGCAACATGAAGTCTGTGGGAATGTATTGTAGGGTGGAAAATAATTCGTCACCCTCAATGAAAGCGGAGACGCTTTTGTTAGACTGGAAAGTGAACACTGGGTAGCTCCTGCTCATATATGGCAGCAGTACACTATTTTCGCCCTGACCCGGCTCTTGTAAAGCTAGAGGTTAACAGGAATAGTCAGGTACTTACTGGAGTAGTACATGGAACCGACTATTTTTCCAGCATTCTTATCGATGTACGAATTCCACTTGAGGTCTGGATTGAGTTTAAGTCCCAACATGTGTTCAAGGTATGGGGTCTCTTCGAGAGAACACCCGTTCATCATGATAGGCGAACATTCTGTTTCAATCAGAGCTGCTACTGTGCGTTTCCAATATTTCCAGGTATCCACAAAGCATCTTGCAAGGCAGCAAAACACTTGGAGATTATTATTATGTTGGTATCGCACATTGACATAGTCAGTGGAAATTCTGTTCTTGTGGCATGATGTCAGCAAGGCTCCTCACAACTCAAGAACTTTTCGGAGAATCTTCGCTGAATAAACGATGGCAGTTTTGTCTTTGTCTACAATCTTATTCTCTATTTCAATTTTCCCTTAGTGCTCTTTCAAACTTCTAGGTGGTGTTCCAAGAGACCATATTGCTCCAGGAATCACCCCAACAGTCACATTCCATAGCTTCTTCTTGCTTGTGGAACTCTCTTCCAGCTTCTTGCTTTCCAGTCAACTTTGATCTTCAAAAATTTAAATGCAGTATCAATCGTCATCTTCTGTTGCCTTTTATCCTGTTTTTTTTTATTGTCTTCTCTCCTTGATAATGTTTTTCTCAGATGCTTTCACACCCAGTAATCCCTTGCATCTTAGTGGCTTTATCGCCTTGCTTGGGTGAAATGGTTAAATAAAAACTCACACATTATTATTATTGTTAGTAAGGAGGGGAAAAGATACTACTTGGTTTCAGTGAAAAAATGTATGAAAGAAAGAAAGGGAAGATAGAAGTGTTTAACGTCTGTTTCAGTTAAATGGGAAAAGTTGTCAATTTCAAATCTTTTTATTTGTACCTCCTTACTTCTTAAAATAACAACCAGTATTCATATTTATGATTGTTATTGCAATATTTTGTTAAAGTTGATAAGCTCAAATATTTAATGATATGATAAGGGAATTTCTATGGATATTTTATTGTCATAGAACTCACCATGAGCTTATTCTATCATTAATTTAAGAATTAAGATTCATCAGAAAATTAAAATAGGAAAAACGTGAAATTTTCACAACTTAAAACTAGTTATTATTATTCCCTTATTGAGTGTCCAAGTAGTAATTGGTGGTTTGCAATGGAGGTTAAACAACAGCAAGTTTCAAATGCTTCAGTAGTTTTATTTTTTATTTTTAGTATTTTAACTGTCGTTTGGATAGTTCTGACGCTTCTTCTTATTTATCGCCCCTCCAGCCATTTTCTTTGTTTTTTCTGGACTGTTCCCAGTACTCAAATAACAACCGGCATGACTATCACTTTAACTGTTTAAATTATTATTTCTTTCAATTTGCTGCTTAATACATTCATTTATCAAGTCTTGAGAACTAACATAAATGACCGTTTTTATCTTTTCTTAGAAAGTTATTGAGCATAATAAATTGAAAGAGTTTAAGTACATGAGCAGTAATTACAAACACAGTTATTCAGATAAAGAAGGATTTCCTGGAATTTTCTTTGTTTGTATGTCAGTATTTTTCTTCATTCCTAATGATCCTGCTACTACTGGAATAGCTACAATTGTGCAAGGAATGATCAAGAATTATTATTATCATTATTATTATTATTATTATTTGAGATATTACACTTGCAATATCTAGTGACTTTCAATGGAGATTAAGTGACAACAAGTCTCCTCAGTAGTTCCTCACTATTCTAATTCATTTTAATAATATCTGGATAATTTCTTTCTCCGATTTCTAATTCTTTTAATCTTTTTGAATGCTCTTGAGGTCTTTTCCAAGTGCTCCAACAATAAGGGGCACAACTGTCACTTTGGTATTTCATTATTTTTTTTTCACTTCACTAACAATGTTTTTTTTTCTTTTTTCAGCTTTTCATTCACTTTCAATTTCACTTGGTGGTTTGCTGAAACAGTATAATCCACAACCTGACAGATCTTCATTTCTTTGTTTCTGACAACAAGATCTGGTTTTCTGGCTTGGATTGGGTGAGTAGTTTGAACTTTAAATTCCAATATAATTTTACTTTTTTTCTTTTTTCTGGAACACTGACTGCTTTGTGTCTGATTTGCATAGTCCAATCTTAATTGTATGCACAATTCTGAGTGAATTACCATTCCTACCCAGTCATGTGTACTTTTGTACTGTTTTTGATATTCCACACTGCTTCAAACAAAACATTAGGAAGGAAACCCCCATCAATACTGAAAACAGCTACTGGACTTGATAAACCTATTTTCTTGAAAAATTGTTTTCAGAGAAAACTTTAGACATTTCAACCAAAGGTAGTGCTATCTGCTCATTCAATAAATGTTGAATGTTTCCTTATAGGGAAATGGCTAATTTTACTATTTCCATCTGAATTCATTTGCAACATTCACTTATCAACAAGTTAATTTCTATCTTTGTACAGGTGACATTTACTATTCTGTTTATAAATGTTTTTATACACTTGTTCTGAACTGCTGTTTATAGGGATTTTGTTTTATTAGTCAAGTGTCCTCTGCATGACCACACTCATATTATTTCTTCTACAATTCCTTTTGCTTACCTTTTGAAATCTTCATGGAGATGTTTTCCTTCGAATTTTTAATTCCGAAAGTGTGAGTTTTCTGATTTATCTTTTATCTTTCTCGTTTGTCTTTTTACATTCTCTGTTTTGTTCCGCCATGTGTAGTCAACAGGTTCTTCAATAACTGACTCAGTGTAATTTCAATGCATAAATGAGTTAACATATTACTATTATATAAATATTTATATCATGACTATCCTGTGGCTTTCACTGAAGATCAAGTGACAGCAAGTCTTCTCAATGCTGTAGTATTGTTGTCAATATTATAACAAATTTATCGTCAGACATAAAGAAACTGAATATAGCATAGGCTGTGCTAGGTGTAGTTTCATTCAACCCCAAAAGTTGCAACAAAGTCAAAGCATCAAGATAAAAATTCAAATCATGCTAAATAGTGTTTTCAGATAAAGGTTTTCATATGTATGTCATGCATGGCATCAGACACATTGAGAAATATCTAAACTGTCAGTTGTATACAACTGCTTTCTCAGATCAATGGTTAAAAGTGCCTCTAAGTGAATGAAGCCTGTAGGTCTTAGGGAGGGCCATCATTCTTCTTTGAACCTTGTGGACCGATGCTACAGCACCACAAAGAACTCTACCAAATAAAAGAAACCATATCACTTGAATATTTTCAACAATCCTAACAACAATGGACAGCACATAACTCAATGAGAAAATAATGATATAATCAAGATATTGATTTTTCCCACTATTTCAAACAAAATAATAACATAACATGACTTGAGAAGCCCATTTCCCTGAAAAACTGTTTTAATAGAAAAATTTTAAAAATTTCAAACAACAATAGCACTAGCTGCTTCGTCAATGAGTATCAAATGTTTCCTTATGAGGAAACAGCTAACATCACCATTACTATAAAAACAGTAATATTTTGTCAGTTAATTTTAGCAGATACGTATTTATAACCTTAAGAACTAAAGAAGTCCATTAGAAGGAATGCATCACATAAGATTCTTTACATTTTGTCATTCAATTCCCTCTCTGTTTTTTCTTCCTATTTCTCTCTATGCACAAACTCCCAATCTCCCTAATATAGACAAATATGTATTCCTAAGGTTAGGAAGGAAGATCCCTATCAATACACTGAAAGAGCAATAATAGCTACTGGACTTGAGAAAGCTATTTTTCTGAAAAATTGTTTTAAGATTTTATAAGTTTCAACTGATAGTAGCTCTGGTGACTCAGTCAACAAATGCCAAATATTTCCTTACAAGAAAATGGTTAATATTACCATTACCGTAAATGCAATCTATTTCAGTTATAAATGTTTACAGAATTATTTTGTTGGTGCAAAAATAATGTCGTTTTCTCACATGAAGTTGAATGTCAAAAAACGACATTATTTTTGCACCAACCTAATACAATCTTTGAAATATTCTTGTTTTAATCAGTTGAATATTTGTATCAACCAGAAACAGTACTGGCTGATGGGTCAATGAATGACAAATGTGTCCTTATGGGTAATATTATCATTATCATTCTGTTATTATTTTATACCTTTAAATGATCACAAGATGCCTGCTGGTTATTGCTGGGTAGTGAGTGGCAACAATTCTTCTCAGTTTCACAACATCCCAATACATCCCAATACCTACCGTGCTCTGAACAACCTCAACACTACTGTCATCTGAATAGTCTCAGCCCTTCCTCTAATCTTCACTTCTTTCAGTGTTATTACTAATGTTTTGGCAACAGTTCCAAGGACACTATCTATTGCCATCCCTGAGATATTTCTAGGTTTTTTGCCTTTTTTTTTTTCACAGTAATGTGCGCGCGATGGAAGAACGGTTTATTCTCCCATTTGTATTTCCCCCATTATGGGCATCATTATTATATCCATGATATAATAACACCATATTTCATGGACAGAAGGGAATAGCTGAAAGAAAAAGGAATAACAACATTTTTAATTTAACATCATCATCATCATCATTATTATAAGTAATTGAATCAGTACTTACATAAATCTCTTTATAGTGAGATTTTTAATAGTGAACATTATTAAAGGTCAGATGATATAAAATTAATAGTAAATTTTAACACCACCAAAACTGTTTTCATTTAACCACCATAGAGAACATTTTTGGCCTGCTATCAGCATGGCTGAGGCTAGACTCCATGAGAATAACACAATGTGCCTTCTTGGTCTCATGTTTTCCACTGACTTGAAGTGGAGAGACTACATTATAGCTGCATCTATTTCAAGGAAAGTTAGGTCACTGTGTTGTGCCAGAAAATTTTTTTTCATCAGAATCCACCTTACACATTTACAAATCTACCATTCATCCATGCATTGATTAGTGTTGCCATATCCGGTCTGGTGTTCCTGCTGTACATCTCTAAATTCTTGATAAAATCCAAAGAAGCATTTGTAATATAATCAGTCCTGACCAGGCATCTCAACTTCCGTCACTTTCTTACTGATATGACATGGCTTCCCTCTGTCTTTTCTACAAGTATTTTCATGGTAACTGCTCTGATGAGTTTTTTCTTTGGTGCCCGGAATGCAGGAATTTAGGCATGCTACTAGATTGGCATCTAAGTTCACCCCTTTTTTTTTTTTTAAATAGCTAAATGCAACTGACCGAGAGTAATTGACAAAGTTGAGATGAATAAAATGCAATGATATGTCTGAGAGATTAAGTACCCAGTCCTTTGATGAATACCAGGATAATCCTATAATCAGATCTCTTAAGTTTTGAGTTCTAAAACAAAGTATTAGCATTTTTCTATTTCTTTTCCTTTTTCCAGTCATCACCTCCTTCCAGTTCAGCTAAACTAATTTTCTTGGTCTGAACAATGATAAATAATATGGGAAAATAACCATATGATAGGCAGATATATAAACACCCACCCCAGTGAGAAGACCGATTGGCTAAAAGTAATTGACAAAGTCTGGAGTTAAATAAAATGTTACAGATGAGAGATTAAGTTTTGTGTTTTCATTGGTCATTTTATTCCAGACATTGTCAATTACTTTTGGCCAGTAGGTCTCCTCTCTAAGGTGGGTGCTTATATATCTGCCTAGCATATTTTTTTTTCACCATATTATTTACCATATTAAAAAAATATGCTAGGCAGATATATGAGCACCCACCTTAGAGAGGAGACCTACTGGCCAAAAGTAATTGACAATGTCTGGAGTTGAATAAAATGTTACAGGTGAGAAATTAAGTCTTGTATTTTCATTGTTCTGTCTAATATTACATTGTATCCAGTCCTTTAATGATTACAGGGATAATCATATAATCAGATCTCTTAAGTTTTTAGAGCTCTAAAACAAAGTATTAGCATTTTTCTATTTGTTTTCCTTTTTCTAGTCATCACCTTCGTCCAGTTTAGTTGAACTATTAAACTAATTTTCTTGGTTGATTTTTTTAACTGGGTGCATATGGCTGTTTTGCATTTAAAAATAGATTTTTGCTTTTAGTAGTTGTCTTGTTTGTTTTTGCTCCACAAAGCGCCTTTTCTGATGGTGACCTCCAGAAAAGTGACTCACTGCAACTTCTTGGGCTAACATTCTTGGCTGACATGAAGTGGATAGACTATATTGAATCCATTGCTAGGTCAATTGCCAGGAAAGTTGGTTCACTGTGATGAGCTAGACGATTTTTCTCTCCAGTGTCTATCTTACATATCTATGTCTACCATTCATCCATGCTTAGAATATTGCTGCCACATATGGTTTGGTGCTCCTGCTATCTATCTAGAGATCCTTGATAAAATCCAAAGAAGAATCAGCAATATTATTGGCCCCAATCTGGCATCTGGGCCTCAGTTACTTTCCCACCATCAGAAGGTTGTCTCGCTTTGACTTTTCTATAAATACTTTCATGGTAATTGTTCGGGTGAGCTCTTCTCTATGGAGTCTAGACTCTTTGTTTTTAAGTGCAGTACTCGATTGGCAGTGTGGTTTCATCAATTTACAGTAAAGCTGGCTAGATGTAACCATAAATTCTATGCTAAAAGTTTCTTCTCTCACTTGTGGAACTCCCTTTAGGCTTCATGCTTTCCAGCCAACTTTAATCTGCAAAAATTTAAATGCAATGTCAATTACTATCTGCTACCCACCTGATTACTCTTCCTCTGTTCTCGCTCCTTAGCAGTGTTCTTGTTTCTACCTTTTCCACACCCAGTAACCCCTTGTGTCTAAGCCAATTATATATAAAATTGTTCTTTTTCCGGATGTGTATTAAGCATTCTTATACTAAATATGTCTTTGTTTTTTTTAACTCTCTCACTTTATAGCTTTGTCCCCACTATTGTTTTATGTGTTAGTAGGAGTAAAACCAAGCAAGTAAAATATTTTAAATATCTGGGAAATGATTAATAGAGAACAGAAAGTGTGACACTGAAATTTGAAGTTGCAGTGGAATAGCAAAATATTCCTTCCAAAAGCTAAGCAAAGTATTAAGAGATAGGAATATTTTGTTAAAAACAAAGAAACAAGTACTGTGATATCTGTCCCCCTATACGTCACTGAATGTTGGACAATCGAAAAAGATGATGAAGAGACTTGAAGAAACAATAATGTAGTTCCACAGAAAGATGCTGAGAGTACCATGGACCAAATATTTGCACAACGACAGAGATTTAGAGAAAATCAAAGCAAAAAGGACTCTTGACATTAGGAAATAGTTGAAATTTTTAGAGTAAGTAATGAGGAAAGGGGGCTTGGAAAATTTGATACTCACAAGACAGGTTGAAGTCAAAAAAAAACAAAGGAAAACAGTGCATAATCTACCTGGTGAGTGTAAGTGAATAGATGTCAGAACAGTGTTCAGGAAAAACAACAAAAAGACAAAATTCATTGAGCTACAAAGGACAGGAAATTGTGGAGAATTATGATTGCCAACATCCTAAAGGGACATGACACATAGAAGAAGAAGAAGAAGAAGAAGAAGAAGAAATATTTACTGCTGTATTCCTCACTCAAATGTTTTGGTTTTGTTTGTCTCTTCTCACTTATTCAATTCTAAATTCAAAGCCTGTCTTTTTGTCGGCTCCCTGCCAGTTATTCAATCCATTATGCATTTATTTACCTTTTCATTTCATTTTACTTTTCTTTTTTTTTTTAATTAGTGTTACATTTTTTGGTTTTTCCCAGTTTGCAATTTTTGGATTACTAATTCTAAAAAAAGCTGTCTTTTGAGAATTCTCGATTCACTTCACCACTGACAACAGAGTTACTGAAAAATATAAGACTGCTTGTTCTTTTTGATGACAGCTTTCAAATGCTTTGATTACTTTTCTCTCATTAATAGATATACATTTTATCAAAAGGTGATTCTTCTGTACTCTTCAATTTAGAAGTGTGGATTAAAAGGCTTTGCCTAAGAGAATTAGCAACAAATACTTTTTATTCAGGCATTCATATAAAAAGGAGATACAACAAAGTTTTTTTGATAAATAATTTATTTTATTTATGAAAATGTATTTCAATTTTTAACACTTCCATTAATAAAAAAATCAAGTGCTATCATAGGAACATTATCAACATAATAATAAGAAGAAGAAAAAGAAGAAGAAAAATATGATGAGTAATAATAAGATGTATAATGAGATGAATGAGAATAAGCATAATAATAAGAACAGTAATAATAAGAATACGAATAATAAAAAAATAAGAAGGAGAAGGAGAATAATAAGAAAAATAGGAAGAATAATAAGAGGAAGAATACGAAAAAGAATAAAAAGAAGAATTATAATAATAATAATAATAATAATGAGAATAATAATAAGAAAAATAGGAATAATAATAATAATATTAATAATAAGAAGAATGAGAATAATAATAATAATGAGATGAATAGTAATAATAAAAAGAAAAATACAAAGAATATGATGAGTAATAAGATGAATAATGAGATGAATGAGAGTAAGCATAATAATAAGAACAGTAACAATAAGAATACAAATAATAATAAAATAAGAAGGAGAATAATAAGAAAAATAGGAAGAATAGTAATAAGAAGAATACAAAAAAGAATAAAAAGAAGAATTATAAGAATAAGAATAATGAGAATAATAATAAGAAAAATAGGAATAATAATAATAATATTAATAATAATAATAATAAGAAGAAGAAGAATGAGAATAATAATAATAATAATAATAAGGAGATGAATAGTAATAATAAAAAGAAAAATACAAAGAATAATAATAAGAAGAATGAAAAATAATAGAAGAAAAATAATAGGAAGAAGAATACAACAATGAAGAATAAGAAGATGAAGAATAATAATAAGTCCTGGCTACTTTTTGTGTATTGTTGATTTTTTTGTAGTCATACAAAAACAGGGATGGAAAAAGGGGATACTCTGAACATCTTGAAATGCCATGTCCCCTCAGGTTGTAGATGATCATGGTTCTCCACAATATACTGTCCCTTAATGAATTTTGACTTTCTCTTATTTCTTCTAAACTTTGTTCTGCCATCCATTTACACAAGCTCACTAAATATATGATGTGTTGTTTTCCTCTATCCCTCTTGCCTTCGATCTGTCCTGTGACTATCAAATTTTCCAAACCCTCTTTCCTCATTACGTGCTCTAAAAACCTCAACTGTCGCTTCCTGATGTTAAATATATTTCCTTTTTGTTTCCATTTTCTCTAAAACTTCAATCCATGGTAACCTTCTGTAGAACCTTATTTCTGTTGCTTCAAGTCCCTTCTTCATCTTTGAGGAGACTGTAAAAATAGTCTTTACTATGCTTGTGTATTCACTGGAAGTAGGCATTCTACTGGTAATGTTATTGATTGAAGAAATTGTATTTGAATTTTTATTCTCTTCATTAATAAAAAATATCAAGAGTTGTTATAGAAATGTTATCATCTATTATCATCATCATCATTAATAATAATAATAATGATAGTCCTGGCTACTTTTTTGCTCTGTTTATTTTATATTATTTTGTTTGTTTTTTAAATGAAAACAAAAAGTACATTTATATTTAGTATCAGAAGGAAACAGTTGAAATTTCTAAGACATATTAAGAGCAAAGGGGGATTAGAGAATTTGATACTCACAGGACATAATGGAGACAAAAGGGACAGGGGAAACCAATGCATAACCTACCTAAGGAGTTTCTGTACAGAATAGAGATTATGAGAGATAGCAAATGGACAAACTTCACGAAGAACTACAAAGGACATGAAATTGTGGAGAGCCATGGTCGAAACAGCATATAGTAGAAGTCCTAAAAAAACAAGCAGGGGGAGAAGTTGCTACTCAAAACAGACAAATACAAAATAGTCACTACTATGTTTGTGTATTCACTGGAGGTAGGCAACTGCTACTGGTAATGTTGCTACTACTACTATTATTGTGGCTGTCTCAGTTTCATTGGCTTATTGTTTTAAAACTATTAAAAAGTAGAAAATCACTAGAAAAATAAATTTTGTTCAGTGTATTAATTTTTTGGTTTATAAAATAATAATTTTATTTGAGGCATCGATTTGCAATGTTTTAATGTGAATAAAATATATATTTTTATAATTTATCCATACATAAATAATCTTGCTATTTTTATGGATACAGTTATTAATAATAATAATAATAATAACAATAACAATAATAGATTGTTGTTGAAGTTATTGACTGGATAAGTGTAACAGCCACTTTTGCATTCAAAATTTAAAATATGCAGTAATACTTTCACAACATAATTGTGGCTAAAACAAATGAACACTACAAAACCTCATCAATGCTAAAGATAATGTACATATCTTAAGAAGCAAGAGGAAAACTAGATGCGAATAGTATTCTATATGCCAGCACCAAAAATAATGGCAGGCAATAAATAGCCAGAGTAATAAAAGACAGCCTTTTATAAAAATAACAATAAAGTTATTGATATTAATAGGGAGTATAAAAGTGGTAAGGATATGAATATCTGTAATGATTACAAATAAATCTAAGTACAACAATAATAAGAGTGACACAATTTAGGACGTAGCTAACAATGAATATAGTAGCCATATGCTGTAATTTCTGGGGCAAGTAAAATATGTCTTATATTAAATCCAACATTTTTGTAAGCAATGCCAAATCAGTGTATAGACAATATGAAAGGGAACTGTGTTGGACAAGCAAAAGATTCTGAATATTTGTTTGACTTTTAATTCCTCCAAAATTCAACCAACTGTCCATTTCAAATACTGTTTGAGAAGACTGCCCTCTTTGAGTAAATCCATACAGCCACATCACATTAAAACATTGGTTTCCGTACGATCGCCGAATGTTAAGTCTGGTCAGTACCTAGATGAATGACCGCTTAGGAATCTCAGGTGGTTTAAGCTTGGATGTGCAGGTGGTGTAATGGATAATAGCTCAGAATTATTAATCAGAGAACCAAGTTCTAATTCCCATTTGGTTCATTATATTCACTTACATAGAAATATCCTTGGAAAAAATATAAATCCACCTCTTCTCTCCTCATCTATGGGTTAATTAGGAAGACTTGTATCAGTAAATTATTATTATCTCAAAAAAAAGTTCCAATTTCTGTTGGGTTTGTCATATTCACTTACATAGAAATATCCTTTGGGAAAAGTATGAATCTACCTCTTCTTCCCCCACCTATGGGTTAATTAGTAAGATTTGTAGCACTAAATCATTATTATCTCAAAAATTTTTTACAATTTAGAAATATTTTCTGGCTTTAAATAACCTGCAGAAGGTTGATATACCATATCAAATCACTCAATCAATCAATTTGAGAAAATCCAAATTTATTCATGATGGTGGTATCTTGATAAGAATGAGCTCAAGTGATTTTTATAACCACTTGCTAAATTCATCTTTTACTTAAAAAAATAACATTCTCCAATGTGTGTTGCTTTGTACAAGGCACATGCAGTCAGTTATTTCACCAATGAGCCAGCCGTCACATTCTACAAAAACAGTCAAATATTTATGTTTGTTCACAGCTTCCTGTAAAGATGAAAATCCAAAATTCACTAATTGATTTGTTTTTTTATGACTTATCAACCTTTTCAAGGTTATTTAAAACAAGAAAATGTTTTTAGGCCATAAGAATTTTTGAAGATAACAATAATTCACTGATATAAGTCCTACTAATTAAACCATAGCTGGGGAAAGAAAAGGTGGAATCCTACCTTTCCCAAGGGTATTTGCATCTAAGTGACTATAACAAACCCAACTGGAATTGGAACTCAGTTCTCCGATTTCCAATTCCAAGCCATTATCCCTCAAAGCACCCACACATCAAGCTTATAGCACTTGGTATTCCCAAGCCATCACCCATCTAGGTACTAACCAGACTCAATGTTGCTTAATGTCGGTGATTGTACAAGAACCAAAAAATCAAAAAGACCATAGGCACAGCAGCCTTTGCAAGAAAGTTTCATAAGTTTGCAAAAAATGTCAGTTTTATTATAAGATACCCATTCTTCTTTTATGTGCCATGGCCCTCCACAGCTTCCTATCCTTTGTAGCCATAACCAATGTTTGTTCTCTTCAATATACCCTCCCAGGTATATTGCCGTACTCTTTCTTTAGAACACACAGTGGTGATGATGATATTTTTAAGCTCCTTCTTCTAGGAAATGGGCAATCATGGCTCACCACAAAGTCCTATCCTTGTAGAAGTATGGTTTTGTCTTTTTGCTATCTCTCCTAATCCATGTTCTGCCATCCATTTACACAAGCTTGTTAGGTCGGTAACTTGCTGTTTCCATCTCTTCTTCTTGCCTCTCTTGTGAGTGTCAAATTCTCCAAGCCCCCTTTTCTTATTATATTTTTCAGAAATTTCAACTCTTTCTGATCATAAATAAAAGTGTTCTTCTTGTTTTCATTTTTCTTAAAACTTCCTCGTTACTCACATGTTCAGCCCATGATATTCTTAGTATCCTTTTGCAGAACCATATTTCCAATGCTTCAAGTCTCCTCTTCATCTGTAAGAAAATTCTCCAGCATCCACTGCCATATAGAAGGACTGACATGACATAAACATCTGGCACTGTTATCTTTGTTTCCTATCTTAATGATATCATAAACCCAGAGAATTTACAACTTTCTGGAAATGGTCACTTGATAGTCAACAATGTCTATTAAGACTTTTGGCTTGAACACCAAATAGAATCTAGTATGATTATCATAACAATGATAGAAATGCTGCTGTCAAATTGGAAGTAAAACAAAACTGCTCTCTATTAATCATCTGAGAGAACTCTTTCTGCCTTCCAACAACATGGTTGGTACTAGCCTCCATGAGAGTGACTCATTGCTCTTTCTTGAGCTAACATTTCCCACTGATAAGACATGGAAAGATTATATCGAATCCATTGCTGGATCTGCTGCAAGGAAGTTTGGTTCACTGTGTTGTGCTAGAGAATTTTTCTCACCAGAATCTATTTTACATATCTACAAATGTACCATTTGTCAGTGCTTAGAATATTGCTGCCACATATGGTCCGGTGCTCCTGCTATATATTTAGAGATCCTTGAAAAAATTGAAAGAAGAATCATCAATGTTATTTGTCCCGACCTGGCATCTCACCTTCAGTCACTTTCTCATCTCCATAATGTAGCTTCCCTATGCCTTTTTTATAAATACTTTCATGGTAATTGTTCTGATGAACTTTCCTCTATGGTACCTAGACTCAATGAATTTAAGTGCATTACTAGATTGGTGGTGAGGTATCATTTTACAGTTATGGCCACCATAAGTTCTATTCTGACAGTTTCTCTTCTTGCACTTCTTACTTGTGGAACTCTCTTCCGGTTTCTTACTTTCCAGTCAAGTTTGACCTCCAAAATTTAAATGTAATGTCAACCTTTATCTTTTCTCTGCTTAAATTATGTTCTTTTATTACTCTTGCTCCTTAATTATGTTTTTCTTAAATTATTTCACACTCAATAACCCCCTAAATTTGCATCTTGGTGGCTTACTTGCCTTTCTTGGAAGCAGAACGATTAAAAAATTAACAAGAACTAACAATGCTTATTCTTTGGTCTGATCCTTAAGATAGAATTTAATTGTGAGCAAAAGGAAAAGGTCAAGATTTTAGTTATGTAGTCTTATTCTTCTCTGTTCTGTGTCCTTTCAGGACATAGGCAATCATGTCTCTCCACAACTTCCTATCCTGTGTGACTCTTAGCAGTTTTTCACCTAAATCTGCAAGGGTTGATAAGCTGTAAAAAATGAATCAATAAATTTCCCAAGCCCTCCTTCCTCATTATGTGCCCAAAGAATTTTATCTATTTCTTCCTGATTCTAAGTGTTCTTTTTGTTGCCATTTTCCTTAAGATTCCTTGTTGCTTATTTGCTCTGTCCATAGGATTCTCAGTATCCTTTTGTAGAACCACAATTCTGTTGCCTCCAGTTTTCTCCTCATCTGTGGGAAGATTGTCGAACATTCCCTACCATAAGCAATCCAGCATTTCTTTTCTAATGAATTATTCCATTTCTCAGCACATTGTCAAAATCAAACAAGTTCAGAAATTCAACTATGTTATAACATATGACAGAAACAGTGACAGATTTCTGAATGGGTAATCGTAGCTCTCCACAACTTCCTATCTTCTTTAGCTCTTAGTAAGGTTTGTCTTTTTACTATACATCTCAATCCTTGTTCTGCCATCAGTTTACACAAGCTTGTTAGGAACATTATTCACAGCTTTCCTCTGTTCGGCTTGCCTTCAATATATCTTGTAAGTTTCAAATTCTTCAAGCCTTCTTTCCTCATTATGTGCCGTTCATTCACTAAAGTTAAGCAGTATCAAACTTAGTCAGTAATTAGATGGATGACCACTTAGGAACATTGGATACTGTAAGTGACCTCCTACAGTCAAAAATGTTTTGGCTTTAAATAACCTACAAAGGGTTGATAACCAGTAAAAAAAACAAAAGGCTTGCAAAATGTAACACATTCATTAAAGGCAAGAGAAACAAAGAAAAGTGAGAAACTCTTACAAATTTGAGCAAATAGATGAAGGAACATGTACAGCAAAATTTAGGGTCATAAATGTAGCAAACATTACTGAAAGCAGGAAAGACAGGAAGCTGTGGAGATACATCATCACTTGCATCCTGAAGAGAAATGGCACATAGAAAGTAAGAGAAACTACACAACGAATTTGAGCAAATGGATGAAAGAACAAAAGCACAAAAACAAATAAGGATCATGAAGGTAGCAAACATTACTGAAAACAGCAAAAGACAGGAAGCTGTGGAGAGACAAGATCGCTTACGACCTGAAGAGAAATGTCACATAAAAAGTAGGAGAACCTATCTGACAAATCTGAGCAAATAGATGAAAGAGCAACTACCACAAAAACAAATAAGGGTTATAAAGGTAACAAGCATTGCTGAAAGTAGCAAAACAAAAGAAAGGATGCTGTGGAGAGACATGATCTCTTACGCCCTGAAGAGAAATTGCACATAAAAGTAGGAGAACCTACCTGACAAATTTGAGCAAATAGATGAAGAAACAAAAACAAAGACCGGTCATAAAAGTAGCAAACATTGCTTAGAGCAACAAAAAACAAGAAGCTGTGGAGAATCATCACCACTTACGAAGATGGCACACGGAGACTTGGTATAATAATGTCAGTGATGCCCAAAATGCCCAAAAGTTGGTAATTTTTATTATAGCATTAATTATATCTGCTCTTCTCTCATAAATGATAATCACATAACTTTCTCGACAATGAAAAACTGGTAGAAGGAAATAAATGGTTGGTGTTTTTGTGGCTGGGATGGATATAAATAAATCGATAATTCTGATATAAAAATATTGATCATTGCAGGAAGATAACCATCGATATTGATCTTCTTTATTTGAGAAGTTGTATTATTGTATAAGGAAAAGAAGAGAATAAGACAAAACGGGTTTGGGGCGGAAAGTTGGGCAAGACAAAGAGTAAGCTATTCGTGAGTAGGCATGTGGGATATTGATGAGTGAGGAAGATAACTATTAACCCAGATTATTATTATTATTATTATTATTATTATTATTATTATTATTATTTGTATCTTTTCTGCTCAACTTCTGCTTCCATTATTACAGTACTTGTTCTACCTTGCACCATTCAAATCTCTTAAAACAATTATTTTCTGATGTTGTACTGCAAACTTCTAAGTTTAGTCGAATCTAGATGCCCAAAGATAGAGACAGAAAGAAATCAAAGTGGTGAAGAAAATAGGGGAAAGAGGGAGTGAAATTAAGAAAGAGAAGGAGACCTTATGCAAAAGATATAGATGTGTGAATGATACATTTCTGCATGGAAGGTGAATGAAATCTGAATGGAAGTTGAATGATACCTGCACTGAAGGAAAATGAAATCTGCATGGGAGGAAAATGATACTCACATGGAAGATGAATGAAATCTGCAATGAAGGAGAATGATATCTGTATAGGAAGGCAAAAATGATATCTGCATGGAAAGAAACTGAAATCTGAATGGAAGGAGAATGATATCTGCACTGAAGGAGAATAAAATCTGCATGGGTGGTGAATGAAATTTGCATGGAAGGCGGATGATATCTGCAGTGAAGGAGAATGATATCTGCATGGAAATAAAATGAAATTTGAATGGAAGAAGAATGATATCTGCATTGAAGGAGCATAAAACCTGCATGGGTGGTGAATGAAATCTGCATGGAAGGCGAATGATATTTGCAGTGAAGGAGAATGGTATCTGCATGGAAATAAAATGAAATTTGAATAGAAGAAGAATGATATCTACATTGAAGGAGAATAAAATCTGCATGGAAGGTGAATGATATCTGCAATAAATGAAAATGATATCTGCTTTAGAAGGTGAATGATATCTGCAATGGAGAAGAATGAAATCTGCATGGAATGTGAATGATATCTGCATAGAAAGTGAAAGCTGCATTAGAAGATAAATGATATCTGCATTGAAGGTGAATGAAATCTGCATTGAAGGTGAATCATAACTGCAGTGATGGAGAATGATATCTGCATAGAAAGAAAATGAAATCTGAATGGAAGGAGAATGATATTTGCATTGAAGGAAAATGAAATCTGAATTATATCTGCATTGATGGTTGAATGATATTTGCATAGAAAGAAAATCCTATCTGCACTGATGCTTAATGAAATCTGCATTGAACGAAAATGGTAGTTGCATTGAAGGAAAATGATATCGGCATTGAAGGAGAATAAAATTTGAATGATATCTACATGGAAGGAAAATCATATGTGCATTGAAGGTGAATGAAATATAAATGGAAGGAAAACGATATTAGCATGGAAGATGGTGTCAGATTTTATTATGCAAGCCAGTATTTTCACAATAAAATTGATATTAAGGAGTTGACCATATTCAAGATCATTGAGTCAATGCAACTGATCCTCCCCTTAGCTGCATAGTATATGCTTCTCCAGGGCTACATACAATTTTGAATTGAGATTTTCCTTCTCTTAGACTGGTTGCCACTCAAGGCTATAGAACCCAGTCTGTTCTACTATTTACACTTACCTGGGTGAAGAAGAGTTGGATTCATACCTTTCACAAAGGTATTGGCACGTAAGCAAATATAATGAACTTGACTGGAATTTGAACTTGGCTCTCTGATTCTGTAATCCATATACCAAATGATATATGTCAAATTTTCAAGATAAATATACCATATTAATGTCATCTTATAATATCTGCTTTTATTATTTACATGAGAGATTTAATTATGCAACTTGATGGTGGTTGATCATATTATGAAAAAAATATAGCGCCATCATTGATATTTACTTTTTGATTTCAGATATATAAAGATTGCTATGATTTGTAAGAACAATATAACCACAAGAAATAAACAAGATATTGTAAAGTTCTTGACTGACAGAAACAACATTGGAAATTGCAAAAATTTTAAAGGAGGTCATAGAACAGTCAAAAAAGTAACTGAAAATATTGGTAAAATAAGAACAAGAAAAAAACAAGTGGGCATTACGAATGTGACAAAAAGAGATTTGAAAAAAGTTACAAGGGTAATGAGCAAGTGAATATTTGAAAAATGTTTGAAAATGTCGGTATTGTGAATATAGAGAGAAAAAATTCATGGTGTTAGCTAAATGCATGAAAGAATCCAAATTATGACCTTTAAATAAATACCGCAAAAATAAAACATACGTTGGGCAATGAATTTTGTAAAAACAGATTTCTCAACAGTGATTTTTAATGATGAATAAAGAGATACATTGGAATGATTTAATAGTTAAGCTAGAAGTTGGATACTTCATAGAAAATCAGCCAATATGACTTAGAAGACAACAGTAGAAAGGTAGAATAATGCTTTGGGCTAATATTGTAAAATTATAGGTCTCTTTAAATTTAATTATAAAGAAGATAAAAGCCAAGAATTATTGTCAGTTCTTGGACAATATGCTTTTTGAGTGATACTGTTGACAACCAAGACTTTTCTGCCATGCTTTATCTTTACAAGAGTCAGATTAAATAAAGAAAATGAAATATTGCTGCCAATTCTGGACTGGAGTTTCTCAATTCTCATTTTGCAGCCTTGACAGAGTCCTAAGTTGTTTATATAGACTTGTTGGAGGTAACATATTTTCCAGCCTGCAACCCTTTTCCCATAGATTAACATTTAAAGCTTGTCACTATCCTATCACTATTTCACTATTACGGTAAATGTTCAGACAACTTCCATTCTTTACTCCCACCAATTCAAACTTTTACAGCTAAGGCCTGCCATGAAGCATCGACACAGTCAAACTACCCTCATTTCCACTATACTCCAGTTATAAAGAAGAAATTCCACTCAGTTTGTTCCTATCCCCAAGAAATGCTGTTTTGTGGAACAGACTCCCACATGGATACTTTCCCAAATGCTTCAATTTTAACCTCTTTAAGTTGACGGTTAATCATTATCTGACCTCTCCATCCTTAGAATCTATTTCAAAGAAACCAAATTAATTACATTGTCCCCAGCCTCCTCTTTCTTTCTTTTTATGTGCCATGTCATTTCAGGACGTGGGCGATCATGGCTCTCCACCTCCTCCCTCTATCCCTTGCAGTTCTCAACAAGCTCCTTCCCTCTGCTTCCTCCCCCAGACAACGTTCTGTCATCCACCTGCTCAAGCTCACCAGGTATGTCACGCACTGCTTTCCCTTGTCTCTCTCTCCCTCCATTCAACCTGTGAGTATCAGATTCTCCAGGCCCTCCTTTTTCATTATGTATCCCAGAAACTTCAGCTGACTCTTCCTGATGTTAAGTATTAGCCTCCTCAGCCTCTCTAGATATTAATTCAAGGGAAAATTTGTGACTCTTCATTAAAAGAGATGTCTATAAAAATAGAAAATAATAATTCAAACAAGGAAAAACATTGGAAAGTAATAGAAAATGCAGCAAGAAACATTAAAGTCAAAACTTTAAAAAAGTGAACAAAATGAATGGTTGAACGACTGATGAAAGTTATAGAATGTCAAGGGGGTCTCTATTACTAGATCATTTATTCATATATATGGGATAGTGTGTTGATCAAATGTTTCCAAAGTATATGTCTTTTGAATTTATTTATTAACATGTAAAATATTAAAATGAAAATTTATTCAGGTATATTCAGGTTTTCCATGGCCTCTAAATTTTGAATCTATGTTTCACTTTGAGTAATAAAACTCAGTGTTTTATATTAACTCAATATTTATTAAGGATAAGCTGAAACTTACATAATATATTGTTCATATGAATACATCCTGAAAATTTTTCCAACATTAGATGTTTACTAACACTTGTCTAGAAAATATTAACTTGCATAATAAAATCAGACAGATCATATATGCAAATGTATCTATCTAGATATGTGTCTATATAACTATGATTATATAGTACTAAGACTCTAAATTGTATGTATGTTCTTGGGTTACAGCTTAAACGATATATAATACCCCAACTAATTTAGAAGCCTATTTACTTTGAACCCTTGCTGAGTTCTGTGCCAAATTTTATTAAAATTACACAAGGGGTTCTTGAGTTAGGACTGTTTTTCTGTTTTTATGGTATTTTTAATCAGAAATTCAGTATTTGCTTTCAATAAACATTCTTATATCAATCAGCATATATAAACAAACACTTTCATATTATATTCCAACTATTATGTATGTGAAAACATTTATAATACATTAAAACAAAATTATTAAATAAATTTAAATATGCATAACACAACATATCTTTATACAATTCACTACATTACATTAGAATTTACTTTTATAAGCAAAAACTTGAAAGGTAAAGAGACTATATGTGTCCCATGACATGATGGAAAATAAATAAATGGTGATTTGCTGCCATTTCACATTTAGAAATAAATGCCGCAAAAGAAACAATTATGTATAATAAAAAATAGACTTATTATTTTGAAAAAGACTATGCTAGTTTTAAGTTGTTACTCCAAATTTATATACTATGTGTTAACTAAGAAGCCCAGTGGAACAATAAACCTTCTTTAAATACAAATTAAAATGTGAAATTAATAATAAAGTTGATAATGTTTTTGTCTCATCATTTTGTATTATGAACTGATTTTAAAAGAAACCTAATGAGTTTATATGCATGAATGCTCACATGCACTATGAAAGGAAAAAGAAAAAACAGGAATTTGCACCATTGAAAACTGCATATATATATATATATATATATATATATATATATATATATATATATAAAAGAAATATAAGCAATCAATTGTCAATATCCTCTGATGTGTGGACAAAGTGATTGCTGGCGGGTCCATCTACAAAAATCTGGAGTCAGGATGCTAAAGGTAATACCACGTGGTTGGTCACCATGAGAGTTACCTATAAATGAATAATTGAATGGCTGTTGCCTTCTCCCATAGAAAACTTGTGGTCCATCATTAAAAGAGATGTATATACAAAAGTAAAACACTAATCAAGATCTCAATAATGTTCAATTTGAAATAGTATAAATTTTTTAAAAATCTAATGGTGAAAGACTGATATAAGTTATAGAATGTTAAGAAAACTAAATTATCCTCTAAAATAAGAAAATAATAATTTATTCAAATATATGAAACATTATGTCTATCAAGCTCATCTTCTAAGGCTTATATGGTTTGAATTTCTTTATAAATAAAACTGTTTTGTTACACTAACATGCACAATATATTGTTCATCCCAGTTATGGGTAAAATATCCAGATAGACTGGCAACCAGCCTAAGAGAAGGAATACTCTGAATTCCAAACTATGAAGAAGGTAACAAAAACTCACTCCCCTATCTTATCCCAACAATGCATGGCAATTCAAAGATAAAAATTAAAATATGAAGAGGTATGAACAACTCCATCCTTCAGGAAAATGGCATTTAAAAAAAAACTATTGTTCATGTAAATAGAGAGTGAAAATTTTCACAACATTGGTTGGTCGATACCCATTTTATTTAAAAACATTGACTTATATAATAAAATCTGACATCATGTAATAATTCTAGTTGGAACCTTTTATTACTTACTAACAATAGAAAACCGATCGCCCACTTTATGACCAGTAGAAAATTATATTAACCCTAAAACACTAACCATCAATTAAAGTTACACCACTACTAACCATGGGTATATGATACCCAATTTTGAAAATATCAAAAAAAAACATTAAATATAAATCTTTATTTTGAAATGTTTTACATGCAGGCATTTCAAACTTTGTACTTTGAGTTAACATTAATAGGAACTGAAAAACATTATTTAGATAAGAAAATCAGGTGCTGAAAATTGTAATTAAAAATAGGAAAATTTGCACTGGGTTCTATATACACATGGTTAGTGTTCTAGGGTTAATATTTAGCATAAATATGTTTTGAAAATGTTCCTAACATTGGTTGGTGAATACAAATTTTATTGTGAAAACATTGACTTGTATAATAGAACCAGATATCATGTATAAATTTTATGTTTGGGGGATCATTTTATTACAGTGTTACAATAGAAAACCAATCCCCTACTTTATGTCCAGTAGAAACTTATATTAATATTCAACATAAATATGTCTTAAAAATTCTTAACATTGATTGGTCAATACAAATTTTATTGTGAAAATACTGACTTGCATAATAAAATCTGACATAGTGTAGAAATGTTTTTGAGATTTACTCTGGCTAAAACTATGAAATAAAAGGAAGAGAAAGTGAAGGTAGGCAAGTGTTAGGGAGATAAAACGTGACAGAGATGAGAAATAAAGGCTGAGATTACAGAAGGAAGAAGATATTGATTTCTGTTTGAATGAGGCTTAAATGTAGATTTTCATATTCCCAAAGAGAAGTTGTACTCAAAAATCTGTAAGCAGAAGGAAGCTAGCGGTTGTTTACTGAGCTGTAAAAGCCGAGGAGTCCCAATTGCACTTGGTGTGAGATGCTTCGAAGTATGGGATGGATGGGTATGACGAGGGAGGTTGTTGGTTGATCTCACCACAGAAAGACAAAACATACAACAAAGAAAAAAGAGAATTTATAAAGAAAGGGGAATCTAATGAATTGATAACTGAGGGAAAAAGGGAAGAAAAAAGATATTGAGAGAGAGGAAAAAGAGAGAAAAGTTGAAATGAGAAGGGAAGGAAAAAGAGAGAAAAGTTGAAATGAGAAGGGAAAAGAAAAAGAGAGAAAAGTTGAAATGAGAAGGGAAAGAAAAAGAGAGAAAAGTTGAAATGTGGAGGGAAGAAAAAAGATATTGAGAGAGAGGAAAAAAGAGAGAAAAGTTGAAACGTGTCGGGAAGGAAAAAGATATTGAGTGAGAGAGGAAAAAGCGAGAAATGTTGAAATGAGAAGGGAAGGAAAAAGAGAGAAAAGTTGAAATGAGAAGGAAAAGGAAAAAAGAGAGAAAAGTTGAAATGAGAAGGGTAAGAAAAAGATATTGAGAGAGAGGGAAAAGAGAGAAAAGTTGAAATGAGAAGTGAAGGAAAAAGAGAGAAAAGTTGAAATGAGAAGGGAAGGAAAAAGAGAGAAAAGTTGAAATGAGAAGGAAAAGAAAAAGAGAGTGAAAAGTTGAAATGAGAAGGGAAGGAAAAAGATATTGAGAGAGGGAAAAGAGAGAAAAGTTGAAATGAGAAGGGAAGGAAAAAGAGAGAAAAGTTGAAATGTGTAGGGAAGGAAAAAGATATTGAGAGAAAAAGAGATAGGGAAAAGAGAGAAAAGTTGAAATCTGTAAGGAGGGAAAAAGATATTGAGAGAGTGGAAAAAGAGAGTAAAGTTGAAATGTGGAGGGAAGGAAAAAGATATTGAGAGAGAGAGGAAAAAGCAAGAAATGTTGAAATGAGAAAGAAAAGAAAAAAGAGAGAAAAGTTGAAATGAGAAGGGAAAGAAAAAGAGAGAAAAGTTGAAATGTGGAGGGAAGAAAAAAGATATTGAGAGAGAGGAAAAAGAGAGAAAAGTTGAAACGTGTCGGGAAGGAAAAAGATATTGAGTGACAGAGGAAAAAGCGAGAAATGTCGAAATGAGAAGGGAAGGAAAAAGAGAGAAAAGTTGAAATGAGAAGGGAAGGAAAAAGAGAGAAATTTCGAAATGAGAAGGAAAAGAAAAAGAGAGAGAAAAGTTGAAATGAGAATGGAAGGAAAAAGAGAGAAAAGTTGAAATGAGAAGGGAAAGGAAAAGAGAGAAAAGTTGAAATGTGTAGTGAAGGAAAAAGATATTGAGGGAAAAAGAGAGAGGGAAAAGAGAGAAAAGTTGAAATCTGTAAGGAAGGAAAAGAGAGTAAAGTTGAAATGTGGAGGAAAGGAAAAAGATATTGAGAGAGAGAGGAAAAAGCAAGAAATGTTGAGATGAGACGGAAAAGAAAAAAAGAGAGAAAAGTTGAAATGAGAAGGGAAAGAAAAAGAGAGAAAAGTTGAAATGAGAAGGGAAAGAAAAAGAGAGAAAAGTTGAAATGAGAAGGGAAAGAAAAAGAGAGAAAAGTTGAAATGAGAAGGGAAAGAAAAAGAGAGAAAAGTTGAAATGAGAAGGGAAAGAAAAAGAGAGAAAAGTTGAAATGAGAAGGGAAAGAAAAAGAGAAAAATGTTGAAATGAGAAGGGAAAGAAAAAGAGAGAAAAGTTGAAATCTGTAAGGAAGGAAAAAGACATTGAGAGAGTGGAAAAAGAGAGTAAAGTTGAAATGTGGAGGGAAGGAAAAAGATATTGAGAGAGAGAGGAAAAAGCAAGAAATGTTGAAATGAGACGGAAAAGAAAAAAAGAGAGAAAAGTTGAAATGAGAAGGGAAAGAAAAAGAGAGAAAAGTTGAAATGAGAAGGGAAAGAAAAAGAGAAAAATGTTGAAATGAGAAGGGAAAGAAAAAGAGAGAAAAGTTGAAATGAGAAGGGAAAGGAAAAGAGAGAAAAGTTGAAATGTGTAGGGAAGGAAAAAGATATTGAGAGAAAAAGAGAGAGAAAGAGAAAAGTGGAAATGTATAGGGGAATAATGAAAGCAGACTTGGAGAATGTAACACTCAACTTATATTATGTCATATGTGACATGCAGAAGGCAAGATGAAGATAAAAACTTGGAAATTCTCCTGTATATTTCAGTGAAATTTTCACTTATATATTATATAATTATATTTTAGATATATGGAAAAAAGAAGGCTTCATTTTAAACTGATGCCAGGAGGATATGGATCAAAATTAGCCAATTCAACTGCAAGCCATATTTTTGGTAACCATGCATATGTTTTATTTTATGACGTTTCACTGATATCCTAGCAAACACTCCAGAGAAAAGAAGGTATCAGTTTAGCCTATACTCACCTGGCATCTGTTTAAGCTAATATCTCCTCTTTTCTCCATACACAGGATGCAATGGAAAAATTGTCATCTAAATTACACAAAAATGAAAATAACACTGGCATCTCATTTTAACAGATATATTTACCAAAATTATTCAATAAAATCACCTTTGGCTACAACCACGGCCTCAAGACAACACACCTGCAACTGTACTGGATGATATCCTTGTTTAAGTTAGTGAATACTGCCATAATACTTGCCTTCAGTTCATCTCTGGTGTTACAAAGGGTTTTGTTGGTCTCTCACTCAACTGTGACCCACACATAATAAACAAGGGGTTTGCAATCTGGGCAGTTAGGTGGCCAGATGTAAGAGGTAATACGGTCTCAGAAATTGTCTGACAGGTATGACTGGGTTCTCCTGTTTGTGTGGCATGGTGCAGAGTCCTGTTGCCAGATATATGTTCTTCCAGCAGTCACCATCTTCCCTCACAGGGTAACACTACCTTCTCAAGGCACTTGATGTAGGTCTCCATGTTGAGTTTGAGGTCTTTGCCAACAAATTCAGGAGTTCTTTTCTTATCAGAATGATCAGAGTGAGTTTTCCAAGCTGCCATACCTTTGTAATCACCATTAGATTCATGGAACTCTTTCTGAATCCTCTACACTGTTCTCATATTGGCAACACTCTGAAATGTTCATATTGGAGCTTCTGGCATGAATGCCAAGCAGTACAGCATGACACCAGGATGATAAGAGTGAAAAGGTTACCAGACTATCCACTGCTAGAAAATTGGTGTGGTAACTTTATAGCAAACTAACCTCAACATTTGTTAGTTGAGCTAGTTTTGTCCAACTAGTCACAAGAATGCCCAAGTGAAAAAAGTGCACACACACACACACACACACACACACACATCTTTTTAATATTTTATATTAAAAAGACCTACTTGGATGATCCTTTCCACTTCCAGATTTGATATTATATATATATATATATATATATATATATATATATATATAACAATATTATATATATATATATATATATATATATATATATATAACAATATTATATATATATATATATAACAATATTATATATATATATATATATATATATATATATAACAATATTATATATATATATATAACAATATTATATATATATATATATAACAATATTATATATATATATATATATATAACAATATTATATATATATATATATATATAACAATATTATATATATATATATATATATAACAATATTATATATATATATATATATATATATATAACAATATTATATATATATATATATATATGTAACAATATTATATATATATATATATGTAACAATATTATATATATATATATATATATATATATATATATATATATATGAAGTTGTTACATAAATTTGTTCATTTTTCATAATTTATTTTAATATTTATTATTTATTAATAGTTCTGATGAATCATTCAACAATGTATTCTCCTTCATAATTCAAGCCAAATCATTGTCGAACAAAACACCCCTCAAATCGTTAGAATGTAACCGAAAAACATCTGAAGAGGCTAAATCAGGAGAATATGGTGGGTGTAGCAGAACTTCCCAACTGAGCTTTTTAATTACATGTTTGTTCATGCTATCGATGTTGGGGCAAGTATTTTCATGCTGAATAATCATGCTGTATTACCAGTCAGGCCATTTCATTTGCTCAATATACAGCTTAGCATTGACCATTTGCTTGTTTCAAAGCATTTTCACCTCCATATACAACTCAAATGTCTCGAGCAGCTTTGTGACCTTGATTAAAATAAAGAAAAGATGCCATTGTTTGTTGTCTACTTAGCATTCCATTTCAGAGGGATGTCTAATCTGAAATAAAATTTCAGTAATATAAGATAACTGTTTCACAGGTTGACCAGAGTTTTCTTTAAGATCATTCATAGAACATCAGAAAAAACAAATGAATATATATAACAATTTAACATATATATATATATATATATAGAAGTGTACATTGAGGTCAACAATTAGCAATGACAATCTGTCTCGTGTTTAAGTGCAATCTTCAGGCCATGTGTCATGTATTTAAACATGAAACAGACTGTCACCACTGGGTTTTGACCTCAATGTCCATTTTTATATTTGCATATGCTCTATCCCTGATATTCAATACTTTTACTCATAAATATATTATACCTTAAAACTATATTTTATATATATGTATGTATGCATGTATATGTATTAAAAGATTGACTGGTATCCAAGCAAAGATTCCAGAGAAAAGAAGGCATCAGTTCAACCCATATTGTCCTGGTGCCTGTAAAAACTGATACCTTCAACTGATAAAATTTCAATAACATTGGATAATACTTTCACAGAAAGGCCAGATTTACTAAGAAGCAAAAAATCCTACAAAAGATTATTCTTTGAAATCATTCACATAACATAAAAAAATGAATATATATATATATATATATATATATATATATATATATATATATATGTGTGTGTGTGTGTGTATGTATCAACCTAATATCTTCTAAATAAATAAATGGCAAATTCTGTCTGTACGTCTGTGTTTCTGAAACTTCTCTAACTCAGGCTACACTTGCTCTACATAGACATATATTTTTTTGAACCAGGATGATCCCAGAATTAAAGATCTGCCCTTAATCTGGTGCTTGAACATCCAGCATTGGGCTTTGTGTCCGGATGCAGAGGGAACAGTTAAGAATTCACCTTTTAAGATTGAAAAAAATTAGTGATTTGAAAAGTTTTAATTTATATTGATTTTATTAAAGTAACACAAAAACTTTGTGAATTTAAAAATCTTTGTTCAAAATATCTCCAAATCTTTGTGAATTGATGAAATCAATTTTATTCCTTCAAAATGCCAAGGAATAAGAGTTAAATTGAGAGGTATGATGATGTGAGGTTTTTCAAGTTCTGCATAGTTTGGGATAATAAGCATATAGGGAAAAAAAATGTTCTTTTTCCAGAATTATAGTTCATAATTATTCTGTAGATATATGGAAATACAAAAGAAATGTTCTCTTTCCAGAATTATAGTTTATAATTATTCTGTAGATATATGGAAATACAAAAGAAATGTTCTCTTTCCAGAATTATAGTTTATAATTATTCTGTAGATATATGGAAATACAAAAGAAATGTTCTCTTTCCAGAATTATAGTTTATAATTATTCTGTAGATATATGGAAATACAAAAGAAATGTTCTCTTTCCAGAATTATAGTTTATAATTATTCTGTAGATATATGGAAATACAAAAGAAATGTTCTCTTTCCAGAATTATAGTTTATAATTATTCTGTAGATATATGGAAATACAAAAGAAATGTTCTCTTTCCAGAATTATAGTTTATAATTATTCTGTAGATATATGGCAAAAAAAAGAAATGTTCTCTTTCCAGAATTACAATTTATTGTTTAGATTTCAATAAGAAGTCAGTTTAAACTGACACCAGGAGGATATGGATATAAATGTTACTTGATAAACAGTTGCTAGAATATTGTAGCTATATCTTTATAGCAAACTGACTTCAACATTTTGTTAACTGAACCAGTTTCTGATGAATGTCCAACTGAAGTAAGAAATTAATATTTGAATATTTTCATGACTTTTATTAATTATTAGCTTTGTACCTAATTTGTTTTCAGTACATTTATCACTTAAAATAAAGCTTTGAAGTATCGTCTTTTTACAATTTTGATAGCATTTTTTGTATTCTTCCTTTGATTTCTTATATGTTTGATGTAGTGGTATGATATATTACTTGCAGGATGTTACAAATTGAGAGAGATTTAAGCTGTTATTTTCAAAGCTTGTTGATTCAGCAATATAGCTTGCTGTCACACAACTGGGTAGGCAAGAAGAAGCAAAAATGATTGCCATTATAATATTTATTAAGAAAAAGAGAAAAGGAAAAAAAAATTAAGAAGCAAGAATATATTAAAGAATGAAAAAAGGTAAAAACAAATTAAAAGTGAGAAATAAGAGGGATAGTATAGGTTTCATAGAAAGTGTAAAAAGAAAACATTTTAATAAAGGAAGGAAATAGATGAAAGAAAGAGAACATTTTAATAAAGGAAGGAAATAGATGAAAGAAAGAGAACATTTTAATAAAGGAAGGAAATAGATGAAAGAAAGAAAACATTTTAATAAAGGAAGGAAATAGATGAAAGAAAGAGAAAATTTTAATAAAGGAAGGAAATAGATGAAAGAAAGAAAAAATTTTAATAAAGGAAGGAAATAGATGAAAGAAAGAAAAAATTTTAATAAAGGGAGGAAATAGATGAAAGAAAGAGAACATTTTAATAAAGGAAGGAAATAGATGAAAGAAAGAGAAAATTTTAATAAAGGAAGGAAATAGATGAAAGAAAGTAAAATTCTTATAAAGGAAGGAAATAGATGAAAGAAAGAAAAAATTTTAATAAAGGAAGGAAATAGATGAAAGAAAGAGAAAATTTTAATAAAGGAAGGAAATAGATGAAAGAAAGAAAAAATTTTAATAAAGGAAGGAAATAGATGAAAGAAAGAGAAAATTTTAATAAAGGAAGGAAATAGATGAAAGAAAGAAAACATTTTAATAAAGGAAGGAAATAGATGAAAGAAAGAGAAAATTTTAATAAAGGAAGGAAATAGATGAAAGAAAGAAAACATTTTAATAAAGGAAGGAAATAGATGAAAGAAAGAGAAAATTTTAATAAAGGAAGGAAATAGATGAAAGAAAGAAAACATTTTAATAAAGGAAGGAAATAGATGAAAGAAAGAGAAAATTTTAATAAAGGAAGGAAATAGATGAAAGAAAGTAAAATTCTTATAAAGGAAGGAAATAGATGAAAGAAAGTAAAGATTTTTGTAAAGGAAGGAAATAGATGAAATAAAGAAAAGAACATTTTTTTGTAAAGGAAGGAAATAGATGAAATAAAGAAAAGTTTTTATAAAGGAAGGAAATAGATGAAATAAAGAAAAAAATTTTAATAAAGGAAGGAAATAGATGAAATAAAGAAAAAAATTTTAATAAAGGAAGGAAATAGATGAAAGAAAGTAAAAAATTTTATAAAGGAAGGAAATAGATGAAAGAAACAAGATATAAATAGGAAGGATAGAAAAATATGAATAGAAAAAGTGTTAGGGGGAGTGGAAAAGAACTGGAGGTTAAAGAAAAAAAGAGTAGAAGGCAACTTGTTAACTTGGAAGAAGATAAATGGAAGGTATTGGTTGGTGAAAGAAAAATAGAAGAAAAGAAGTGAAATAAAAAATGAAAAAGAAAACAAAGAAAGTTCAAAAGGGGTAAAAGAAAAAAATTCAATATTTTGAAGGGAAGAGAAAAAAGAAATGAAATAAAGAATGAGAATAAAAGAAAACTAGATAAGATATGAGAGATTGAAAACTTTAAAAACAAAAAAATGACTGCTTGTGGGATATAACAAGAAAGAATTGATTGAAAAGAAAAGACAAAAGACTATGCACATGAACTTGGGTAAAAACAAGCAAAAGCATTCAAATGCAACAAGGAATGAGAAAACATGAAATGTAATTAGGAAAGTATAATAGCTGAGAAAAATAATGAGTGAAAGAAGTAAAATGAATAAGTAAAGGAATAATATATTTTGAAAACTGTATGCAAATAGAGGAAAAAAGGAAAAACAAAAAAAATTTGAAATGGAAATAATAAAAATATGAAAAAAGATTAAAGTATAGTAACAAGTAGCAAGAAATAAAAAATAATATAAAATATGGAAGAAAGGTGATTTAAATAATCAGAAAAATAAAATAGGATATGAAGAATAAAAAAAGAGAAAAAAATGAAGGAAATTATGAAAATGAAAAATGAAGAGGATGAAAAATTGAAGGAAAAAAGAAAACAAAAAAGTTAGAAAAAGGGAAAGAAAAAAGATAAAAAATGAAAGAAACATGAAGAGGATGAAATATAGAAGCAAAGAAAATGAAAAGGATCAGAAATACAAATGGAGAATGCAAGAAAAATGTCCAAAATGAAAGAAAATTAACAATCAAAGAGGATGAAAAATAGAAAGCAGAGAAAAACAAAGGAAAAAGATTAGAAAAAACTAGAAAAGTAAAAAAGAAAATAATGTAAAAGATTGAAGTATAGTAACAAATGCTAAGAAATTAAAAAAAAATGTATATAAAATATGGAAGAAACTTTAATTAAAAATCAAAAAGAAAAGTAAAATAAAGTGGAGAATAAAAACGTTTAAACAATGAATGAAAAATGAAAAAAAAAGTAAGAAAAACAAACAAAGGAAAAAGACATGAAATAGTGAATAAAAAGAAATAAAGTAACAAGGAAAAACAATTGGAAAATTAAAAATAGAGACATAAATAAAAACAAAGGAAAGTGATTGAAATAGAGAAACAAAGTAAAAGATTAGAAATAGAGAAAGAAACGAGGGAAAATATTAAAAATGGATAAAGGAAGAAAAACAAAGAAAAAAAGATTAGAAATAGAGAAAGGAAGAAAAAAGAAAAAGGAGGGAAATACAGAAAGATAGAAAAACAAAGGAAAAGGATTAGAAATGTAAAAAGAAAGAAAAAAAGATTAAAAATGGAGAAAGAAAGAAAGAAACAAACAAAAACAAAGGAAAAAATAGAAATACAGAAAGAAAGAAAAAAGATTAAAAATGGAGAAAGAAAGAAAAAAGATTAAAAATGGAGAAAGAAAGAAAGAAACAATGAAAAACAAAGGAAAAAAATTAGAAATAAATATAGAAAGAAGGAAACAAAGATAAACAAAAGAAAAGGAAAGAAACAAAAAAAGATCAGAAACTGAGAGAGAAAGAAAAGGAAAGATAATAAATAAATATAACAGAAATGAAAAACTGTTGAAAGAGAAATAGAAAGCTTACCAAACTATCATAATTAAAGCATGACAAAAAAAATGATTGATTGATTTAGAGGGAATGCAAAGAGAAAGAGACACAATAGATTAGAAGGAATGAGTAAATGGGACATGATAGAGAGTGAAAAAAGTAATTATTTTCTCTTAAACTGAAATTTCATTTCCCTCAAAGAGATGAGGACAAACCTGCTTTTAATTACAAAAAGAGTAGAACTGAAATAATAACATCATTACAGAAACATCAATAGAGCTGTCAAGGGAGATGCACATTGGTACATGTGCATCCACAGTGCAATTTACACATTTATATCTGTCTATCTACAACAGACACACACACATACACCTATGTATATATGTATCCATATATATGTCTCTTTTGCATGTATGTATGTATGTATATATATATATATATATATATATAAACACAAATTGTATACATACATGAGAGTGTGTTCATACATATATTTGTGTGTGTATATATATATATATATATATATATATATATATATATATATATATATGAACATAAATTTTATACATACATGAAAGGATGTTCATATATATATATATATATATATATATATATATATATATACACTACAAAAATAAAAAATGTTGATGTGACTAACAGACAGCATGCCAAATGACCTAAAAAAAATGGTAAGGGATACTAATAATAAAAAAAGGCAAAAATCCAGAAAAAATCTTAGACAAGAAAAAAATCATACTAAAAAGGAAAAAGACAAACACCTACCAAACTAAGCAGCAAATAACAGTGCTCAATGCTTAGGCTGAACAACAAAATGCTTAACAGGGACAGACCAAGTTGCTACTTAAGTTCCATGCTCTTTGTGATGTTCAGGTGACCAGAACACACACACACACACATATATATTTATATATATGATAAAGACAATTTTAAGGTATACTATATTTATGAGTTAAAGTGCTCAATATCAAAGACAGAAAACATGTAAATCTCAATAAAAGACACATCAGAGTTCACTTTTATATATGTATATATACATATATATAAGCTAAACCAACCGCCTGATGAAACCATTCTGGTAGAAACCATGGTAACATAGGGGTCAGTGTTTTCAATATTTTATATCTTAAAATTGTCCTACATTTTTGTTTTTTAAAATTGTATTGAGTAATCTCTTTGTTTAGTTATTCCTTTTGGCAAATATTACTTTTGGTATAAATTGAATTTATAAAGTATATATATATATATATATATATATATATATATATATATAAAGTACAGTGTGTGTGTTTGTGCATGTATGTGTCCAAGCACTCCTCCACTTCCACTGATCTGATTTCAATGATTCAAAAGCCCTAGAAAAGTTAGGCAAAGGGAACGATTTTTGTTGAGCTCAGATTCAAGGTTTCCAGATTATGTGAGGTTAAAATATATATTAATATATTATACTATCCATTACTGGTTGCTTTCATGGTAAACTCTTCCTTTTGTATCTAAAATTGCAGTGCATGTTTTATTATAAATAGTTTAAAAGCCACCCTATCAGCTGGCATTTAAGCTAGCTCCTGTGGAGGACTCTTGGTTTGGCCATGATCACAATAGCTAGGGAGGAGCAGATGCAATAGGCATCAATAAACTACAGAAGAACTCAAAACTAATCACTGCATTTAAATACTGAATTAATGTTTAAGCCTACCTTTAAAAAGTTCAATGATAATTCTTCTGCTACCACTTAATTTAAAGATGATTTTATGAACGTAGATCCTTATTTTCCATACAAACAATTATTTTTATTTCATGGCAGAAAAGGGGACAATTTATAAGATAAAATTAATATAGTGTAAAGATGGGAAAATAGAAATTAATTACACATTCAACATTTGAAGAGTTAGAGAAACATAATAGCTAATTAAGTAAAAGCTATATTATGGAATCTTTATGAATAAATGCGAAATTGGAGATCAATTCTCCTATAATTTCTGAGATTAAAAAGCCCCAGCTCTTCTTTAGATTAATTTGTATTTACTCACCCCCCCATGAGATCAGATTGTGATACAAGGTCAGTTTTTAAGGTGGGGACCTAAGCGTGTACACCCAGGTTATGAACAAAAATTCCCTTAGCCCTGCCACCGTTGGTTGTGCTGGCCTCAGTGCTCGCACTGATCCCACTCTCTGGTGCAATAAGAGGGCGCGGCCTCAGACAGCTGTTCTCCAGGGCCGGGCCCTTCTCAGTGTAATTTTCCTCAGTTGTGCCTCTGATCTTTGATGGAGACACTCCTGAGCGCACTCAGCCCAAAGACAGAGTTGCAACTGAGAGATGATAATAAACGTGTTACAAACTACACGAGAGTACTTTAAAAGTTTATTTCATTAATCTACTGCCCTTCATTACTGTTCTTTTATTTGAGGATTGTTTTGATTTTGATATCAAAAATAGTTCTGTTTAGGAATATCGTATATAATAGAGCAGAAATGTGTTTGAAATTTGCATTTTACTTGGCCTCCAACAAGCTGGCATCTATTTGTAAAACGTTCCTTAATTATAACAAGCCAATTTATGAATGAAATGTTCATTTAAAATTTTTGTTTCAAAGATTTCAAATAGTGAATATATCTTACTTTGTGAAGCATTAGCAAGCAGGTGAAGCCTGCTTGCTAATGCTTTATATATATATATATATAGTTGAATGGATATGAGTTAGGGATTGTTGGTTTCATGCTTATGCGATCCTCAGACAAAGGCTTGCATAAGCATAAAATCGATGGTTACAAACTCATATCCATTTAACTAAATATGTTAGCTCTATCACTGATATTGAGCACTTTCCAATAAGCACCACACACACACACACACACACACACACACACACACACATATCTATCTATCTATATACATATATATATATATATATATATATATATATATATATATAATTGTTACCAAATGATCTCTGGTTATACTTTTGATCATAGGGTGTCTTCTCACAAACATTGAGGGAATTGAGACCTTCTTGATGCAGTTACAACTTTGCTGGGCTGGTCATGTTGATAGGATAAGTTATGACACAATACCTACGGTTCTCATGTATAGCTAGTTTGACAATGGACAAAGGAATGTTGAATGGCCATGGCTCAGGTATAAAGGCAAGCTAAAGAGTAACCTCTCAGCTATCAATGTGCCTCATACTAACTTCTGCATAGAGTTAAGTGGTGATTTTTTTTTGCCAGAGTGGGTATCAGAAATTTTGAAATCAGTTGTATTGATCGGCTAAGAGATGAAGGACAATGGCAAAAAGCATCAGCAATTTTCCTATTGCAATGTCCTTACATCCCTGCCATTGCACAAAATGTGGACTTGTATGCAGGTCACTAGCAGGACTGAAGTGTCACATACGACACAAAAATAAAAAATGAATGAAGTTGTCGGATCTCCATACATCAAAATTGAAAGGAGAGTTCATCATATATATATATATATATATATATATATATATATGTCATTCACAGACAGTACTGTTTCGCTCCTCATAGTGACTAGACTTCCGAATGCCTCAAGCCAGGATTGAAACACAACTAATTTGGTGTCAGCCAGAGCTATCTTCACTCGGTAGAGTTACACAACTAAATCTAGCGTATTGTTTTTACAAATGTAAACAAATGCCAATCAACCAAAGTGCTCCATTCATTTTACTGAAGAGCTTTGCACTATATATATATATATATATATATATATATATATATATATATATATATATACACACACACATGTCAATTATCATCCTCTGTCTACTTGAATCCTGTTCTCTTATTGTCCTCTCTCCTTAATAATGTTTTTTTTTCAGATTCTTTCACTTACAATAACCACTTATGTCTTAGTAGCTTTATTGCCTTGCTTGGGATGAAATAACTAAAAATTATATGTGAAAATGAAGTTAGTAGATAAGGGCTTTGAGCAATATAAATGAGAGGTGTGCATTTCTTAAAAGGGTAATTAAACCTTGAAAGGCTGTAATAGCATTCTGTGACTGGACAGTCTAAAGCACATTGGATCGGATGGTGGGGACGCGTGTTTGAATACTGTCAAAAGGCAGTTTCTTTATTAAGACTCTCCCAAACACAAGCCGATGGATGTAAATTTTCTCTGTTTAAAAAACAGGGATGTCTACTCAAACAAATTATCCAATAGATACAATAAATAAAATTTTATATATATATATATGTATAGGGAAAGAGTACTCAGTATTGGAGATGGTTTTTATAGCTATAGTCTGATAAATCAACATAGAAATTTAATGCTGCATGGTGACTGTCAGTTTCACAACTCAAGATGTCTTCATAGAGAGAGAGAGTAAGAGTCATGAATGAGAATGTCATCATCAGGATGTTGTTTTTTTTCTAAGACAAAATTGTTGTGTTCATCTGAAAGTTAAATTTTTTTAATTTTGAAGTGAGAAATGCTAAGGTTACATACTGCGGTGTTTAATTTTCATGATGTAAAACGTCAGGGGAGGTAACTAAGTTTGAAATGTCCATAAATTATTTTAAAAGTATTTTTTTGTTTTAAAAAATTATTAGTTAAAACCTAGATATTTTAATGAAAAAGTATAGATGTATTTTCAACAAGAATTTTTCTAAATTGTGAATTTGGACAGGCATTATGTTGTAAATGATGTGATATGTTTGATGCATCATTCAAATGAAAACTCAACTGTTGAGACAACATAGTAGTAGTGTAACCAACACATATATTATTTTTTCTGTTGGAGATACAATCTCTCTCTCTATATATATGTATATTAATAAATATACATAATACCCTACACCAAGAGTACAACTCAGTGTTTCATACACCATATAATCATCAGGTATAAATGAACTGGCCATTATCTGGTTAAAATTTCTGGATTCTGTGGTGTTAGTTGGATAAATTAAATATTTAATTGTTCTATAATAATTTAAATAGTTAAATACATTGTGTATCAAGAGGGATAACTCTTTGCATGTGGTAATATGTATATTTATTGATATATCCTTAATAGCTCTGTTATTTTGCATTGAGCACTGTTTTATTTACACCAAAGGATATATGTTTCACTTTTATTAAAAGCTTCATCAGAGAATGAGATATAGAGAAAAGGAAGAAAGAAATTCTGGTATTTTTATTTTTCTCTATATCTCATTCTCTAATGAAGCTTTAACCAAAATGACACATGTTAGATTTATAAACGTTTCCTGTTTGTTTGTTATCTTATGCTGTCATATTTTAACTATATTTGATCCTAACTCATATATATATATATTTTATTACTTAAACATTATTGTTTTTTCCTGGTGGATACCCATATTTGAGTAGGCACTCTGTTTATTTATTAAATAGTATATTTATCTATTTTTGTCTACTAGCCTGAATATTCAAGAAATCTTATTAAAGAAACATAGACTCACTTTAGCAGGATTTGAACATACATACCCCTGGTCAGAGGAAGCTGTTGTTAGATCCAACATACTTTAGACCTTTCACCCATAAAATGCATTTATGATCAAACAAGGATGAATATTGCTTTTAAATGCAAATCTTTCCTGGACTCTCAAAATATACATATCTGCTCAGTTTCTTAATGTTAACAAAGCAATTTCTAAAGAAATGTTGGATTTTTATTTATTAATCTGACAGATTTTATTACTTAAATGATATGTTTTTTATCATCAGTTGTTATTTGGACTCTGATGATGGCTTATTTGAGCCTAAAGCTTAGATCAATGAACAACACAATAAAGAAATATCCAAACATTGGACAGTTTTTGTCTTTATTTTCTCCTTAAATTAAAGCCAATATATGAAGCTTAGAACAGCTCCTGATAAAACATAACAGACATTTGTTGTCTGTTATATTTAACAATACATGTCTGAATAATGATCTGTTACTCCTATACACTATATATATATATATATATATATTATATATATATATATATATATATATATATATATATATATGTGTGTGTGTGTGTGTGTTTGAATCTACAATATGGTATATGTCTCTATAAAAGTTCCTGATAACTGTTACACATGACATCACTGTATACTATTTGAAACTTCCAGCTTTCCAAAGAATGAAAGAATATTATGATTTAGACAAAGGAATTCTGCCCATTACTCAGTTGCCACGTTGGTTCTTGAAAGTGACTGAGATAATCAATGGTACTTGAGCAAAACAATAACACAGCATGAATTTCACAGTTTATTCATCCTTTTTTATACCTCATACGAAAAGTGGAAAAATGCAATAAAAAAAATTCAAGAAAATTAAAAGCTTGTCAGTTCTTTTTAATAAAACTTGTTTGAATGAATACTTGCTGCCGAAACATACTTGTATATCTATATAAAAAATAAACATTGTGTAAAAGTTTGCATATACATATAAGTACAAGATAGCATATGTAAATATAAATGTGGACATTAAAGTCAACGTTCAGCAGTGACAGTTTGGCCTAATGATTGCTTTTAAGCTTGAAACAGACTGTCGGTGCTGAGTGTTAACTTCAATGTCCACTTTTATACACACACACACACACACACATATATATATATATATATGCACACACACATTTATTTTTGAAGCAATTCATAGTTACACTGGATTACTTCCTATTTTAATGTTTTAATTTTTTATTGAAATTTAATTTTTTGTTTAATGTTTGTGTGTATATATATATATATATATAATATATATATATATATATTCTGTGTATTTATGCAGCAAATATTCTGTGGTAATTAATTTTATTGATCAACTTTTACAAATTACAAATAATTTTTCTCAGACAACAAGGAAGTCCAATCAAAAATTGTCCAAAGTACAAGAACTTAAGTCATCATCAGTGTAGCTAGAAGGTGAGTTTCATAGAACTAGTGAATGTTGTGACATAAGCGAGATGTTCTGTATTTTTTTTTTTATATATACATTTGAGGATGCAGGCTCTTGAGTAGAAAGTCAAAATCTTGAACTATATTTCATATTTCAAGTTATGATTGAATTTTCTTCATGTCTGATAAGGATCATTCATAATTTGGAAAAGTTGCTCAGTAAAATGAATCAATGCAAAATGTCAATTGTTTAAAAGTTATTTTTTAACAGATACCCATATTTGAGTAGTCATTCTGTTTATTTTTTAAATATTTTTTTAATTTCATTTTATTTTTGTATATTTTATTTTATTTTTGCATATTTATTTTATTTACTGGGCTGAATATTCGAAAAATATGCACTCCAGTAGAATTTGAATCTGCAGGAGAAATCATTAGATCTGACATGCTTTTAACTGACTTGGCTACGAAGCGCAAGATTGATTAAGCAAAGTTGTATACTGCATTTTAAAGAGATCTTTCTTGTTCAGATTCCCAAAAGTTCATAACAGCTCAGTTTCATATCTGAGACAGAAAAAAGTAATTTCAAAAGAAGTAGTGGATGTCAGATTAATAAATAAAAATCCATTACTTTTTTAGAAATTACGCCAACATAACAAATTTAGTCTGTAACATCCTTAAAGACGAAACGTGTCACACAAAAACTTTTCCACTTTGTCATCTATTTTTCCCCAATATTGTTCTTGATATATATAAATATATATGTATATATATATATGTTATTGTTGATCATGCTAGATAACATGCTTCTCTCACAGAAACTGTAACTAAGGTCTGCTCAGCATAGGTGCAGTATAAACCAAAGGTGGGCTCAGTGGTTGTGGAATAAATGCAAACTGCACCCGAGCAAGCATCTGCAATAGGGATTAGCTAGCTGCCCTAGTAGATGAGTATCCGAGAATTTGAATACGAGTGGCCAACCATTAACATATATGTGTGTGTGTGTGGATACAGAGATCAACACCGAATGGTGACAATCTGTTTGCTTGAATACAATCTTCAAGCTATGTAGTTAGAGTCAAGCTACTTTTGAAGATTGCATTCAGGCATTAAACAGACTGTCATGATTTAGTGTTGATCTCTATGTCAACACAGCTTATATTTACATATGCTCTATCCCGGATATTGAACACTTTTACCCTATAAATATAGGATACCTTAAAATATATTTTATTATTATATATAATGTGACAGCTTGTGTAGAATGCTTTCACAGAGTTTGCCATTTAAGTTATTGAATGCAGGTTGTTTTTTTGTATAATAATAACTTCAAATAATTTAAGTCTTTCTTCACAATGAGTGTTCATATATATATATATATATATATATATATAATCATTGGAATTGTCCAGTTTGGAATTTTGCAGTTTGCATATGAGTTGTTAATCAAATTTATGGAGGAACTGTCCAAAGTTGATCTACTAATATTTGTCATATATAAATTGTGTTATTTTGTTTTTTTTGTGATGTGCTGATCAATATGTGCATGAATTGAACTTTGTAATGGTAATATTAGTCATTTTCTTACACGGAAAAATTTGGCATTTATTGACCGAACAGCCAGTACTGCTTTCCGTTGAAATTTATGAAATCTGTTTCTTAAAACAAGGTTTCAGAAAAATAGGTTTCTTAAGTTCAGTAGCTGTTACTGCTCTTTCCGAATTTACTACATAAATATAGGATACTTATATTTTATCATGTCATCAATAATAAGAGAAACCAATTAGCATATAAATTAATTACATCAAACTTAGCACGAAAATGGCGAAAAATGTGAAAAGAGGGCTTAAAAAATTTGATGCACACAGGATCAAATGAAGGGAGAAGGGAAGAGGAAAACACTGTATAATCTACCTAGCCAGCTTGGATACTGGAGCAAGGTTTAGGAGAGATAACAGAAATACAAAATCTGTTAAGATCTATAAAGGGCAGGAAATCGTGGAGAGGTATGATTGCCAATTTTCTGAAGGGATATAGTTACAAACTTAAGTTACTTTTGATTTTTGGAATAAAGTACTTTATATATATATATATATATATACAGAGAGAGAGAGAGAGAGAGAGAGAGAGAGAGATAATGTTAGTGGTCAATATATATATTTCCAAGAGGATAAAATCCAGGTAGAGCTCTATGTACAAGACAGAGCAAGAATATATATATATATATATATATATATATATATATATATATATATATATATATATATATATATATATATATATATATAATATATATATATATATATATATATATAAATATATATATATATATATATATATATATATATATATTAAAGCTTTAAAAATGGACATTTTAAAAGTTAATATAAATTTTCTAGCCCTGCTTACCTGATTATACAAAAATTACAAAAAGATGAAAATCTCTTAGTCTGAAGAAGTTTCATCTTGGAATAAAATAAGTGACTTAGTTTTTACCTAATTTTCCATTATGTAATTCACTTATATATCTTTCTCTCTCTCTCTGCAAAATATATGTAGACATTTAGGTACATATACTTATATGTGTGTGTGTGTGTGTGTGCATTTGTGTGCATAGATAAGAACAAAATCAAAGAGAGGCTTGATTCAGTTGATACTCAAACAACACTGGTTCAAACATTGTTAAAAAAAACTGATTCATACTAATCTTCAGATTCCGAATAACACTTTCATGAAGTTCAAAATTTAAAATCAGGTTTTTAGAAATACTGACTTCATTAAAGATATCAGAAAAATTTGAAATTTTACTGTTATTTTAGTAATATCTTCACATTTATTTTTTATATGCATGATACACATATATATATATATATATATATATATATATATATATATATATATATATATATCATAGGTTTGCCATTTTCTGAAGGAATTGATGTAAGCCACAGAGAATTAAAAGTTCTCTCATCCTGAGGTATCTATTTTATATTGTATATACAAATGTTCTCAGCACCCATTTTGTTAAGATAATAGTAAATAGTGAGTTTTAAATACAAAACCAAATCTGAAAATGCCACTATATGAAAATGTACAGCAATTTTTTTTATGGAATGTTAAGGGTAAGTAGGGTTGCATAAATATATACTACAGTTCAGAAGTTTGAAGCTCTCCCCAGAATAAGCACGGGGAGAATTTGACAGAAAAGTGAAACCATTCCATCCAAAACACGAAAAAGAGCTATTAGAGTCAGTGAAAAAGAATAAAATCAATTATCAAAAAACTTATGCTTTGAGAAAATTCTGCAAAAAATTGTGCTGCAGTAATCAAGGATAAAGGAGGATATTTTGACAAGAGCAAAATTTAATTATGAAATAATTTTTTTCTTTTTGTCATAATAAAATTCCTAATAAAAAAAAATCATGTCTCACATTTTTTTTTAACCATGTATAATATTTTTCTCTTATTTAAAGCAGAAAATAACTACTTTTGGGGCTAATTAAAAAATTACCAGGCTTACCTCAAGCTTTTGAACTGTATTTTATGTGTTTGTGTGTGTATATATATATATATATATATATATATATATATATATATATATATGTATATTTAGGCAGCAATCCTTCTTTTATGCAAGTTTCATTAAAAACGACAGACAAGGTACTATGGTTAAGTTTTTTATTTAATTTTTCTTGTGTTTGAACAAGAGCTTTCTTTTCTGGACAAAGGGTGTGTAAGAACTGTCCAAATGTTTTATTTTTCTGAGCGATTTCGGCTATACCTTTAGCCATTATCAAGGATGACACACTAAGACATATACATAATGCACACACTCAATTAAGCTGAAAAATTAAATCATCCTTGATAATGGCTAAAGGTATAGCTGAAAGCGCTCAGAAAAATAAAACATTTGGACAGTTCTTACACACCCTTTGTCCAGAAAAGAAAGCTCTTGTTCAAACACAAGAAAAATTAAATAAAAAACTTAACTGTAGTACCTTGTCTGTCGTTTTTAATATAAAATTTGCATATATATATATATATATATATATATATATATATATATATATATCTGGCCACTTGTATTTGAGGATACCTGTCTACTAGGACAGCTAGCTAATCCCTATTGCAGGTACTAATCAGACACATTTGTGTTTGTTCCACTTGTTTACTCAATATATTTAATATCTTGTTTACTTAATTTTAAATCATTTTTTTTATTTTTTAATTCCTTTTCAAACTTCTGTTTCAATGAGATAAATTATAAATAATTAATTCTAATATTTTAAGCAACATTAATTAAATAAACAAATCTTAACACACAATATATAATCACTAGTCTGATCAAACTGAATTCATAAATAATTACATCAGTTGCACGACTACATGCCTATCCAGCCACCTTATGTTACACCTATCTGACCATAGCTCTATTAGAACCCATTTAAATACACACACAAACTTACCAGACTCCATTCGAAACACACTAGTAGAAAACACAAACATAATAACCTCATCCATCTGCACAAAAAAGATTAAAAATAATGGAAACCCTAATAATAAAAAGAAAAAACCAACACTTAACAATATTAACTATGGACAAAGCCACAATGTGCTGTGTTCAGAAAATAAAACATCTCTATAACACTAAAAACATACATATAATGCACACACTCAATTAAACTGAAAAAATAAAATCATTCTTGATAATGGCTAAAGTATAGCCAAAAGTGCTCGGAATTATAGAACATTTGAACAGTTTCTACACACTCTGTGTCCCAAAAAGAAAGCACTTGTTTGAGCACAAGAAAAATTAAATAAAAAGCTTAATCGTAGTACCTTGTCTGTCATTTTAATGAAACATGCATATAATATATATATATATATATATATATATATATATACACACACATACGCACACAATATTTGACACATATGCACACACAAAAAATACATAAATTCATTGCATCAAACTTAGCATAAAGATAATGGGAAATGAGAAAATTAGTAGACAGTTGCTGAAACCACCTGATGAGTGGACTAAAAAATTATGGAAGAATTTATTTATGAAATATACAATTACATTCACTGCTTTCTGGAAAACATTATTTATAAAGATAGTGTCACAAACCATTGTTAATGTCATGAGTTTGATGACAATTGATAATTCAAATATTACTTCCCCTTTTACTGTATAAGGAATCCTCTTAAAATATAATTTTTATATATTAGTTCTATATATTTGAAATTGCAGTAGTCTAGCTCTCAATTTCAGTCATTATTGTTTTAGGTGTTGCCATAGAAGGATATGACTACATAACCAAGAAATTCAACAATTTGCATTGGCAGGACTAACATTTTTCTTGGAAAAATAGTCACCTACAGAGTGCTGAAGCTTAAGCTACAAATCCATTTATCAGCATAATGAGGTTTGTCTGTTCATGTTTTAAAATAACAAGTCTTCATCTTATATATATATATATATATATATATATATATATATATATATATATATATATATATGTATATGTAAATTTCTTGATTTATTTGTTTGACACATTCATAAACATGCACATGTTAATATACAAATGCAATCATATATATATAGGTATTCATAGGTATGTATGTGCACACAGAGGAATATAGATTTATTTGTACATAAACAATTGGGCATGCTAGCATGAATATATATATATATATATATATATATATATATATATATATATATATATATATTTAGAAAAAAATGACAAACGAGAAACAGTTTCTGTGACGTATTTCATCAGACTGGGCTTTGTTAACATTGCCCCATATATACATATGTGCACAAATCGAGCATATATATATATATATATATATATATATATATATCTGGTAGAGCAATTATCTGAACATGCTCTACCGGATATATATATATATATCACACATGCACACACACACTAGGATACTGTAAAGTTCTCAGTGCAATCAAAAAGGATTTACCCCAAACTGTGTCATTTTATCAGATTTCAGGGACTGTTTGACTGTTCAATTTTCAGCAACACTTCACACACACACACACACACACACACACACATATATATATATATATATATATATATATATACTTTTTTTTATGTATATGTATGTACATGTATACATGTGTATATATATATATATATATATATATATAATATGAATAATAGTATGTAAATAAAATGTTTTCCATCTTGTTATTTATTTACTCACACAAACACATAAAAATTTAAATGATCAAACTTCTAAATGTGCATCTGTGAGTGTGTGGTGTTCAAACACACATATATACATATCCCCACACAAACACACCCGCATACATACATACATACATATATATATATATATATATATTTGTGTATGTATATATATATATATATATATATATATATATATATATATATGCATGTAACCAGATATGTATGCACACACAGAGAAACACATATGATGAGGGTGGTATTTTCACTGAAATGTGTACATGTATTTTTCTTAAAAGAAAAAAAATATTTTCTCTCTAATGATAGTGCTTGTCTTCTTCCTGTCTTTGTTTTAGATGTGAAATCCATCAGTCTCTGTGTGTGAATGAATGACTTCTAACAAGCGATGACTTCCTTCTTCTTCATTTCCACCCCTCACGTACTTTAATTCTGCTTGTAGCACACTTGCATCTACAAACACGCACGCAAACACACACACACACACGGCACAACACACTGAGTAATACTGCATTCATCTTTTACTGGGTCCTGTTCCTCCTCTTCTACCATCTTTTTCATCCTCCCCTGCCTCCATCGATCACTCTTTCACTAACTTCTTCATTCAATCACTCCTCTCATTCAGTCTCTGTCTCCAAAAAACCCCTGCTACTCACTCACTCACTAACCCAACCACCTAACTCTCTGAAAACCTATTGGAAAACTCATTGCGTCCATCTCACTCATTCTTCATTTCTGCGCACACGTGCACAGCTCGGCTGGTGACGCCTTTTACTTACACAAATAGTACAACTGAAGAGAGAAGATACATGCTTGGCATTGTATTTGCTTACATTTTATAACTGTTGAAATACAAAAGGGTGTTGTGATATAAACTACCGTGTATTTATATATATTTATATAAATAAGTTCTCCAGTATTGTCTTTGACAAAAAAAAAAATTAAAGAAGAAAAAACGTCTTTAAAAGGTTCAAATGGATTTACTGATTCAGGTAAGTTGAGAGCTGTTTTTAACTCCTACAATTCTCTCTCTTATACTTTGATTCTTTTTCATATTTTGCACACCGAAAGAAACTAGTGACTAGATTACAGAAATATAAAATATCTATTTAATGATCTCACCTGTTTTTGAAATCTAAAGCTTGTGTTTTCCTCTCTTTCTTCTTGGTATTTACCATTTGATATTCCGTAAATTAAGTTATCAGATATAGAAACACAATTTAGAGATTTAGTTACCTGGGCCATATTTTAATTAATTAGGGGGTACTGATTTTATATATATATATATATATATATATATATATAATTTTATATTGAGAAAAAACCATATAATGACCTCATACTTTAACAGTTTTCCATACAGTCAACCCGTGTTTGTAATTTATTTGTAATTAATTTATTTATTATTATTAATTAATTATTTGTAATTTATTTATTTTTGATTTATTGGTTGCATATCTAAAAACAAGGATATAATTAGAGTAAACCAAGAACGTTCTGTTGTATCATATATAGAATTTTATTGGATTTTATTAATACTTCAATAAAAAGTTTTGAGTCAATTATAGCATTTTTAATGGATATCAAGAACAGAAACTTTTATTTGAGATATGTTTTTAATTCTTTGGACATTCGTTTTCCTCTTCAGTTCAAATCAAACTTATGTTTTTTTTGTGGTTAACATTTCTGCAAGTGGGTGTTAGAAACAAACTTGAAAATAAATGATCACAAAAAGAGAGGGTGAACTTTTAAAAATGCAGAAGGTAAATTTGTTTTGGTAAAAGTTATAAGGATTTATTTTTATTTAATTTGTTTTGGTAAAAGTTATAAGGATTTATTTTTATTTCTTAACATATTAGAATTTATTTGCCCATTTAAAATTTTTTTTATTTATTTATCACGTGTCATTATGCAGCAGTTTAGTTTTGCTCATGTTGTAAATAACTGATAAGTTTCCTTCCTTTCTAGAAACTCTGCAAATGCAGCCCTGGATGAAATTTGATCTTATTTGTATTTTTTAGATTACGCCTATTTAGCTTAGACATTGGTCATAGATTTGTGTTGACCAATCTGACTTTAAGAAGCGGCCTTTTACTTTTTTAAATTTTGAGTCTTATTTGATTTTTGTGTTCATTGATTCAGCACAAGAAAGTAACTTTGAATCTTTTAAAATCATGCATTTATGATTATACAGACACAAACAATATTTGACGTTGATTAACTTCTTACGCTTTGTATATTCTAGGTATGGCAATGCTAAAGAGAATATACATGTGTGTGTGTGTATGCATGATTGTACATACATCTGTTAAATTGGAATTAAAATATTAAGATGCCTATGGATGATTATATATATATATATATATTAAATACAAGAGGAAATACTATACGAAGTTGACGTGTTTTGTCCTCATGCGTTCAAAGCAATGTCTTGATAAAGACCCTCAGAGGACGGAACGTGTCAGCTAAGTATAGTTTTTTACTCTTATCTTTTTTATTTATTTTGTCTCTTCTACATATCCACTCTCTCTAAGAATATTTACACACTTTTATATATATATATATATATATATATATATATATATATATATATATATATATATATATATAACATATAGTTAGACACTGCTAACTAATACCAGAGGGTTCAGCAAATGTGTTCAGTACAAGCAAAATATTATAAAATATAAATATCTTAACAACTTCAATTTCACCTTTTTGCTCAAAGATTGTCATGCTAGGTTATATTTTCATAATTATCAAATACTCGAGCAGTTTATATATATATATATATATATATATATATATATATATATATATATATATATATATCTGTGTGTGCGTGTGTGTATATGTGTGTGTGTGTGTGTGTGTAAAAATTCAAATATGAATAAAATATTCAAAGGACAGTATAAATAAAGACAAAAGGAAAACCTTTCTTTACCAAAACTCATATACACAGTTTTAAGAATATTTTTGAGTACTCTTAAATTTTTTAAATTTAATGATATTTTTACTTCTGTTTATAAATATATGTTGCAACCAGAGGACAAAATACATTAGCAACAAAAAGTTTTCCTTTTATCTTAATTCATATATATATATATATATATATATATATATATATATATATATATATATATATATATATATATATACCATATTGGCCAAAGTTTTGGGTCACCTTCTGGATTCCAAAGGAACACCTAAAAATTGAAGGTTGCAATTGTTTTTAAAAACCAATTTCCTAGCTCAATTCTGCCAGTGTAACTTACTCTTGAACAGATATATCATATATTCAAATTTAACTGATTTCCTTGAAATTTTAGCTCTTTTTGCCTAATCTACCTTTCTGGCTAATGGTAATCATCGAGCTCATGGAATTCAAATTTTAGGTAATCCTCTGATCTAAAAGATTGGATACCATGCTCTAGTAGGTTAAACAGTTTCAGCATCGTAGCTCAGTAATAGTTAATTAAACCAAAGAATGTATGAAATTTACTAATTGTTAAATCCAAAGGGTGATCCCAAACTTTTGTGTATATATATATATATATATATATATATATATATATATATATATATATAAATTGTGTATTTGGGCAGCAATCACTCTTTTATGCAAGTTTCATTGAAAATGAGTGATATGGTTCTTTGGTTGTGCTTTTTATATAATGTCTAGTGTTTGTATAATTTACGAACACATGAGACATATATATAAAAATCAACCACACCACCTTGTCAGTTGTTTTCAAAAAAAAAAAAAAAGATATATATATATATATATAAATATATATTGTTATAAACATTATTTTTAGTGGATACACATATTTGAGTTGCTATACTTGCTTTTTTTTTGTGAAATTAATGATAATCAGCCTAGATTGAGAAGTCCTACTAAAGAAAGATTGTGTCTCCAACAGGAAACAAACTCCTGTATCCCCTTTTTCAAACTGGGAAACTGTTTCTATAGACAAAATAAATACATAATATCAACAATTGATTTCAATATATATATATATATATATATATATATATGTATATAAACAATTTATTTCAATATATATATATATATATATATATATATATATATATATATATATATATATATAACAATCATGCAGGTATAATCAACCTGTATATCAGGGCAACTGTTCTGTATGTGAAATAAAGACATAATGTTGGATAAGGAATTTGTTCAAAAATCACCATATATATAACTAATCGTGCAATAAACACAAACTTGTATTCTCTTTTCCATAACTATTCATATTTCCAAAATAAATAATTTTAGATAAGAAATTCATTCAAAAATTAACACACACACACACACACACACACACACACACACACACACATATATACATACATACACACACACACACACACACAGACACATATATATATGTATATATATATATATATATAATAAGATTTTTTAATACAGAAAAATTACTTACTGTAATTATCTGTAATATTAATTGCCCCCAACTCTGTAGTTTTGTGGCACTGTGTCCACTTTGAAGGAGTTGGTTCTTATATTTGGGACAATTGATATTACGGATATTTAAGATAATTACAGTAAGTAATTTATATTA
>OZ038479.1:111509975-111512475 GCA_964036315.1 Acanthosepion esculentum
TTACTTCAAAAATCGTTTTCCTTTTCAAAGATTGACCGAGCCCAGTCAACCGAATATTTTTAAAAAAAAAACCTTTCCCATGGCAAATAGTTTTATAATCTACAAACAATCTCTGCTGACCACTATAGTTAGAAATGTTAAGTGTTGGTTTTGTTAGTTCTCAAGATGCATCAACAATCCTGTAGGTAAGGTGTGTCTTCTGAAGGTGTTATCAATCTGTGGTTGGCTTTCAGAGGTGAGATGGTAAGAGAATCAAGATTTTTGAAAGCATTCACATTGTTACTACTCACTTTGTTGGTTCGTGTTTTGGGTGTGTTGCTGGGCTGTAAAAGTGATAGACTTAAGTGTGATAAGTTCAAAGGTAGAAACAGACTAAAAGACAAACATGAAATAACTGAATGCAATAAGCAGAATGAAATAACAGTCTTATGAACCTTGGTAGATAGAAAAATAAGTGAATGGCCATAAACAGAATGAGACGGTCAATAACGGATAAATCTATAACCAAAGAAAGATGTGAACACATATGTTTAGTTTGAAAAAAAAATAGAGAGAGATATCTATTTTAAAAAAATATGTCTCTGTATTTCCTGAGTTAACAGGCAAAAAATAAGAATAAAAAAAAGCACTACTAAGATTTACCAGATAGAATGGATAAAATAATACTGACAAATAAAACAGATATTAATATGCTGAGTGAAGAAATGTGACTTGATATTTATAATAAACATATACACATAGGTAGATAGAGAGTTAGATAGATAGAAAATGAAATGGGATGCATAAATAGATAGATAATAAAATGAGATAGATAAATAGTGATTAAAATGAGGTAGATAGATAAATAGTGATTAAAATGAGGTAGATAGATAAATAGTGATTAAAATGAGGTAGATTGATAAATACTGATTAAAATAAGATAAATAGATAAATACTGATTAAAATGAGATAAATAGATAAATACTGATTAAAATGAGATAAATAGTGATTAAACTGAGATTGATAGAAAAATCGTGATTAAAATGAGATAGTGATTAAAATAAGATAGAAAGTAAAATGAAATAGTGATTAAAATGAGAGAGACAGGCAGATAGTGAATAAAATGAGATACAGGATATATATATATATATATATATATATATATATATAGGTAGATAGATATAATGGGATACATAAATAATTATTAAAATGGGATACATAAATAGAGAATATTTGTTGCATAGATAGGTAGATAGATAGATGTAATGGGATATATAAATAATTATTAAAATGGGACACACAAATAGAGAGATAATGAATATGTGTTGCACAAATAGGTTTATTGTGATTGATTTAATGATAAACTGTTAGTTCATTATTGAACTTCATAGAATCATAATATACAGCTTTATTGAAGATAATGTGTCCAAAGATATAAATAAATTGAGACAAATTGAGAAGTGCTTGTGACAATAAATATTCATATACAAAAAGATAGAAAGATCTACATTGAGAGAGATGCAGATATATATATATATATAGATATAGTCTTTGACAAAATAGTTATGCAAAATAATTTCTTTCTGTCTGAATTTTGGAGAATAAAATTTATCATTATATACCAGATTTACTTTTGGACTAATCTCCTCATCTTTGTTATTATCATAATGTTTCAGCTATTTCGTCTTCTCGTCTTCTTCAGGTGTCTATTGACCCAAGTAACATTCAGGGAATTTTAAACTAAACACTTTATTTAATCTACAGGATTACATTGTTCTCATTCTCATTCTGCTGTCCATGTCTAGTGATGATTGTTCTCTTTTCTAGTACTGTTTAATTAGTGTTTTGCCTGTTTTCCACTGAATCTAATTCTGTTCTACCTGGCCCAGGGATTGAACTCACATTTATTATGACACTAAATTCATGAATTGATGTCTTAATCCACTAGTTCATTGTCCTATGGGACAATCCTAGACATGGATAGCCAAACAAGAACTATCTAACCCTATAAGATTAAATCAGTGTTTCCAAGATCGTGCAGCACACCTCATGGGTGTGGCAGAAGAGGATAGCAGGTGAGGAGGAATGATTAAAAGACAGTCAAAGATTTTGAAACAGTTTCAAAAATTTACATATCAAAAATAAATATGATTTCCAAATTTAAAATATTATTATTGATTACTTGTAATTGCATGCATGAGTCCCAGTATAAAGAGTTATAAATATTGACTGATTATATCATTGTGATATTTTTGCATTATATCCCCTGAATCAATCCTCCAAGTCTATAAGTCTACCATTCGACCTTGCATGGAGTATTGCTGCCATTTATGGTCTGGGGCCCCTGCGTGTTGCCTCGGGGTTCTTGATAAGATCCAGAGACGGATATGCAATGTGATTGGCCCTGATCTGTCATCTCGTCTGCAGTCGCTCTCACAGATGCAATGTTGCATCACTCTGCCTTTTCTACAAGTACTTCCACGGTAATTGCTCTGAGGAGTTGCTTTCGCTTGTCCCTAAG
>OZ038479.1:111524975-111584975 GCA_964036315.1 Acanthosepion esculentum
CTTCTTTTTTTTTTTTGTACACTGATCCTAACCCTCAGGAGAGTGACTGGTTGACCCTTCTCAAGCAAACATTCTCTGTTGCCATGAGGTGGAATGATTATATTGAATCAATTGCTAGTTCTGTTGCTAGGAAAGTTGGTTCACTACAGTATCATGCAGAAGGTGGGGCAGAGGGTGTGGCAGCCCCCTGGGCATTCATATCAGGAGGGCATCCAGTCAAAGAGTGAAATAAAAATTTAGTTTATATTTAATTTGAATAAAGTGTTTATTAAATGTTTTATCTGTTATTAGATATTTAAAATATCTTCCTTTGTTACATTTCTTAGTATTAGGCCCTATAACCCCCCACCCAACTTTAGTCTTAGAGGTATGCAATCAAAAAGTTGGCCCTGGGCATCACCAAACCTCTGCATGTCACTAGTTCACTGTGTCGTGCTAGACAATTTTTCTCTCTGGAATCTATCTATAATTCTACCAATCATCCATTCTTTGAATATTACAGCCACATATGGTCTGGTGTTCCTGCTATTTAGAGAGCCTTGATAAAATCCAAAGAAGAACCTGTAATTTATTGGTCTTGACCTGGCATCCTGGCTTCAGTAATTTTCTCACTGCCATAATGTAACTTCCCTGTGCCTTTTCTATAAATATTTTCATGGTAATTGTTCTGATGAACTTACTTCTATGATACCTAGACTTTATGAATTTAAGTACAGTACCAGATTGGCAACAAGGTCTCATCATTTTGCAGTTGAATTGGCTAGATGTAACAATATCTTTTCTCAAACTTCTTGCTTGTGGAACTCTCTTCTGGCTTCTTGCTTTCCAGCTAACTTTGATCTTCAAAAATGTAAATGCAATGTCAATTGTTATGTACGGTCTTCTTGATTCCTCTTCTTTTATTGTTCTTGCTCCTTAATAAGGCTTTTCTTTTTCTTATTTGTTCACACTTGGTAACCCATTGTGTTTTAGTGTTTTATTGCCTTGCTCATGGGGTGAAATGATTAAAACAAAAGAAAATGTCTGGGGGTTAATTAAAAGATCAAAGAGTTTATGAATAGGTTGATGGTCTGAAAGGTTTGGGGACTTCTGATCTAGTATAAAATCTTTTTTCCTCATTTCAAAGCAAAATCATAAACAGCTTAAATTGTATAACATTTAAATGTTACAGATTATCCCCAAAAATATTTTAATTTACAGTAAAAATATTTTTCATGCTCAAAAGGATCTGACGTTTTTCAGGATAAACAGAAAATGATAATCTTTTAGAAAATAAAATCAATTTTTATAAACTGGAAAATCCTGGCAATATTACAGTTGGTACAATTGTTCAAAAAACGGGCAACGATATAGATTTTATTTATTTTGTTTACAATCTACTTCATTCTTCAATTATCTATGGTAATGTTGATATTAGCCATTTCCTTATAAGGAAACATTTGCCATTCATTGTCTGAGCAGCCAATTCTACTGTCAGTTGAAATTTATAAAATCATTTTCATAAAAGAATTTTTCAGGAAAATAGGTTTCTTAAGTCCAGTAGCTGTTATCATTCTTTCCAGTAGTGATGGGGCTTTCCTTCTTAACCTTTTGTTTGGAGTAGTGTGCAATGGCAACATCTTGATTATGTCATAATGGCTAAGTGTAGCAAATATCTGCAAAATAATATTTTAGGAAACAAAGATAAAAATCACGCAATAATCAAATGCTTTGAAACATTAGCTGTTTGGCTTAATTCATGATAAAAAATACCAAAAAAAGAATTTAAGCAATAATATTGACTTTCTTTAAATTAAACTGGAATGTACACCTAGTATGGTGGTTATCTGTGTAAAAAGTGCAACTGGTTTGTCAGGTTCAAATTACAAACATCTTAGTTATGTTATGCACTTTCAGACAAATACTCTTGGGAAGGATGTGAATCCATCTCTTCTACCCCCAGCTATGGGTTAAATATAAAAGCAAAATGGACTTGCAGCAACAGCTAATGTGGTGAAGCTATGGATCTGCACTCCATTGAGTAGCCTAAAAAAAGGAGCAGTGAGAGAAAAGAAAAATTGAAAAATAATGTTTTTTTTTTATTTGTTTATATAATTTAAAATTATTTCAAAGCAAAATTAATTTTTCTACAAAAATTTGAATAAATGAAAATAGAATATGAAATTTTAAACAATTCAAAATGTAATTTGTCAAAAAAAAACCCAAAAAAAATGACAATTAAACAATTTTTTAAAATGTGCAAATTAATTTAGAAAATGTAAGCCAGAAAAAAAATCAATAAAAACGCCTTATTGTCTGGCATTAAATAACCAATAGAGTTGATGTGCTCTTAAAACAGAACAGTTGGTCAAACAATCCTCTTCCAAATTTCTTATATTTATCAGCTGGTCCAGGCTGGAGAGCAGAGAACCCGGTTCACAACCGACGTCTTAGGAGAAGACATATATATCTCTGCTTTTATTTTTCTCTGCAGTCTGTGATATCTACTAACAATTAGAGATAAACAGCCTGAGTAAATTTGTAATAAAAAGAAAATAGAATCTTAAGAGGAAACTAAATAGTATTCACTTTTTAATAACAATGCTGGACAAAGTACCATTTAATAAAAATGAAGATGAAAGTAAACACAAGTGAAAAATTAATAATAATGGTTGATAATGCTTTATCTAATAAAAAATGAAGATGAAAGTAAACACTATTTAACAGGATGCAGAGACACATTTGGACTCTATCGAGACTGGAAAGTGAAGGCTGGGCAGCTCCTGCCCATATACGGCAGTAGTACTCCAGTTTCAACCTGATTTTGCTCTTATAAAGATATAGGATAGCAAGAGGAGTACAGTGAACTGACTATTTTTCCAGTATCTTTGGAGATGGTTCATATGTATGAGTTCCACTTGAGGTCCTCATAAGTGTTCAACTTAGGTGGCAGTATGTGAAATAATTTGAATCGTCTCAGAGATATTTTAACTCATATTATTCTTTCTGATTTTACTAATGTATTTCTTCTCATTTTATGCGTCATGTCCATTTTTAATCTAAGAAATCACTGATCTCCTCAACTTCCTATCTTTTGTTGTTCTAACTCTAATGTTTCTCCTCTTACTGTTCCTCCCACTACATGTTCTACCATCCATGCAGACACTCATTAGGTACATTACTTGCTGTTCAGATCCACCTCATTGCATTCAATATGCTCTGTGAATGTTGGTTTCTCCAAGCCTTCTTTTTTCTTTATGTCTATTAAAACACTTCAAGATAGTTACATTTTTATACTTCCTTGATTTTGACATCTCCAATTTATAACTTGAATCTTGGGCTGTTGCTTTTGCTAATGATCATATATTCTAATTTCTTAAAATTAATAGTTAATCCTTACTTAATACCTTCTTTTACTTTGTCATCAAAATGCTATCATCTGCATATCTTATGTTGTTAAAATTGTTCCCACCAATAATAAATCCTGGTAGGACTTCTAGTTCTTTAAGGATCACCTTGATGTAAATGTGAAATAATTCCAGTGAGGAGACATATCCTTGTCTTTTGCCCATTTCTATTTTAGTGTTTCATTTCTGAGATGAGTAATTGTCAATATTCTTGTATTATTTTGAACTATTGCTCTCATCTTGGTTCATATAGATGTTATTATAGACACAACATTTCGACTAAGTAGCCTCTGGTCATCATCAGGTATCCATTGATATGGGATATCTCGATTATTGTGATATTTTTCCCCTGTAACATCAGTAATTGTCCATTCCTGCTGAATTGGTGCATCACTGTCAGATCCAGACATTGGACTCATGACCACTAGATGACAGTAACATGTATAACCAACTCCTATAACCTCTATGCCACTGTCCCAAAGAACATTAGTGGTGTGTATTTTTGGAATCTTTTATATTCAGTGTTAGATGGTTTTTGACATTTGGCTATGATGGTGGGTTCGTACTACTTTTTCATAATTTAGTATTTCATTTCTGAGATGAGCAATTGTCAATATTCTTGTATTATTTCAAATTATTGTTCTCATCTTGGTTGATAAAGATGTTATTATAGAGCACAACATTTCCACCAAGTACCCTCTAGCAGGGCCAGCAAATGTTACCTCCTGAACCCCCTGGGGCCAAGTCAGATTATGGAAAGGGCAGTGCTATGACTCTTGCTATCTTATCAGCATTTGCTTTTTTCTACCTACATTTATATACATTACAAATTAAACTAAGCACAACTGACTATTAAAGGATGACAAATTTGGTGGGATTTTGACATCATTCTGGGGTCTTTTTTCTCTCATTCAAATTCGTGAATTTGTTTTGTTGATGATAAATCTCATAAAAACACTTTATAAAATTCATTATTTTTTATCCGTAATGTTGAATGTGTTAAAATTATTTGACTTTTTAACAAGAAAAATCTCAAAACATTGTTGATTTATTTAAGATGAAATGATCTATTATGATATGTCTCTAATTTGTATTTAGATGCAATGTAATTATTTTAAAATTTTCTAGTTGAACTGTTCACCTATATTACATATGATCCATTATTGTACATAATTAGGTTACAATAAAATTAGTATTTTATGTGAATACTACCTTATGAAAATTGAGAAGTAGTAGAGTTGGTGGGGAGCATATCACTTTGAACTGGCTCTGCCCTTTGGTCATCATCAGATGTCTTTCTGCTTGTTAACAAATAACATTTGTGTAAATATGTTTTCCTCTCTCAGTCAATCTAAAAAGATATTTTGATAAATGCACTTGGGAAGGCATAAACCATTCTTGATGAATGGCTTATGTCCATATCATGTTGAAACACTGGTTCTTATTTTATCATCAAAGTTAAGCAATGTTGAGCTTGGTCAATACCTAGATGGGTAGCTGTTTAGGAATACCAAATGCTGTAAGTTTGGATGAGTGGGTCGGGTAAGCGGTAGTGGGTAATGGTTTGGAATTGTTAATCGAAGAAATGAGTTCCAATTCCAGTTGAATTTGTTATATACATTTACGTGCAAATACCCTTGGGAAATGTAGGAATCCACTGCTTCTCTCCCCAGATATGGGTTAATTAGTAAGACTTTTATTAGTAAATCATTATTATCTCCAAAAATTTCTTCCAGTCTAAAATATTTTCTGGCTGCTCTAAATAAACTGGAAAAGGTTGATAACCTGTAAAAACAAATCTTTCTCTTAGGATCAAGTTGTAATGGTTAAAAAAAATCCATTGAGAAGGTGCATCCTTGATTTACACCCCTTTCTATTTATTGGTAGCTTTAACAGTGTTAATGAATAACATCGGTATGAAGGCTTTCCTCTCTTGTTTAATTTCAAAAGATATTTTTGATAAATACACTTGGGGAAGGTATGAACCATTCTTGGTGAATTAGAATTGCCAACAAATAAGAAACACTATCAAGAGTGCCATTATTCTGAAATTCCCAAAACAGAATATATCTAACTTACAGTAAAAATTTATTCATCTGAAACCCTCAAGATTTCCAAGTGAAGGAGAAGGAATATGAGCCAAACAAAGTATATGCCTTGTGTCTGCCTTGTGGATGCAATCCACTTATTAACAGAGGTAGAGCCAAAGACAAGTTAATTATCTGTCAAGATCCCTTAAGAATACAAGTTATCCTGTTGGTATGATCATTATGTTCTCTTTCAGGATTCCACATCAAATTCCCTGTGTCTGCATTCTCAGCCTATAACCAAGCTGTCTGCCTTGTAAAGATCTGTCAATATAAACAGGCACCATATTTAAGCTGTCAGCAAATTATCTCCTCCCTTGATTTAGTTCTATCCACATATCTTTATACAATCTATACAAGGATATATATATATATATATATATATATATATATATATATATATATATATATATACATATATATACATATATATATATATAATGTGAATGTTTGTGTGTGTATATATATATATATATATATATATATATTTGTGAGTGTATATATATGTGTCTGTGTGCATATATATGCATGTGTGTGTATATATATATACATGTGTGTGTATGTATGTTTGTATATATGCATGTGTGTGCATATATATATACATGTGTGTGTATGTATATATATATATATATATATATACATATATACACACGTGTGTGTGTATATATGTGTGTGTCAGTACATATATATGTGCGTATATGTATATATGTATGTGCATATATATATATATATATATATATATATATAATACATTTATTTTTATAATATATATATATATATATATATAATTGTTGATTTTCCTCACACACAAATACATATAGATATATAGGTAGATAATGTCATTCACAGAGAGTACTGTTTCGCTGTATCACAGCTCCTCAGTGTGACTAGACTTCTGAATGCCTCAAGCCAGGATTGAAACACAACTAATTTGGTGTCAACAAAGCAGTAAAGCCACAGATGCACAAGAAGTTACTGTGTGGAAGAGTTGTAAACAAGAACATTGCTAAGGGGCAAGAACAGTGAAAGAGTAATCAGAAAGACAGCAGATAGTGATTGACATTACATTAAAATTTTTGCAGATTAAAGTTGGATGGAAAGCATGGAGCCAGAAGGGAGTTCCACAAGTGAGAAGTGCCAGAATTGAAATTGTTAGCATAGATAGAATTTACAGTTACATCTAGCCAGCTCAACTGTAAATTGGTGAGACCTCGTCACAAGTCTGGTACTCTGCTTAAATTTGAAGAGTCTAGGCACCATAGTGAAGAGCTTACCCAAACAATTACCATGAAAGTATTTATAGAAAAGGCAAAAAGAGGCAACTTTACAGCAGTGGGAAAGTAACTGAATCCGAGACGCCAGATCAGTAATATTGCTGATTCTTCTTCAAATTTTATCAAGGAGCTCTTGATAGGTAGGAGAAGCTGTGGACCATATGTGTCCGTAATATTGAAAGGATGGATGATTGTACTTACAAATATGTAAGATAGATGCTGGAGAGGAAAACCGTCTAGCACGATACAGTGAACCAATATTCCTAGTCATTGGCCTAGCAATGGATTCATTATAGTCTTTCCACTTCATGTCAGCTGAGAATGTTAGCCCAGGAAGGTGCAGTGTGTTAGTCTCCTGTGATTACCATCAGCCATGCTGACAGGCGGCAGAGAGGGTCCACTCAAATGATTAAGAGAGAGCAGTTTCATTTTGGAACCATTAAAATTAATAAGCCATCTTTATATTGGATTGAAAATTAAATCCATTTTACTTTGTTTTGTATACGAATGAGAAAAAAGAATCAACACATATGGGCTTTCAAGCAGATATGGGCTATCAAGGTGATCTGAATAAGATGTGCATTCTTTAAAAGGGTAGTTGAATCTTGCTTGGCTGGGAAGCTGTCTGTAGCTAAGTTGTCTAAAACGTGCCAGATCAGATAGTGATTTCTCTTTATATAAAGTGGAACACAGGTTTGAACCCTAACAGGGGACATATTTTCTTTAGTAAGATTCTCAAATGCACAGACTTGTAGATCTAATTAACACTTTTTAAGAAGCAATATATATATAATATATATATATATATATATATAATGGAAAGCTACTTTTATTTTCTGAACACACTTGTCTGGAAAAGCTGCTAGCCAATCCTCATTGTAAATGCTTATGTTCAACACCCAAAGTCCCACCTGCGGTTTATACTGTAACTGTAACAGTTTCTGGGAGAGAGCACATAAACTTCATGCCAGCACAAACACTGACAGTTTCTGAAGAATTCTGTCTAGTCAGTTTCATCAAAAGGCTTGGATCAACTTATAGCATGGTTTATAGACACTTTCCAAATATACAACAAAAGTCACTTACCTGACAAATTACCCACGAATAAATTTGAACCAGGGTCTCATGGTTGAAAAGCAAATATTTTAACAAAGTGGCCATGTGCCCATATATATATATATATATATATATATATATATATATATATATATATATATATATATATATATATACATTTTATATATATATATATATAGAGAGAGAGAGAGAGAGAGAGAGAGACATGCCTTTTTAATTTCATACATGTAAATTGACGTCTTTTTAATTGTGTTGTTGGCTTTTGTTTTGTTGACTGCACAGTATAGTAGGGTCAGTTGGGCACTGTCTGTGAGAAAAAAAGCACCATGACACAATTCACTATGCCAGAAATTTGGAAACAGCATGCTGTACTATTTGGCATTTGTGTTGGAAGCTCCAATATGAACATTTCACAGTGTTTGGGTGTCAATCTGAGGACAGTGCAGAGAATTTGGAAAGAGTTGGATGAGTCTAATAGCAATTATGAAGGTGTTTGGATTGATCACACAAGATGTTAACGGTATGCTTCCATTCTTCTTCCCACATGACCTCAGACTCAACACAGATGCCTACATCAAGTGTCTTGAGAAGGTAGTGCTGCCCTGAGGCAAGAGGGTAGCCAATGGAAGACCCTATGTCTGGCAACAGAACTCTGCACCATGCTATACAAGCAAGAGAACCCAGTCATGGCTGTCAGACAATTTCTGAGACCACATAACTCCTTACATCTAACTCCTCAGACTGCAAGCCACTTGATTATTATGTGTTGAGGATGCAGTTGCGTAAGAGATCAACAAAACTCCTTGTAACACCAAGAATGAACTGAAGGCCAGAATAATGGCAGCATTCATCAACTTAAAAAAGGAGACCGTCCAGAAGAGTTGAAGGATATTCTGAAGTTGTTTGAAGGCTATGGTTAAAGTCAATTGCGATTTTATTGAATAAATATACTCTTTAGTATTTTAAGGTATTTTTGTGTAATTTTGGTAAATATATCTGATAAAATGAGATGTCAGTGTTATTGTCATTTTTGTGTAATTTAGATGACAATTTATCCATCTCACTCTGTATATAGTCATCACATTATATCTGTATATATATATATATATATATATATATATATATATATATATATATATAGACAATATTAGTGGTGAATATACACATACATATGTAATTATATATACACATACATATATGTATAAAAATAATTCCAAGAGGATAAGATCCAGGTAGAACTCGATGTCCAGGATATATATATATATATATATATTAAACTATAAAAATATTAAAAAATTAAAATCTTCAGACACACTGAGTTGTATATTAATATTCTTTTGTTTTTATTATTATTTCAGTTAGATTCCTCGACTAGTTTCGGCCAACATGGCCATCATCAGGAGAAAAAATATTTTCTGCTTGCTAGAAATTAATGTCTTGATGAAGAAAATTAACTTTTGTCTGTAGCTTTCATTTGTTTTTTTATTTTTTTATTTTTTAACATGAATTTTGGTCAGACCTTGTGTTAGTCAAACAGTCTCTTTTAAGTTGTTATTTAAGACAAGAGCTGGATGGATTCATGCTGCTCTAAATTCCTTTGGTCATTTTGACAGTTTTATTAGTTCCTGGAAAAGGGATGTGTCTCTGTTAAGTGTGTGTGTGTTATTTGGTTCTTATAGTGATTTGCTAAACATAGCTTATGTATATGCACATACACATATAATGTGATGACTATATATATATATATATATATATATATATATATATATATATATATATTGAATTGGACAAGGTCCGACAATTTATTTAAAGACATTTTTATGATATCTTATTTATAAATGTTATTTAATACTGTTTATTATAAAACAAAGCATTTGCTTAAATACTTGTATCTATAAAAAGAACGTTAAACATATCATAAAAATGTCTTTAAATATATATATATATATATTGTGCATATAAATATATATACACATACACACACATATAATGTGGTGACTATATACATATATACACACACTCACACAGAGATGTAATTGTCTTTGTTCTTGTTATTCATGTTGTTTTGATTTGTTGTGGGGAGATTATATATCATGATTTCAGTGTTCATTGAGTGACACCTCGGATTTACAATGTTCATCTTTTGGGCTTCTTTTGTGTTTCCCTTTGATTTTTATTTCTGATAACCACATCTCATTTACAGTGGATAGGATTTCTGGAAGTCATTATGTCCACATATTGGCTCTGACATTTATTTCTTCATACACTCTCTTAAAAGCAAATATCTGAGCTAATCTATAATTAAATGAACTTTCATGGTGCCATCATAGAAAAGGAAATAATGGTCCAAAAGAATGATAACCATGCTTTAAAACTTCTAGGTCTGTTGATAGAGAAGTTGGTTCACTGTGTCTTACCAGACAGGGCATTGGGGATCATGGCTCTCCACAACTTCCTGTCTTTTTGTAGCTCTTAATAAATTTTGTCTTTTTGTTTTCTCTTCTAAACCTTGTTCCACCATCCATTTACTCAAGATTGCTATGTAGGTTATGCATTGTTTTCCTCTGGCTCTCTTGCCTTCAATATGTACTCTCAGTATCAAATTTTTCCAAGACCTCTTTCCTCATTATATGACCTAGAAATTTCAACTGCATCTTTCTAATGTTAAGTATAAGTGACCTTTTTGTTTCTGTTGTGTCTAGAACTTCATCGTTGCTCACATATTCAGTCCATAGTATTTTCAGCATCCTTCTGTAGAAACATATTTCTGTTGCTTCAATTCTCTTCTCCATCTGTGAGGAGATTGTCCAGCTTTCACCGCCATATAAGAGGACTGATATTACATGTCATTTTAGCACACTTTACTTTGTTTCTAATGTATTTAAAAAAAAAATCTACCATTTATCCATCCATTGAATGTTGTTGTCATATCTGTTCTGGTTCTCCCTCTATATATCTTGAGATTCTCGACAATGAAGGATCTGTAATGTTATTGGTCCTGACCTGGCATCTTGACTTCAGTCACTTTCCCACTGCCAGGACATGTCTTTCCTCTATCTTTTCTATAAATATTTGCATGCCATGTGTTCTAATGAGCATTTCTCCTTGGTACCTTGACCACATGAATTTAAGCAAACTACTAGATTGGCAACTAGATGTTCTTGCTTTACTGCTAAATTAGCTGTGGATGTAACTGTACATTCTATTTTAATAATTTCATTTCTTGCACTTTTCATCTTTGGAACTTTCCTGATTTCATGCTTCCCTTCAAAAATTTGAATGCAATGTCAATAACAATCTTTTATCTTCCTGGAATCCTGGTCTTTTATTGTCCTTTCACTTTGCTAAAGTCTTTCTCATTCTCTTTCTCTCCCAGTAACCCCCTGTGTCCTAGTGCATTATCACCTTGCTTGGGGTAAAATGATTAAAAACACAATTTACTAAATAATATATCTATAAATACTTAATTTTGACAACCAATGAACACTGAACAAACATTTCTTCTATGTGATATGTTCCTTCAGGACATGGGTGATCATGACTCTCCAAGACATCCTATTCATTATAGGTTTTAGTAAGGTTTATCTTTACACCAACACACCTAATCACAAGCTCATTAGGTAATTTGCTCACAGCTGTCCTCTGTCTTTCTTACCTTTAATATACCATGTTAGTGTCAAATTCTCTAGTCAATCATTCCTCATTATGTCCCAGAAATTGCAACTATTTCTTTATGATCTAAATATAAGTGTACTTTTTGTTTTCATTTCCTTTAATATCTCCTCATTACTCAGATGTTCAGTGCATGGGATTCTCAGCATCCTTCTGTAGAACTACATTACTGTTGCCCCAAGTTTCTTCTTTATCTGTGAGGAGATTGTCCAGCATCCACTGCCATATTGAAGGAGTGTCAATACGTAACAGTTTAGTAATCTATTCTTTGTTTCTAATGAACTTTTCCTGTTTCTTGATACTTTGCTTAGCTTTTGGAAGTCATCTTTCACTATTCCAATGTGCTTTCAGATTTTAGTATCACATTTTCTGTCCTCAGTTAAAATGAGTAGAAGTTAAAAACTGATACAGACATAAGCAGAAGCAACATTAAAATGTGCATGTGACAACTACACAGCCAATAGGAAAATCATGACGTTTTCATGGGTATTTCTAGTCTAAATAAATGTCTATACTTATGTGTTATTATTTGCATTTGTAAAGTAATCACATCATTTTTAATCCACTTATCTTGGATCCATTGGTGATAAATGAAAACATATGAAAGTAAAGCCTGTTATCCTTGTAAAATAACTGAAAAATTTACTCAGTTAAAAAGCACAATCTTACTTTATATATTTGAGAGCTGTTCCTTGATAGCATAGTGATAAGCATCCTAACCCTGGGGTTTGATTCCATGCTGGAGGTATTCTCTGAAATTTTATACTCACCTCGGCCAGCCAGGCTGGAAGGTTTCAAATGAATATTAATCTTTCCTTTTGGAGGGGGCTGAATTACCATGAGCTCAAGGCATTTCGAAAAGGGAAATGGCTAATGGAGTTTGAGCAATTTTTGTATGACTCCTTTAAACTTGATCTTGTGTCACACATTCTGTACAAGTGGATAAATACCCATACTTTGGATTTTTGAGAGTTATTCCTTGGTAGTAAGTAACCTCACCTGTCATAAGAGAGATCAGGGTTCAATTCCAGCATTAGGAGTTTCTATCAAATTTTATACTTAGCAGGCTCTGCTGAGCAGGGGATTTACAAATGAATATTAATCTTAAGCCTCGGGGGAGCCATTCCCTCTGGTATAACTTTTCCTTTGAGAGGGAGCTGAGGCACATGGCAAAACAAACATAGATTTGAAAATTGATACAACCATAAACACTAATCCTTTTTAATAGTACAATCTATATCACATAAGCTGTAAAAATGACAACAAAAATTAGATGCTTTAACCATAAGAAAACTATCAACCCAATAAATCAATAAAGTGGTATCAAATTTAGGAACAAACATACTAAATATATTTCTATAAAAAACACTAAAACATTAACAAACAGAAATGCCATATCTGAAAATCAGGAAACTGACAGAATACAAAAGAAAGAAAAAATCTCTGATAATGGCTCAAAATTGACAGCCAAAATTACTCAGAGAAGGGACAATCTATATCTAAATATGTACACTACAGGAAAAAAGTTTGGGAATACCCAGCATTCCTTTTAAAAAAATCACCTTAAAAGGAGATTTTATATTTATTTTAAAATGAAAGATAAAATTTCAATATTATGAGGAGCTCCACTGGAGGACTAGCCAGCCAAGCATCCTCAGTGACGTCTCTCAGCACCATGTTAACTGGCTTGGCTGCAACCTGTAACAAACTGATGACCACTCTACCAAAGTTATCTACCAGTTCAGTTCACCCACCACTTGCAAACTGGAGATGACCACGTGGCAGAGCACAAGCTGCTGGAAGAACATTGTCTGCCAGGATGTCCAGCAGATTAATCTGGTACTGGAGGATGTTCTGACACTCTAAAAAGACCACAAGAGCTGGAGAGACAAGGTAGTTCCCATGAGCTTAACACCTTCATAAAGTCAAACAAGTACAACAATTTAAATATCTTGAAAGTGTTTTAACAGAGAACAGAAAGGCCAACATTGAAATCCAAAATCACATTGAGATGGTGAAAGTTGATTCCAAAAGCTAAGCAAAGTATTAAGAAACAGGAAAATTTTATTAGAAACAAAGAAAAGTGTACTGAACTGTTACCTAATATCAATCCTCCTATATGGCAGTGAATGCTGGACATTATCCCCACAGATGAAGAAGATACTTGAAGCAATAGAAATGTGGTTCTACAGAAGGATACTGAGAATATCATGGACTAAACAGCGAAGAAAATGGAAACAAAAAGGACACTTATACTTAACATCAGAAAGATGAAGTTGAAATATCTAGGGCACATGATGAGTAAAGAAAATTTGATACTGACAGTACATATTGAAGGCAAGAGAGCCAGAGGAAAACAATGCATAACCTGCTTTGTGAGCTTGAGTAAATGGATGATGAAGCAAAGTTTAGGAGATTTAACAAAAAGACTTGAGAAAAAGTTGTCTGAGTGGAACTTTCTGCTTACATTTCAAATACGAAGGAAATAAGAGTGATTCAAATCTGGAGATAAAACTGTAATTCACCAATAGACTAAAACATTTGATATCTTGATATCTGTGTTGTATACCAGTATATACTGTATATCAGTATACTAAAATATCTATGGTAGAAGAGTCAGAGATATGTCATCAATCTTTAAAACATTCATTCTTGGTTTTTCCTGAATGTCTGATATAACATCATCTGTTTAATTGAATTTTTAAAAATCATTTCACCCTAAGCAAGGCACGAAGACACAAGAAGTTACCAAGTGTGAAAGGATATGAGAAAATGAAAAGAATTATTAAGGAGAGAGAGAGAGAGAGAGTAGGAAGACATGGTAGATAATGATTGACATTGCATTTAAATTTTTGAAGATCAAAGTTAAATGGAAAGCAAGAGATCAGAACAGATTTCCACAAGCAAGAAGCGTGAGAGAAGAAACTGCTAGCATATAACCTATGGTTATATCTAATAATTTCAACTGGAAAATGACAAAACCTAGCTGCCAATCTAGTACTGCACTTAAATTCATCTGGTAATACTGTCAGTCTTTAAAGCATTTATTCTCGATTTTTCCTGAATGTTTGATATGTCTAGTTTGAGTGAATGGATGACAGAGCAGGGTTTTGGGAGTGATAGCCAAAAGAAAAAAAATTATTAAGAACTACAAATGACAAGAAATTATTGAGAGTCATGATCCTCAATGTCCTGAAGGGTCACAGTGCATAGAAATAGAAGCAGCAGTTGATTGAAACTTACTCTGTATTAAACAACAACAACAAAAAAGAATAGTTTTTATGCAATGACCTTTGAAAAAAAAGAAACTCCCAACAGTATTATTTTTTTACGGTCAATATATCCTGTCGTATTTCTTTTCTCCATTATATCACATCTGCCTCTACCCTAAAAGCTATTCTAACTCAGATTGATCAATTCACTATGAGGTTGTTATATTGAATTATTTTTATAATCAATTATATTGAATCTTTCATTTTTCTGAACTTCTCATCATTGTTGCTCACATGTTCAGTCCATGGTATCCTCGGCATCTTTCTGTAGAACCAGATTTTGTTGCTTCAAGTCTCTTCCTCATTACTGAAGAGATTGTCCAGCATTCGCTGCCATACAAGAGGATAAATATCATGTAACAGTTCAGTATTCTTTTCTTTGTTTCCAATGAAATGTTTCTGTTTCTTATACTCTTCTTAGCTTTTCGAATGCATATTTGGCCTTCCCAATGCATCTTCGGATCTCAGTGTCACACTTTCCATCTTCTGTTAGAACACTTCCCAGGTAGTTAAATTTCTGTACCTGCTTGATTTTAGTACTCCCGACCTGTAATTTGCATTTTGGTCTCATTCTTTTGCTGATAACCATGTGTTCTCTTTTTTTGTAGTTTATGCTTAGTCTTTCATTCTTGCATTTCTTTGCTACCTTCTGTAGGAGGTTTTGTAGTTTCCTTTTTGTGTCTGCTATTAGCACTGTGTCATCTGTATATCTTTTATCATTTAAAACATTATAATAATAACAAAAATGAGAGTAATAGTCCGAATCTGTTTACCTAGAGCTCTTTGATAAAATCCAAAGAAGAGTCAGCAATATTAATCGTCCTGATCTGGCAACTCAGCTTCAGTCATTTTCCCATCACCATAAGGTTACCTCTCTGTTCCTTTTTTATAAATACTTTCACAGTAATTGTTCAGATGAGTTCTTCGTTATGGTACCTAGACTTTTTAATTTAAGCACAGTACTAGACTGGCATCAAGATCTCATTAATTTACAATTGAGCTGGATAGTTGTAGCCATAAATTCTATGTTAACAGTTTCTTTTTTTGCTATTTCTCACTTGTGGAACTCCCTTCCAACTCCATGCTTTCCAACCAACTTTAATCTGCAAAAATTTAAATGCAATTTCAATTGCTATCTACTGTCCTCCTAATTACTCTTCCTGTTCATTATTAATGTTTCTGTTACTAATTCTTCCACAGTCTGTAGCCCTTTGTGTCTTTACTGGTTTGCATGGGGTAAAACCAATCAAAAAAATATAATAATAATATAATTATAATATAATAATAATATAATTATAATATAATAATAATATAATTATAATATAATAATATAAATAATGATAACTCTTCTGGAAATCTAAAAAGAAATAAGTGTTGAACACTTCAGTGTCAGAAATAGGTCTTCAATCTTTTCATAAGGTTAGTTTTCTTATATAAAGTAAATTTATGATCCAACACACCTTAAGTTTCAAAATTGACACAAAAACAACAAATATTGATAGCTTATAATACCAGGATAGATCCAGCCAAACCAGGAAGTACAGTAAGCTTAGTTAGAGATATTTTTCAGTGATTGATTTTGATAAAACATTATCTTGTCTTTTAATGTCAAAGATATAACCTTATCTGTGGGTTAGGTAAAGCAGTTCCTAAGAATTGTGTCTTATGAGACGTTATTCTTATCTTTGGGCTAGATAAAACAAATCCTTACTTTTTAGTATCAGAGACATGATTCAATCTTTGAGTTAGATAAGACAGCGTCTCACACTTCATGTTCAAAATATCCTTTTTGTGGGGTTAGATAAAAAGAGATTACATGAAAGGGTTCTTTGGTTAATTTACCAATGTGTTTTATAATTTTGTAATTTCACTGAATTATTTATGAGCTTTTTTTGCTTTTATGATGTTCTCACTTTTAATTTCTAGTTATTTTTCTGACTTATTCTGACAAGCATGAATCTGCAGGAAAATTAACAAAAGTGTGAAAAGTTATAAACTGTATTGAGAGGGCTGGATTGGTTTATCTTGTTATATTTAGGAGGAAAAAAAAAGAGTTCAACATTTTCATGCTTTCTGTTACTTGTTTCTACAAGATAGATAATGGGTAGACTGAGATAGATAGGTAATCAGTAGACTGAGACAGATAGATAATGAGGAGACTGATATATATATATATATATATATATATATATATATATATATATATATATATATATATATATATATATGATGAAAAAATATGGAAAAGACAAAGCAAAATCCGAATATGTAAGTTTACTGTTTTAATTTTGTTTTGCTGTCAATGTCAGACGTTTCGGTCTAGTAGACCATCTTCAGGACATGGTTATTGGAGACATATTTATATTTAAGTTAACATGAAGAGATAAATATGTCTCCAATAATCATGTCCTGAAGATGGTCTACTAGACCAAAACGTCTGACGTCGACAGCAAAACAAAATTAAAACAGTAAACTTACATATTCGGATTTTGCTTTGTCTTTTCCCTATTTTTTCATCATACCGTCGGATCTACATCCACATATTTGCTTACATATATATCTATATATATATAGATAGATAGAGAAAGAGAGATAGACAGATAATATGTAATGAGATAGATAGATAGGTAGATAGATAGAGATAGAGAGAGAGAGATAGACAGATAATGTGTAATGAGATAGATAGATAGATAGATAGAGATAGAGAGAGAGAGATAGACAGATAATGTGTAATGAGATTGATAAATAGGTAGGTAGATAGATAGAGAGAGAGAGAGAGAGAGAGAGAGATAGACAGAAAATGTGTAATGAGATAGATAGATAGATAGATAGAGGGATAATGAATAAACTGAGATAGATGGATATATAGATGAGTAGACTGAGATAATGAATAAACTGAGATAGATAGATAATGAGCAAACAGAATGAGATAGAGATATTTTTTAAGTATAAACAAAAATTAATGAAGAATATTATATTTTTATTTTCTTGAAAGAATAAATTTAATTGGAAAAGGAAACATTTGAATGCATTGATTAACATTTCTCTCGCATATGTTAAACAGTTGTTACTAGTCTTCCATTATTTAAATACTCCATAACTGAACTTGATTATTTCACAGAAATTAATCTAATGAGGGAATGAAAACTGGAAGAAACTTGTGAAGATGACTTATGTGTGGTTCACTCACATATGGCAGGGTAGCTGAATCCTGCTCATCAAGGGAGATAACTGCTAGCTTATACTTAATTACATTTGTCAAATGATTTATAAATATTGTGGATGTTTACCAATTTCATTTAACAGGCAGGATTTTTTTCTTGACACTTGATTCTATTTATAAATTTCACAATGGTGAAATAATTACATTTTTGAAGAAACAATAAAAATATGATAAACAAAACTAATTCTTTCTTGTTTTTTCTTTTTAAGTTGTGTAACGTTATTTTAATTTTTAAACTGGGCTTTCAGCCAAACTTCCAAAATTAATCATTTGGTGATGCGTTTAATTTTTAAAAACTTTTTTTTTAATTATATATATTAAATTAATTATATATATAATTTGTAGAAAGCAATGAAGAAATTTCAGCTGACGCTTACTACTCATTTATTTATGTTGAAAAGTTAATTTTATACATACATATATATATATATATATATATATATATATATATGTATGTATTATAAAGATATAGTTTTAAGGTATGCTATATCTATTACTTAAAGAGCTTGATATCAAGGATAGAGCCTATGTAAATATAAAAGTGGTCATTGAGGCCAATACCCAACAGCATCAATGCGTTTTATGCTTAAACGCAGTTGTCCTGATGATTGTATTTCAGCATGAAACAGACTGTCGCTGCTGGGTGTTAGCCTCAATGTCCACTTTTATATATATATATATATATATATATATATATATATATATAAAAGTGGACATTTCAATAATTCACTAAGACAAAACTGTCTAGAAAGTGCTTTAATCACAAGCTCAGTGACAGTAAATTTACATCCCGATCCTAACATATCACCATTCTTGGAAGATTTTCTGTTATCACAATGTGGGATATTTAAAAACAAAGATAATGGAGAGAAGAAAAAAAAGATGAATTTGGCTAGAGCGCAAATATTATTTTAAAAATTTTTAAACTTCCAGTGTCTCTCGTTCATGTGCATGTGTAGTCACAACAACATCAACAAACCCAATCCAATTAAGTTCTGACTGATGAAGCATGTCACAAATAACCTTTTTCCATTTTGTCTTACAATTTCCTCAATATATATATATATGTATATGATTAGATGCTTCCCACATCTAAGGGAGGCAAGAACAAAGACTGAACTATCTGCATTAAGACCAGCAGCCTTGTTTCATAACCCACGAACTTGTACTCAATGTGGTTTTGTCTGTAAATCTCTTAGGAGTATGAAGTGTCATATTTGACATAAACATCTATTGACTAACCTATAAGCTGGACACTCATAGGTTGCAGCCAATGGGAGAATTCAATATATATATATGTGTGTGTGTGTGTATGGTATACATGCATCAACTACACTTTTAACATCTCTGACTTGCCTGAGAGGTATAAATACCTGATGACTGAGTGAAAACACATGAACCTGTTAGTCGCCCACTATTCACTAAATATTTAATTAAAACACACACACATGCACACATATATAGAGAGCCATCTCAAGGTACTGGCAACTTGGACAGTCACTCGGGATACCATCGAGGCCAAGAGTGCTATCATGTCAGCATGTCATGTGTTTGGGGTCATACTTGCGGTCATCCATGACTCAAGACAGATTAAATTCTTTAGTTGTTTTGTCAAGAGAAAATGATCTCATAAAGAAGATTGGTGTAGAAACTGCCATGAAAAGATTTATAAACCTAAAGGCTAAAAAAGAAAGTTTTAGGTAGGATAATGAATGTTTTCTTGAGCTTCTATTAAGTTGTATATTGTAATAAACTCATTATTCTACATTTTCAGCCTGGTGAAAATTAAAGAAATTATACTTGTTAGGGTGCCAAAGCCAGCCCTACATATGTGTGTGTATGTGTGTGTGTGTGTGTATTTGTGTGTGCATACATAATGTGTGTACATATGTATTTGTGCATATGTGATATTTATATATGTGTGTGTATGTGTGACATGTATGTGTGTGAGCTTCTGTGACATATATATATATATATATATATATATATAACACAGGTCTCTACCCAATGTTTTCTGTGGGGTGGTGACATGAGTAAGATTTTATGTTAATGCATTTATATGAATTCTAACACTCAGTTCGGGGTTTTACAGTGACTGGTTCCTAGATTGGAAAAAGTCATAAATAAAAAGTAACAATGTCTTTTTTTCATGATTTGCAATAAAAGATTTTTTTCATGACTAATACATACAAGGTAAAGTCAAATATTATCAAGCACTGGAAAATGTATTCACTGAATGGTAATGTTATAAGAATTAGTACACTAAAATGAATTTATATCATTTTTGTAATGGAGAAGGTACAAAATAATTTTCCAAGCATGGTGACACCTCCCTAAGCATCCACCTTGGAGATGGGACCTGTGTATACTTAAAAGAAAAGATGTTTAACAGTATTAATATTATCATGCATCTGTCAGTAATAGATAACTTAATAGGTATACAGATGAACAGTTTTCTATGTGCATAGTTGTTTTTATGCTGGGGGGAGGGCACAATCTGTGTGGGATTAAACTAACCACAGTAGTAATGAAATTTGAGACTAATTTGCTAACTGCAATTCTGTGATAAAGCACTAATCGTCATAGCCATATGTACATCAAGGTATACTCAATTACAAAAGCAGATATGTTAGGAAAATAGGATTATTGATAATAACTTAGAAATCAAAAAGTAATCAATGAAAGAAAGGCATCCATGAAAGTCGGTGTGTACAGATTTATGTTGAACCCAGCACTTTTCAGCACCCCTCATGGATAAACATATATATATATATATATATATATATATATATATATATATATATATATATATATATATATATATATAAAAGAAAATAAAAGCAATAATAAATGTTATTTCAGAGTTTTAGAAGATATTAGAAGTAGAGAGTTGAAGTAGTCTTTAGTAGGAACGGAAACTGGATCCTAAAAATTGAACTCCTGCTCAAAAAATCTGGGGAGGTCTATGAACTGGACAATAAATGAACACTCCCTCCCAGATATTTTTGAACAGGTTTAGTGGTTTATCCCTCGTTTCCTGTTTAGGATAAGGTTTCTGCTTCCTCCTAAGCTAGAACAAAATTATGAATTCTTAATAGGTATATGGATGAACATTTTTTCTATGTCAGTAGTTGTTTTTACTTATTAAGCCCAAAAAAGACTGTAAATGCTGAGGGAACGGGGCAACCAGTGTGTGATTAAACTAACCACAATAATACTGCCCTTTGAAACTAATTTGCTAACTGCAATTCCATGATAAAGCACAAATCTTCACAGCTATATGTAAATACAGTTGTGATGGATAAATTGCCGCCATTTTATAATTTTAATTTTGCACATGGGTATTGTTTGTTTTTGATATTCTTGACTGCACAGTATAGTAAGGTCAGTTGGGCACCATCTATGAGAAGAAGAGCATCATGATGCAATTCACTATGCCAGAAATTTAGAAACGGCATGCTGTACTGATTGGCATTCGCACCGGAAGCTCCAATACGAACATTTCAGATTGTCTGGGGGTCAATCTGAGGACAGTGCAGAGGATTCAGAAAGAGTTGGATGAGTCAAATGGTGATTACAAAGGTATGGTAGCTCGGAAAACTCACTCTAATTGTTCTAAGAAAAGAACTCACAAATTTGTTGATGAGGGCTTCAGACTCAGCACAGAGGCTTACTTCAAGTGCTTTGAGGAGGTAGTGCTGCTCTGTGTCAAGTGGAAGAATCTATGTCTGGCAACAGGACTCTGCACCATGCCACACAAGCTAGAGAACCCAATCATGGCTGTCAGACAATTTCTGCGACTACATCATCCCTCACATTTGGCCACCTAACTTCCCAGACTGCAACCCACTTGATTATTATATATGGGGTACAATTGAGCAAGAGACCAAAAAACCTCCTTGTAACACCCAAGATTAACTAAAGGCAAGGATTATGACAGCATTCACCAACTTAAACAAGGAGACCTTTCAGAAAAGTTGCAGATTCCAAAGTTCTCTGGAGGCTGTGGTTGAAGACAGTTGCGATTTTATTGAATAAATTTATTCTTTAGTATTTCAAGATATTTTTGTTTAATTTTGGTTAATATATCTGTTAAAATGAAATGCCAGTGTTATTTTCATTTGTGCATAATTTAGGTGACAATTTATCTATCGCACCCTGTATGCACATCAAGGTATACACGGTTACAAAAGCAAACATATGTAGAAGATTTTTTTGATAATAACTTAGAAATCAATAGGAAATTTACCAAAGAATGGACATAAAGGAATCCATGAAAGTTGATGTCTGGATTCATGTTGCATCAAGCACTTTTCAGCACCACCTCACAGATATATTATTTAATTATTTGCATCATAGTATGATTATATATAGGAATTTCTATACATCTGTGCACACATGAACTTGTGTGTGTGTGTATATATACATATATATATATGAAGAAATATAGTCTTAAAATGTGCTATATTTATGGGATAAAGTGCTCAATATCAGAGATAGGGTGTGTGTAAATATAAAAGTGAACATAGAAGTCAACACTTAGAGGCGACAGTCTGTTTCATGCTAGATGTAATCCTCAGGCCTGATGATTGCATCTAGCATGAAACAGACTGTCGCCTCTAAGTGTTGACATCTATGTTCACTTTCATATTTATATATATATATCTATATATATAGGATTAATGTGAGTTAATTGTATGTCACTTAGCTGATTGGCGTTACCTTCAGTATGCACATACACACACACACACATACAGTATGCACATACATACACACACACATACAGTATGCACATACATACACACACACATACAGTATGCACATACATACACACACACATACAGTATGCACTATGTGAATGTATGTGCTAATATACACTCCTAGGCATATTTTGGATAATGACACACAGAAATCAATGCATATGGTTGGAGAGAAAGACAGAGAAATAGTGAAAAAATTTACCTGTGTGTTATATTTATGTATGTATGTATGTATGTATGTATGTATGTGTGTGTATATGTATTTATGTATGTGTGCATGTGTATGTATATATATGTGTGTCTATGCATGTGTGTATGCATATATGTATGTATATGTGTGTATGCATACGTGTATATACATTATGTGTATATGTATGTATGTATGTATATATATGTGTATATATATATGCATGTGCATATGTATATATGTGTGTATATTTATGTGCATATGTATATATGTGTGTGTATATATATATATATATATATGTATATATATATGTGTGTGTATATATATATATATATGTGTCTGCTTGTGCATGTATATATATGTGTGTGTATATATATATATATATGTGTCTGCTTGTGCATGTATATATATATGTGTGTGTGAGTGTATGTATATATAGGGTGTGATAGATAAATTGTCTTCTAAATTACACAAAAATGACATCTCATTTTTACAGATATATTTACCAAAATTACACAAAAATATATTGAAATACAAAAAGAGTCAAATTATCCATCTTACCCTGTATATCTCTGTATATATATGTGTGTGTGTGTGTGCATGTATATGTGCATACTACATACTTATATACTTACACAAACCCTCACCCAAACTTATAAATGAAATCTATAATGAAATTTTAACTTTTTCCTGATTAGAAAATTTAATTTTCTTAAAAATACAAAGAAGAAAAGTAAAAAAGATGAGCTTCTGTAAATTTCCAATGAGTTAATCAGCTCAAAACAAGAGTTTCTCTTTCTCCACACCCACACCATCACACCTCACCCTCCTCATCTTTCACAAACACTTCTTCTTCTCTTTCTTTCTTGACTCTTTCTTTTTTCTTGGTAAAATGTAGAATTCATTTACTGCCTAATCCGTTTAAATAAGAGGGAAGTGAAAATAAGATAAGTCGGATAAGTAATCACAAAAAAGCTGAAAGACATAATTAGTTGTTTGTGTCTCAGTGGGATAACTTTAAAAAAACAAAAAGAATGTAAAAGTAAGTTGGTGTTTTGATAGTGTCTTTTTTATCTGGCTTCATATTGAGAATAAACCAATTTTTGAATCTCTTTACCACGGACTTTATATGAGATGGCAGCAAGAGAAAGATAAGTGTTTTCTGTATAAGCAGTAATCCGTGAGTATTTCTTTGGATAAAATTGGGAATATTACAATCTCTGTAGTGACACAGGCTAAAACCGGGGTTGAGAAGTGGAGGTTATTGGTTCAGAAAAATCCAATCAAGAAACAGAGCTAAAATCACTTCTGCTTGCTTAAGGCATAAACCCAATATTTCTTGTATTCTGTTCCGTTACCAATCTTCTTCATGTAGTTTTATTATAATTAGATAACAACTATTGGATTTGAGAGAACCAATTTTCCTGAAAAATTGTTTTAAAAGTAAGAATTTATAGATTTAAATTGACATTAGCACTGGCTACTTGGTCAGTGAATGTCAAATATTACCCATATATGGTCTGGTGCTCCTGCTATATATTTAGAGATGCTTGATAAAATACAAAGAGGAATTGGCAATGTTATTGGTCTTGACCTAGCATCCTGGCTTCAGTTCCTTTCCCATTGTCATAAAGGAGCTTTCCTGTGCCTTTTCTATGAAAACTTTCATGGTAATTGTTCTGATGAACTTTCCTCTATGGAACCTAGACTTTATGAATTTAAGTGCAGTACTAGATTGGCGGTGAGGTCTCATCATTTTACAGATGAAATGGCTAGATGTAACTACAAATCTATGCTAACAATTTCTTCTCTCACACTTCTTGCTTGAGGAACTCTCTTCTTAGTGGTTTTGTTGCCTTACTTGGGTGAAATGAGTAATCTCTGAAATCAGACATTATACAGTGAACATTTCAGCTCAAAATTCACTTAATAACTGTGTTGGGCTACAAACTTTGTGATCCACACTTATAATATTTTAAAGAATTAATGGATTTATTTTTAATCTGACATTTTTATTACTTCAAACATTATTAGGGTGGATACTTCATATTTGAAATATAATAACATTTGAAGAAATAAAAACATTGTCTTAAAAATAAATCCATTAATTCTTTAGAAATTGTTTTGTTTAACTTTCAGATACAAAACTGAGCAGATATGAAGTTTTCGAGAAAATAATCTGATTAAAAAGGACATGCTTTCCTATAAAAAGAGCAAAAATAGAACCTTACTTGCTGTGGCATTCTTTGTGGATGAGGCACAGGTTCGATCCCTGCTAGGGGACACATTTTCTTTACTAAGATTTATTGAATGCACAGACCAATAGATCTAATATACACTGTTTAATAAATAAAAATAAGGTGTCTATTTCAAATACAAAGTACACACTATAGTAAAATTATAATATATTATTAGCATAAAAGTCTATCTGTCCTCCAAACAGACTTGCGTATTTTCACAAAGAAGTTTTATATTATAACGTAGTGAATATTTTATATGGGCAATGTCTTCATATCAGGCTTCAGACTTACTGATATCATCTCATAATATGTAATTTGAAATTATATTTTTTTCAAAAAGACCAGTGTGTTTTCATAATATGTTTTATTTAATTTCTGTCTGAAGTTTTAGGATAAGTTATCCCTATTTACATTATTATTTACATATGGACTAATTAATCTTTTAATCATCTTTTTTCTTTCTATGTGCCGTGTCCTTTCAGGACATAGGGAGTCATGGCTCTCCACCTCTCTCTATCCCTTGTAACTATCAACATTCCTTCACTTTGCCACCTCCCCCTGACCATGTTCTATCAACCACTTGCTTAAGGCCGCTAGGTATGTCATGCATTGTTTTCCCTTGTTTCTCTTTCCCTCTATTCAACCTGTGATTATCAAATTCTCCAAGCCCTCCTTCCTCATTATGTGTTCCAGGAACTTCATCTGTCTCTTCCTGATGTTAAGTATAAGCCTCCTCCTTGTTTGCATCTCCTCTAAGACCTCTTCATTGCTCACACACTTGGTCTAATATATCCTTAGCATCCTTCTGTAGAACCACATCTCTTTCGCCTCGAGTCTCTTCTTCATCTTTGAGGAAATCGTTCAACATTCGCTGCCATAAAGAAGGACAAATGTCACATAACAGCTCAGTATTCTTTTCTTTGCTACCAAAAAAATCCTCCTGTCTCGCAATACTCTGCCCAGCTTTTAGAATGCGTCCTTGGCCATCCCAAAACTCCTGCGTACCTCAGTGTTGCATTTACCATTCTCTGTCAGAATGCTTCCCAGATATTTAAACTTCCATGTCTGTTTGATTCTAGTGTTCCCAACCTGAAAATCACATTTCAGGCTCATCCTTTTACTGATGACCATGCATTCTGTTTTCTTGTAGTTTATGCTTAGTCCCTTCTTCACACTCTCTGTTGCTACTTTCTGTAGGACATTTTGTAATTTCTTTTCCATGTCTGCTATCAGTGCTGTGTCATCTGTGTATCTTATGTTGTTAGAGAAACTTTTTTGCCCATGGCTGATGCTAACCTCCTGGAGAGTAACATTGCATCTTCTCAGGCTAAAATTTTCCACTGACATGAAGTAGAATGATTATATTGAATCAGTTGCTAGGTTTGCTGCTAGGTAAGTTGGTTCTTGTGCTAGATAATCTTTCTCTCCAGAATCTCTTACATATTTATAAGGCTAGCATTCATCCATTATGCTGCCACATCTTGTCTAATGATTCTAATATAGATCTAGAGATTCTTGACAAAATCCAAAGAAGAATTTGTAATATGATTTGTCCTGACCTGGCATCTCAGCTTCATTCACTTTCCCACCACCGCAATGTACATTCCCTGTCCCTTTTCTATAAGTACTTTCATGGTAACTGTTCTGATGAGCTTTTATCTTTGGTACCTCAACTTTACAGATGCTGTACTAGATACATCTCAAAATTTTATACTTGGAATGGTTAGATGTAACCATAAGTTTCATGATAACTGTTTCTTCTCTCACACTTCTTGTTTGTGGAACTCTCTTCCAACTTGTTTTCTAGCTAACTTTGATCTTTGGTACCACAACATTAAAAATTTTGATCTTTGGTACTTAGACTTTACAAATTTGTTTGCTTTACTAAGGTCACAAAATTTTACTCTTGGAATGGCAAGATGTAACCATAAGTTACAAACTAACAACTTCTTCCCTTGCTCTTTTTGTCTGTGCAAATCTCTTCCAACATCTTGCTTTGTTCTTTTCTTTGATCTTTAAAAAATTAAATGTAATGTCAATCATCAATTTCTGTTCCCATGAATCCTGTTCTTTTATTCTCCCATCACCTTAATCATGATTTTTCTCAGACTTTTTCACTCTCAGTAAGCCCTTGCATCTTAAAAATTGCATTTAAAAGACAGTTTCTTTGAGATGGAAGAAAAAATGAAAGTACATACATATCACTGACAAAGGCCACTTCCTCCTCTAGATGAAAATGTCAATTTTGATAAGGTTGGGAAGCACTGATATATTTGGATCACATAGAGACTGCTTCCAGCTATTATTCAAGTCTCAATCAATAAGGAATTATGGGACATGCTTATATAAAACAAATTAGAAATGACAGTTGTCATTCTTTGTGCTTGTAAGCTAACAAACTTGTATGGCAGCATCTGAAAATTATCAAAGATTATGAAACCAGAGATTATGGAGTTGAAAGTTCTACTGAGATCAATGAATATTTTGAACATTTTAAATTGCCTAATGCCTCGAGACATCCTCCAAAAAGTAAAAAATATTTTTTACTTTTTCTATTCATTTATTATATAAAGCATAGTCCAACCTCTTAAATCTGGCATTTGGTAATCTGGCAACCAAGGCCAGTGCATCTACCCACAAACACCCTGACATGGGGTTGGGGAAAGCCTGACAGAGGGCTCTGAGTAGTGCTTTGTGACCATCACTATCTTATCAATGTTTGATTTTTTTCTACCTACATTTATGTACATTACAAATTAAACTAAGTACAACTGATTATTAAAGGTTGAAAAATCTTTTCAGATTTTTATGTCATTCTGGGGTCATTTTTCATCAAAATGCTTGGGTTTGTTTTGCTCATTCTAAGTCTCAAAAAATGCTATATAAAAATCACGATATTTAACCCTAATTTTGAATGTGTTAAAATTATTTAACATTTTAACCAAAAAATCTCAAGTTGATGTTAAAAATTGCTGCAAAACATTGTTGATTTATTTAAGATGTAATTATCTATTATGACTTGTCTCTAATTATTTAAGATGTAATGATTTATTATGACATGTCTCTAATTATTTAAGATGTAATGATCTATTATGACATATCTCTAATTTGTATTTAGATACATTGTATTTATTTTCAATTTTTCTCGTTGAATTATTCACCTATATTTCATGATTCATTATTGTACATAATTAGGTTATAATAAAAAAAATTTTTTTATATTAATACCACCATATGAAAATTGAGATGTAGTAAAGTCGGGCGGGGCTATATCATAGATTCAGGAGTGGGCATGAGACCCTTGCACTGGACATACCAGCATTTCCCATGGTCTGGTACTTTTTTGAATCATTGAGTGACTATGAGGGCAGCACTACATGTTTGCAACTTTCCATGGCTGCCAACAGCAGTAGAGTGTTATGGTGCTACGTTCTTGCTCATTTCTTATATATAGCTGCATATTTACCCATTCAGGATAGCTAGCAGTGTATATTATTTTTGGGTTTTAGGCTTTTTTTTAAGCCTTTGCACTGCATGAAACCCTAAAAACCTTGTTTGGAAGCATTAACGATTGTTTCATTTCCTGTTTTAAGCTTTGTTCCACCTTTGATAATATATATATATATATATATATATATATATATATATATATATATATATATATATAGTTATTTTTTAAGTTAAATCATACATTTTAGATGCATCAAGGGTGGTCTTCAGTGATGCACTGTTCTCATCACCAATTTCGGGTTTCGCATCATATCGGCTCCAACAGCAACCCCAACCTGATTCTAGAACAGTCAGGCCACTTCCTTGAAAGCATCATGCTACGCATCGTGACATTGCCAAAAAGTAATCATAATAAACTAGCAAGGCCGGACTTCGACCGTTCTTATTGACATATGTCAGTCAGCGTTGGCCAATGAAAACAGGGCTTTTCATGCTTCTCTAATATATAGAGAAGTAGTTCAACCCTCAAAACCCCCTGATCATCTCTGATCAGGAGGTTTTGAGGATTAAAGGCAAGAGGGTAAGAGGAAAACAATTCATAACCTCCCTAGCGAGCTTGAGTAAATGGATGGCCACACTTCGGGTGGACTTTAGCTATTGCAGAGGGATGTTGGGCCTTCAACCTTTTACTTTCAGCATCCTAAGTACATAAAGGTTATAAGAATTTAGAAATCATAAAATTATTTTATCTTTATTCAACACCTTAATTTGGCATAATTTTTCTTCATATACACAATCAATCTCCATAGTTTTTTTACATTTATTTTGTGTGCAATTTTTCTTTTCTTTTAAAATAACCATTCTTTATGATCCCGTCATATAAAGTCACTGTTAGAAGACATTAAGGGACTCAAACTATGAAATATTTTGAATATGTTACAGTATGCATGCTAGAAAAAGGAAGAAAAAGCATATGAGCAATCTACCGTGCCCTGCTTAAGTTTTTGTTACAGTTTAAGTAGACAATATCAATTGCAATTGTGACAAAAAGTGAAATTAAAGTTAAATCTTTAATAAAGAATTATTTTTAAACCTTTCACTCTGTTCGATATTTAAATTTAACTTTAAATGAGTTATTTATTTAATTTTTAATGACATGTAACTACAGTAGTTACTATGTGTTACTTCAGGTAGTTTATGATTTGCTGTGATTGAAAAACAAATGAATGGACAGACACATGTACACTGTGCTTTATTATTATAGATATTAGGGCATGTTCTTAACTTGTTATTTATGCTGATGAAACATCTCTTTACTACTGTCTTAATGGTAAACCAAATTGATTCAATAAGATCAAATTGGTAGCAGATTTAAAAAATGACCTACAGTCTTTTGTTAACTTGGGCAAGAAATGACTTGTTAATTTTAATGCCTCCAAAATTAAACCACTCTATTTTAATCATAGAGAACTTTTTCTGCATTCCATCAGCAGGGTTCCAAGATAGCTTCTTAGGCTTGCATATTCCACTAATATGTAGTGGAAAGATTGTATTGAATAAATTACTATGTCTGCTGCTAGGAAAGTTGGTTCAATGTGTTGTGCTAGATAATTTTTCTCTCCAGAATCTATCTCACACATTTCTAAGTCATCCATACATTGAATATTGCTGCCATATATGAACCGGTGCTTCTGCTAAGTATTTAGAGATTTTTGACAAAATATAAAGATGAATCTGCAGTGTTATCAGTCCCAATCTGGCATCTTGGCTTTCACTTCCCACCACCTTAATGTAGATTCACAGTGTCTTTTCTATAAATATTTTCATGATAATAGTTCTGAAGCACTTTACTCTTTGGTATCTTGGCTGCATGAATTTAAGTGCAGTACTAGATTGGCAGCTAGGTCTCATCATTTTCCAGTTGAAATTGCTAGATATAACTGTAAGTTACATACTAACAGTTTCTCCTCTCACACGTCTTGCTTGTGAAAATCTGATCCGATCTCTTGCTTTCCATTCAACTTTGATCTTCAAAAATTTAAATGCAATGTCAGTTATTATCTACTGTCTTCTTTTATCACTCTTTCTCCTTAATAATGTTTTTCATTTTCTCATATCCTTTCACACTTGGTAACCGTTCGTATCTTAGTGGCTTTATTGCTTTGCTTGGGGTGAAATGATTAAAAAAAAATGTAAATAAAAAGATGATGATATATCAGACATTCAGGAAAAACCAAGAATAAATGTTTTAAACATTGATAACATATCTCTGACTCTTCTACCATAGATATTTTGGTATATTGGTAATGGTACTACACAGATATCAAGATATCAAATGTTTTAGTCTATTGGTGAATTACAATTTCATCTCCAGATTTGACTCACCCTTATTTCCTTCATATTTGAAATGTAAGCAGAAAGTTCCACTCAGTGAGCTTTTTCTAAAGAACTGCTACTTCATGGAACAGACTCCTGCATGGATGCTTCCCTGAACACTAAAATCTTAACCACTTTGTGTCAAGGGTCAGTCATTATCTATCTTCCTTATTATTTTCACAATCTTCACTTTTAAACACCTCCTCTTTCACTTATATCACATCACAATAATCATAATTGATTTAACAGTAACCCACTACCTTGAGTGACTCTCAAATCTTGTATTGGGTGAACTATAGTATAAAAAAATATAATAAAAAAAACTTTGGAGAGCAGTCCAAAATTATGAGTATTATTAGAAAGTCTTATCAGTTGCATTTCATTAAGCATATCTCAGGAAAAAAATTGCTTAATATACTCATGTAAATACCAGTTTCATGTATAGTGCAACTCTAGAATTTTTTTCATGTATTTTAAGCACTTCAGAAAAAATTTACAACTGGCCACCAAAAATTTTTAATGTCTTCAAAAACATTACCTGTATATAGGGCGACCCCTATTTTTTGCATAAAAAACTGATCACAAAAACTTATAAAATACTCGAGTATATATGGTTTACATAAATATACAATGATGCATATAAAGGTTGATTTTACAATATGTTAACATTTACTGGGTTAATGTCAGGTTTTGTAGGTGGAACCCAGTGAGGATCAAACTCATTACTCAGTAAAAATGGTCAACCAGACTACCCTCGTTAAACATTATCTCATGCCTAGTCGCCTCATTGTTCATTACTTCACCCCCTGCTAGATATTAAATAGGTAACCTTGAGCAAAGATTAGATAGATAATCATATACACGGTGACCCCAAAAAACGGGAATTTTTGAAGTGCGTATTGCCAGACATGAGCAATGGCAACACTGCGAGACAGTGACCTTGAGCGAGTAAACATTTCGCCATTTTAGTAACGAGAATGAAATTTACAGTATCCCAGCTGAGATGTTGCAGCAGTCAATGAAGGAATCTCAACAGCAGATTTCAAGAATGCATTCGTACAAGAGGACACCATCTACAGGAGGTAATTTTTAAAAAATGAAAATTCCATCATTGTTTCTTAAATGGCATGTTTTAAGGTTTCAATTACTATGAATTAAATATTTTTCTTCCATCACTCTTGGTTTTATTGGATTGTTAAAAAGTTCCCGTTTTTGGGGTCACCCTATATTTTAGAGAAAAGGATTTACTAATATTTTTATGACATGTCAGGGAAAGGCTATTTGATTTTGCATCTAACTCATGAGTAAAATATGTCCCTTAGGTATTTTTTGTGTTTTTGCATATCCTGGATTCTTTTAAAACAATGCAGGCCTAAATGCAGCCATAAGCATTTCCTTGCTTCTTAAGCCCTAGAGTGTTTTCAGCTTAAATGCATACGTCCATCAGATCCATCAAGCTTGAGCCAAATTCTGGACACTTCTATTCTCCTTGGATCCAGCTTTTTATAGCCAGTCACTTTATACTCCTCAGCTTTTTACTTCACATATTTTGCAAATGGGCGATAAGCTGAAGCAAAGAGATTCCCTAAAACTTTCTACAAACAGTATTAGACTAGATATAGTTCTTGAAATTCCTATCTCCACTCATTATTTTTTACTATAATTTGTCTGACATAGTAATGGTAATAGTAACTGTTTCCCTACTAGGAAACATTTGGCATTCATTGACTAGTAGCCAGTACTGCTTTCGGTTGAAATTTGTAAAATCTCTCTCATAAAACAATTTTTTCAGGAAAACGGGTTTATCAAGTCTAGTAGCTATTATTACTCTTTCCAGTACTGATGGGGGTTTCATTCCTAACTTTTTATTTGAAGTAGTGTGGAATGTCTACATCTTGATTATATCATTATTTTATTATTATTATATATATATATATATATATATATATATATATATATATATATTTATAAAAGTTTGGTTAATAGCAATGATAATAGCTTTTCCCTACAAGGAAACATTCAGCATTCATTAACTGAGCTGCCAGTTCTGCTTTCGGTTGAAACTTATACAATATTTCTCTTAAAACAATTTCTCTGGAAGATAGGTTTCCCAAGTTCAGTAGTTGTTATCACTCTTTCCAGTATTGATGGGGGTTTCTCACATTGGAAGCGCGTACTGGGCTCATAACCTGCAGAGTGAGTGGCCATTACTGTTATTCTCCTGAATCATCTTTTCAGTTTCTTCGAAGCTTCGCAAAATTAAATTCACTAGACATTACTAGTTTGGCTTTCTGAGTAATAACAGTTGTAAACAGTTTAAATTCGGACGAAAGGCCTTTCAGGACTGTGGCTATTAGTAAACTATTGCTAATTACTTGTCTGGAGTTTTTTCATTAAGTGACAGCATTTTCAGCTCTAATAATATAATCAGTAATACTTTTGACACTTTGTGTAGGGAGGTTAAGTCAGTATACAAGGAAATTATTTTCAGTCTTCCTTTTGATAAATCTCTCTCAAGATTTGCAGTGCTTTTCTACCATAGTCAGGGGCTTCTCTTATAATAAGAGACAAACTTTGGTCATCAAGAAATTGCATTCTATTCACAGTTCTCTTCATCATTGGGATGATTAAATGATGCCAAGATTGTTTTGTGTAATTTTTGGATTCTCATGTATCCTAAAAATTTTACATCCCATAGTTCATATTTTGATTCATTGCTATTGAAAAAGAGTCTATTCCTTGTCAAGATCTTGATTAGGTCGTTATTTTCTCTTTGAGTTACATGTCATTATTTTATCTTAAATTTAAACATTTAATTTAGTTATTGCTGCTGTTCGTAGTCCTAAAGTGATGTGGTTTCTGTTATTTGGTACAGTTCTTTGTTTGTGATTCTGCAGCACCAGTTCACAATGGTCTTTCAAAGAAGGATGGTCTTGAGTTTCCTTTATCGCACTTACATATATATTTTGTAAGCTTAGTTTTATCTGGCACTATGCGAGTAAAGACTGCACTAAAAGATATATAAGTCTTGGCATATATACAATCTTCTTCTTCTATGTGCCATGTCCCTTGGGGTCGTGCATAATCATGGCTCTCCACAACTCCCTGTTCTTTGTAGCTATTAGGTGTGTTTTTTTCCTGTTCTTTACACATGCCCATTCACTGCATTCTTCTGTCTTTCTTGCCTTTAATATATAGCTTTTTTTCACAACAATGAACACTCAAGAGCCACTCAAGTTAAAAGGATATAAATTCTGAGGCACAGTTTATGAGGGTATGTGGGGAAGATAACAGATTAATTAAATTTTAAATCAGCTAATATTCCACAAATAAAGTTTCAGAAAAGTATATTTTATTTTTGAAAGATTTTTTAATAAAGAAAATTATATTGTGGCGATAGCTAGCTAAAAATAACACTAAAATCAGCAATTTTAGTAATTTCAAGCTGTAAACTCTTTCCAGTTAATTTGAATTAGATTTTAAATAGAGAAAAATTATTTTTCTTATTGAGAATATTAAATTTAATCTATTAACTTGAAATTAAAACTGAAATGAAAAATTAAAGAAAGATTTTTCATTTTTTTAAATTAATGTTAAACTTTAGGTATTGCAAATCTGTGGTAGTACCTAGTGAACATTCAGATCAACATTCAGTAATAGCTCTATGTGAGGCTACAGATTATTGATCCACCATCATATATATATATATATATATATATATATATATATAACCAAACAGCACTCAGGGACTCAGATCCAAATTGTTTCATGATAAGTGATCATCTTTTCATCTTACGATTATTTAGGGTGAAACTGAGTAATGATTTGGATCTGAGCGCTGCTTGGTTTCTTAGTGTTACTGCTCTGTCTTTGTTTAATTTCTAGAGGAATTGAGCACTTTAGTTTATAGACTAGGTAGGTATCTGTCTTTTTATCTTTTTGTGTTTTTCCCCTTCTTTTTTCTGTTTTCTTGAATCTTTTCTTGGTTTCTTTTTCATTTTCTTTAATCTTTTTTTTTAATTTGGCAGGCTTATTGCTGGTAGGGTTGTTCTTTGATGCTTTGCCAATAGTTTGGTTTGTTATATATGTGTGTGTGTGTGTGTAGACATATGTCGCTTTTAACCTTGCAGGATCTATGTCCATGTTGACAGTGATCTTATATAACAGTATTGATGCTTCCGCAATAGCTAAAATTTTAACCTGTTCAAGTCTTGAGTTAACTGTTATCTTCCCAACGTAACCCCATAAACTGTGGCTCTTACTCTGTAACCCTCTACCTAGAGTGGCTCTTGGGCCTTGTACAGCGTGAATATCATTGTAAAAGAAAGTAAAAGAAAAAACTTTTTTCTTCTTATACTTCTTACATCTCTTTTTTTCTTGTTTTCATGTTGACCATGCAGAAATATATATATATTGATCATATGGATGCACTCACAATCTGCATTGAAGAGATTTAAAGATTATTCACAAAAGGAATAATAATGTCATTGATTTATTGAAATCTAACATTATAAGCCAAAAATAGCCATAAAGTGAGATATAACGAAATCCTCTTCTTCAAAGAGGTGCAATTTATGAAACTTTCAAACTTATTTGAACACAAAGATATAGATATGTAGCAGCCATTTAGCAGCTTATTATTCATTAGTCGGAACGGCATATATAATACGAGGGGGTGCTGAAAAGTTCTTAACCAGATCCATTTGCTGCTCTGTCACTATTTCTATGGACAGTGTTCAGGCAAACTACATTTCTTAGTTCCACCATTTCTAACCCTCATCCTCTTCATATTCCATGGGTGAGATGTAAGTTCTACTCAAGCAGCTTCTTCTTTTGTGGATCTGACTCCCAAGTGGATGCTTCCCTGATGACTACAGTCTTAACCTGTTCAAGTCTAGGTTCAATCATCTTGCCCACATATCCCTATAAACTCTACCACTTGAGCCCTGTACAGAGTGAACATCATTGTAAAAAATTTTTAAAAATACTTTTCAAAATCTGCCTGTATGATCAAATAACAGAATTTATTTTGTAAGTCTTTCTGGCTCAGGTAAAAAATCTTCCAGCTCTTCTTTGTATATATATTTTGTAAATATCAGTTTGTTTGTTTTTCTCGTATTCCCTCACACTCAGTAACAATTTGTGTCTTAGTGACTTTATTGCCTTGCTTGGGGTTAATGATTGAAAAAAGGTTATTCTGTGTTAGGCCAAGAACATTTCAGCACCACTTTGTATACATCATGTACATAAAGAAATGATTAATCACAAGATCATTAAATGACCAAATATCAACATATTTTTTTAATATCATATTCTCTCATACTCAGTAACCATTTGTGTCTTCGTGGCTCTATTGCCTTGCTTGGGGTTAAGAACTTTTCATTACCTCTTTTTATATAACATGTATATAAAGAAGTGATTAATCATTATAAATAAAACCTTCAGATTTAGTAGTAACTGACCCAGTTTAAGATGTTCCATGTAACTTTAAATATCAGCCAATGCTTAGACTTGAGATGCATTCTTTTTGCAGTTACTTCAAGATAAATGAAGGCAATTTTATAATTAGGGGTTTAACTAAAATATTTCTTGCAGTTAGATCATGTTCCAGATTATTTGATCTGTATTACTCAATAGGATGATATTGAGCTTTGTTCAACATAAGTCATAAGAAATATTTATTATTTACATCACTGGGAAATCCTAATATCAGAACCTCTGTAATAGCTCTGAGAATTTTAATAGTATCATCAATCATAATATTGGGAGCAGATCACTCAATGCAGATGAAACCTACTTTGAAAAGCCTACCAACAAATAATGATACTTTATTTAAAGCAATTTTGATAGTTAACCAATATTTAGAATACTATAATTTTTCTTAGAGTATCAGCAAAATTAATGAAATATATAATGCACAGCTAATATCCAATTATGTATATGTATATATATATGTAGAGAGAGAGAGATGTAATGTAATTGATCTTGATGGCATCTTGATTTCAGTACCTTTCTCACCAATGTTGCGTGGCTTCCTTCTGAATTTTTTTATACAAATATTTTCATTGGCAACTGCTCCTACAAGCTTTTAACCCTGGTGCCCCAACTACATGAATTTAAGTGTGCTACTAGATTGGCATCTAGGTCCCACCCATTTAAAGTTGAATTAGCTAAATGCAACTGCCAGTTCTACTCTAATATTGTCTTTTTTTGCACTTCCCACCTTGCTTCCCTGATAACTACAATATTCAAAGAATTTAAATGCACCATCAATCACCATCTTCTATCTTTTTGAATCCCATTTATCTTTTGTATTTTCCTCAATCCTCCTTATACCCAGTCTTTTCTCTCGTTTTCACTCCTTTAACACTCTGTGTACTCGTGGCAGTTCTGGCTTGGTTGGGGTGCAATGATATATATATATATATATATATATATATATATATATATATATATTTTTGTCATCCATGAAATGATTTATATATATATATATATATATATATATATAAAAATCATTTCATTCAAGGCAGAGTGTTAGAGGATATGAGAAAAAAGTGCAATAAAAAAACAAGAATAAGAAGACAGTAGATGATTGACATTGCATTTAAATTTTTGAAGTTGACTTGGAAGCAAAGAGACGTAAGATTGATCCACTAGTTAGAAGTGTGATAGAATAATCTCTTAGCATAGAACTTAGTTACATCTAGCCATTTCAACTGTAAAAATTATACATATATATATATATATATATATATATATATATATATATATATATATATAAATATGTATATATGCATGTATATTAATTTATATAAATAAATATATATATATATATATATATGTATATTAATTTATATAAATAAATATATATATATAAATATTAATTTATATAAATATATATATATATATATATATATATATATATATATATATATATAATTATTAATTTATATAAATAAATATATATATATATAAATATAAATATTAATTTATATAAATAAATATTTAAATATATGTGTGTGTGTGTGTGTGTGTGTGTGTGTGTGCAAATTTAAAAGCGGACATTGCAGTCAACACCCAGTGGTGACAGTCTGTTTCATGGTAAATTAAATCGTTAGGCCATGTGCATTGTTTTTGCTTGATTATTTATATATACAATCAGTGATGCATTGTTGGTAGTCTATTGTATTATTCTAACAGTTATTTTGGTGGGTAGTAACAGTTGTGTTTTGAATTTCTTCCAGTGAAACCATCTTCAATATATTTCTCCAAAATGCATTTTTCCCAAAATTTGTAAAGATATCCATCCATCACTTCTCATCGCATATATAGATTAAACAGCAGTCTAGATTTGGCTCTCTAGCCATAATTGGTAGCCTGTCTAGGAGAAGGGTGACCTTGAATTCAAAGCTGTAAAGAGAGCAATGGATAAACTATCCACTATCTTTTCCGTGAAAGTCATAAAAATTCACATATCATGAGGAAAAGAAGCTGTTGAAACCCTTGATCTCCTGTATCCTGAAATGACATAGAATTTAAAAAATAAAAAAAAACAATTTAATTCTAATTGACTGTTGACCTGCATTTTATCAATGGAATATCAGTTTTTTGTTTAAATTTTTAGCATACTAATATATCAGCCATATTATCTACCCTTAGGATAAGGCTGTTTACCCTCCAAAAATACTGACATCTTGAAGTATATGACACGGCATCCTTTCATTGATTACATTTCCCTCTTAACCCACACGTATTCTATCCAAATTTGTGATTCTAATAAAAATCAGAAACCAGACTATAATAAATTGTGGTATCAGAATGTTCTTGGACTGTACTTGCTGCTTTGATGAGTGTATCGTTGTAAAAGAAAAGACAAACATGGATTAAAATGTCAGCAGCATGTATTGATCCATCTTCAGAATATATATATAATTGCGTGAAAAGGTAGCAAAATTGTTTACATGTAGTTTCTTAGTTGCCATTGGTAAGGGAAGTGATTAGGTGTATGGATGTTGTCTGCAAGACCAGGAGTTAACCGATTTGTTGGGTTGGTTGACCAAAGTCACGGTTAGTGTTAGGAGAGAGGCTTGGAGGGGAATATCACAAGTGGGGTGCCATTGGTGAAGTTGATCCATCTGTCTTCAGGGCGAGATGTGTGGATGGCAGGCAGCTATGCAATAAGGTCAAGGTGTTGAGCCAAACAGCCAGTTGTCAGCATTTTTATATGTGGTTTAACAGGTGCAAAAACCCAGGCTCATCTCTTTTTTGTGGGGTGGGGGTGACATTTGTGATTGGCTATTGTATTTTTTATTTTTGCAGGCATGTGATGTTCAGAGTCCCTGTGCAGAAGGTGACTTTTTTTTTTAATTTTGGGTTTTGCTTTCTTAGTGTTCACATCTGGTTGACATGTCTAGTGAAAGCTATTTGTGGATCAGAAAGAGATCTTGATTAAAGTAGTATAACACTGCTATGCATGCAGTTATTGATATCCAACATACTGTGTCATCCTGCAAACTGACTTTATGCTATTACTTGTGTTAATTTATTATGCAAGTTTTGTAAGGTTATACTGAAATGGCTCTGCGATCTTTAATGATGGTTGATAAATTCAAACAATGATTCATCAGACTTTTGGCGAGCATTAGGTTGAATACAAGTTTTTGAATGGAACACATATTTCAAGGCCAGTCAACCATTGGTTCAAGATTATGAGTGACCAGTCACTAGAAAATTCATAATGGCTGCCACCAAACAAATCATCAGCTTTCTCATTCAACTGGAATCAGTTATGAAGTCAGCCAGGATATCCTAGGAACCAGGAAACCATCTGATATGACTTTTATGGCATGTCATATCCACTGATTTGCAGGTTATTCTTAGACATTTAGTTTCAAAATATGTTTACATGACCAAGATTAAGAATTACTAAAGATCTATTTGAACTGCTAGGGAAACTAGATCCATTTTGCAAATATGTTAGAATAAATGCTGGGAAGTGTCTAAACAGAGGATGGAAGATGAGACACCGAAATCCAAAGGTGCATTGGGAGAGCGAACTATGACTTCCAAAAGCTTAGCAAAGTATTAAGAAACAAGAGAATTTTGTTAGAAACAAAGAAAAGAGTAGTAAACTGTTATGTAATATCAGTCCTCTTATATGACAGTGAACGCTGGACAATCTCATAGATGAAGAAGAGTTTGAAACAACAGAAATGTGCATATAGAGAAGGATGCTGAGAATTCGATAGACCGAACATGTGAGCAACAAGGAAGTTTTAAGGAAAACGGACGCAAAAAGAGCACTTATACTTAACATTCAGAACGAGGCAGTTGAAATTTCTGAGGCACATAATGAGAATAGAAAGCTTGGAAAATTTGATACTCATAGGTAGATTAAACCTACCTAGCAAGTTTGTGTAAATGGATGTCAGAGCAGGGTTTAGGAGAATATAACAAAAAGACAAGATTTATTAAGAGTTACAAATGACAGGAAATCGTGGAGAGCCATGGTTGCCATCGTCCTGAAGTGACAAGGCACATAAAAAAGAAGATAATCAACAATCTGCGATTTGATTTTGTGATTCCTTATATTTTCTTCTAATTTCATTGATCTTTAACCAAACATAAATAAGAAATTTATTCGATGAAATCGCCACAGATATGAACTCTATATTAAAACATCTGATTTTTGATCCATCTCAAAACTCACCGGCCATTACTGTATTTTCATTGCATTCTCCCGCTTCAACTGACATGTTAAAACACATTTCAAATCCTTCCCACGTATTCCGCTAAATTCATGATATTTGAGGTAAATTGCCTGAAACACCCTTTCTTCCAGATCCGGTCTCTTGATGTAGAGAAAAAAAACGGCAAAGTAATTGAGCAAATATTTTAATTGAAATATTGAATTTTGTATTAGGTTTATGCAAAGTCATCCTTTCTTTCCGAAAGCGTTTTTTCTCATTCTTAGCTCTGTTTAACCTTAATGCTAAAGTAAGGCTTTATTAATACTATCAAGATCATATAGTTATTCCCCTACTCTCATTTACTCAAAGGAAAAAAGAAAAGAAAATATAGCTTTTTCCTTAGCTTTCCACCTTTATTTCCTCATTCCTAGAAAATTACTCTCATCCCCAATAAAAATCTAAATTGCAACCAATCGTCATCGTTGTGAATTGAATAGATGAGGGATGACAATGCGTATAGTTTTACAACTGAATATTCGCCTTGCTCTTCTTTAACAAAATGGCGTGGGTGTTTGGTGATAGTTGGGTGTTGGGATTTTTGTGGAGTAGATACTTACTCAAAAGTCATTGTCTATTTGGAATTCTACCAAGAGAAGCTTTCTCTTGGACATCTAACATTGTTTTGTTACGGTTAAGAGACGGCCTATAAAAGAAATGGAGATAGAAAGTGAGTCTGGAAACGGAGAGAAACAGGAGGTGAAAAAAAGAAGGGAGGTTTGAGCCCGAGGAAGGTGAGTTAGAAATGGAAGAAAGAGGTATATTATCATTATTCTTAAACATTTTTTAATCTATCCCCTTCTTTCATTTTAGTCAGAGATATCGGACTCGGGTCGATATTTTCGTGATCTTATATAATCAGAGAAACGGGGCGAGGCAAAATGCGTGCCTACAAAAACTACATAAACAAATAAAAAAATAAAGGACAACTAAGATTGAGCTAGATAGTTGCGTTGCCCAGCATTGTTCAAAATAGGTATCAAATAAAAAGTTCAGGTTCGCGTTGGGAAGGGAGATGAGATTGGTTCAGTCTTGTTGTTGAATGGTTTGAGGCTGGTATGGAAAATAAGAAGAATTGGTTGGGAGGACAGTTTAAACCTTCATCTTCATTAGCCAGTTATTTTGAAGAAAGTAAGAAGGAAAAAAAAAACTATATAAAAATACAGTGTACGCACAAAAGAAAAAGAAAATGAAAAAGTTTTTGCTCCGGGTCTCCTGGAGTCAAGTGAGTCGAAAAGATTTTTCGACGTGAGGAACATGATCTTACTGGCTTCGCTATATCGATTCTGGAAAGTGAGAGAGCATGCTGGCTCGCCAGGGGCCATTCTCTGAGACGAGGAAACGACGAAGAAGAGAGTAAATAATGCGAAGTAACCTATATTGTCTAAGTGCCGTTTGTTAAAAAGACACTAAGCATTGGGGAAGAAAAACTACTTTCATTTGCTTCTACTTTTTCTTCCTCTTATTACTCAGGTTCTTCCCGCCATTTTGCCATCATTTACTTAGCTTTTTCATTCTCTTTTACGTATTTTTCCCCCTTTCTTTAATGGCTTCACTTGATTTTAGCTTTCCGTTCCTCGTTTTCGTTTTGTTCTTCTACTCCTCCGTCTCCCCCTTTATACGTCGTTCGTAACAAAGACGTTAAATTGGGAAGTGGTTTTATCTTCCATTTAGAATGAATTTAGGAGCGGGCATTAAAAACAAGAACGGAAAATAAAAGAGAAAGAAACAGAAGTAAAAAGATGCCTATCTGCCAGCCGAAAGATACGTTCTTTATTTCGTGGCAAAAGGCTAAGGTAGGTCGATACTAACAAGAGTGAGCGGTAGGGATAGAAAAGCTTAGGCGTTCTTCTTCGCGGAGATGTTTTTAAGCGAGGTTCTTGTTCTGTTGCAAGGAAAGATGTCCAGATTTAAGACTCTTTTTTGTGTAATGTATTTATGGCTAAGCCAGTATTTACATTCATCTTTTATTTATCAGAGAATGATTGTCTTCGTACTTTATCTCTTCGTCAGTGTATAGATGATACTTCCAGATGAATTACATACAGACGCGTGTGGAACGAAGTCACTATGAATCCCTAGTGGCAAAATATGACACTATTTTCATTTTTTTTTCATCCCATTCATTCTACTTCACGCTAACGATCTCTAGTTGCCAACACTGGGGAACAGGAGGCTTTTCCAACTCCCCAGCACTCACTCATCTTTTGTGTTTCAGTTTTACTCGGATCATTCATTGTTTTAATCTCATTACACTTTTTATGACTTCACTTGATTTTATCATCTTATATTTATTCTTTCTCTTGGCATTCGCAAGAGAATGTAGGTTTTCTCAAGTCTCTGTCACTTTCCCAGTATTCCAATCATTATAGGCACGACTATCACCAAATCCCATCGTTCTTGTTTGTTATTGTTTTTTTTAGTACACTATTTACATTATTCGGACTATTGTTCTCATCTTTGTCGCCATATTTATTACAACGTTTCGTTGTACGCTCGGCCTTCTTCAGGTGGTTGGAATGTCGAACCGAACTCTTTATTTCGCTTACTGTGGTAGACTGTTCTAATTCCATGTGCCATGTTTTTAATTGATATCAGTTATCAGTTATCTCTTGTTAATTCCTCTCTGCAAGTTCTCCAATGCCTTAACCGGGTATTGAACTCACACTCTTTGGGTCCTGTCCTCAAGGACACATGGCACAGTGGATAAGGTGTTTTTTCAGTCTTCGGCACTTTCTCAGTATTCCAATCATTATAGGCACGACCATTACCAAATTCTATCGTCCGTTTTATTTGCATTGGTTTTTTTTTGTCTCCGTCACTTTCCTAGTATTCCAATCATTATAGGCACGACCAACACTAAATTGCATTATTACTGCTATTTGCATAGGTTCTTTGTATTTCAATACTCTCTCTCTCAGTTTAAACTCTCTCTTTCTCAATAAATATCAGAAATGTTTGATTCCACTTTCGTAAATCGATACCATTACCTCTCTTTCAACAAGAAATTGGAAACAACATATTTCTTTGACTATCAATGTATTTTATTTATGTTTTTTCTTTTGTATTGTGCGTGTTCGAGAGAGATCAATAAATGCAATTACTCAGTTTTGGACACTTATTCTTCGCATGAGAAAAAGAAATTTCTTGGGTACATAGTGAGGAAGGAGGGCTTAGAAAAATTGACACTGATAGGGCATACTGAAGGCAAGAGAGACAGGGGAAAACAGCGAATAACCTACCTAATGTGCTTGTGTAAATGATTGACAGAACCGGGACTGAGAGAGATAGAGAAAAAACAAACCTTACTAAGAGCTACAAAGGACGGGCAATTGTGGAGGGCCATGATTATTCACGCCCTAAAGAAGCACATCACGCAGAAGTAAAATTTTAATTAAAGCATTTAAATATTTTAATGTTGTTTATGTTGTCAATATAAGAGAAATTTCCACTTCGTTTTTCTCTTACCTGGTCTATCATTATCCCTTAAAGAAGAAATGATTTTCTACTTGTAGCTATCATCTACAAAACTGATTTTTGCTTAGTTTTGCTCCTGCGGATAGATAGATAGATAGATAGATAGATTGTTCACATCTATCGATCTCAGACTGTTTATATCTATCAATTTATCTATCAATATCAGACTGTTCATATCTACCTAAGACAGATAGATATGCACAGTTTTAGATAGATAGATAGATAGATAGATAGATAGATGGATAGATAGATAGATATGGACAGTCTTGGATAGATAGATAGATATGGACAGTCTTAGATAGATAGATAGATATGGACAGTCTTAGATAAATAGATAGATATGAACTGTCTTAAATAGATACGAACTGTCTTATATAGATAGATAGATAGATAGATAGATAGATATGGACAGTCTTAGATAAATAGATAGATATGAACTCTCTTATATAGATAGATATGAACAGTCTTAAAGAGATACGAACTGTCTTAGATGGATAGATAGATAGATAGATAGATAGATAGATAGATAGATAGATATGAAATGTCTTATATAGATAGACAGTTATGAACTGTCTTATATAGATAGATAGACATGAACACTATAAGATAGATATGAATAATCTGAGATAGATACATATGTACATATATGAGATAGCTGCATTAACATTTGATTTGACGAACATCAAAAAGCAAGGACTCATCAGACATCATTTGTGTGTGTTCACGCTTGCGAGATAATTTAAATAGTTTAATGAATCTCGATGAGATATGGTATTAGCTAAACAAGGCTAATGTTCCCATTCTTTTTCTTCTTCAATCCATATAAATCTCGGTTGATTCTATGATTTACAGGAATTAGTAGCATCAACCACTTGTTAACCTAGTGGTCGATGCTTTAAACGGTTTTGTAGCAAGGACGTCGTTACACGTTCTTCTCACATGTCCTGTGTTTTTAAAATTATGTTGGATTGTGTTCAAGCAGAACAAATACGATAAAATTGGAAAGCTAATTTTCATTTTCGAAAAAAGGATAGAAGTTTATTGACGTCAACATTTGAATGCAAATTCTTTTTTGTAATTCCATAATTGTTTCGGGATTCTCAAGACAATGCTGCCATGTTGTGAAGGTCGCTATCAAAAATCGTTCAGAATTCGCCTTAGAATTCGACCAGAAATAATCTTTTTTTTTTTCACAAAATTCTTTTTCATATGTCTCCATAAATACTCCAGATCACTAATATCAACATTTAGCAAATCTTGGTGCCCGCAAAAACACGGAGTGTCAAAAAGGATATTTTTTCCAATGACACCGCTATTATTTTAACTAACTTTCCTTGGTAATGTTTATTGTTTTAAAAAGCGATGATTAGAATTGTAATAAAACTTAGACATATGAAGAAAGTGAATTTCTACATATTTTGTTCTTGAAAATTTGCAATAAAAATATTAAACATTATTTATTTATTAGATTGTTTATTTACAAGAATAATTTTATATTTACAACATTCTAAAAAAAACTAATACAATTAAAAGTCTGACTAAATACAATGCAATATTTATCATATAGATTTATATTTTCATTATAAAGAAATAAATATGAAAACAATTTTTATTCAGAAATTTATAGACATTTACTAAATTATTGAATTTAGCACCTATAAATAAATCTTTATTATTTACCATTTTATAAAGTTCGAATGAATTGGTAATTAGCCGATGTTTTGTCAACCATTCTAATAAACAATCTAATAAATAGTCTTTATTACTTTTGTTGTCAATTCTAAAGAACAAAGAAAAGGTATAAATTCACTTTCATATATTTAGGTTTTACAATTCTAATCATCGCGTTTTAAAACAATAAACATTGCCGAAGGGTGGAGGTAGTTAAAATAAAAAAGCGGTGGCATGCGGAAAAAATGTTCTTTTGATACCCTGTGTTTTTGCGGGCTGGAAGGTTCATGTTTGCGCAATATTTTTTAATTCAATTTTGTAAACGTTTGTATGGGGGTTTCAGTTTTCTATGTTATGTAAATATTAATTGTAAATTGATCCCCCCCTCTACAGGAGTGAATATAAATATGCTCAAACAAAGTGTAGCCTTACGACCATATCACGTGGAAACATCGGTTCTCATACGATCGGCGAAGTTAGCCAGGTTAATACCTAGATGGGTGACCACTTGCGAATACCAGCTGCTGGTATTCACAGATGTGCGGGTGGTGTAATGGCTCCGAATTGCCTATCGGAGAAACGAGTTCCAATTCCAGTCGGGTTTGTTATATTCACTTCTGCGCAAATACCCTTGCGAAAGGTATGAAGACCCCTTTTCCCTCCAGCTATGGGTTAATTAGTAGGACTTGTATCATTAAATCATTATCTCCAAAAGAATTCTTACAATCGAAAAATATTTTCTGGCTTTAAATAACAGAAAAAAGGTTGACAAGCCGTTAAAATATTCAAATCAAATCATGTTGTGATTTCTTAAAATGTAAAAATATAAAATTTAAAAAATTGAAATTTCTAAAGTGAAGTTCATTTTTTTTCGTATTTTATTATCGATTAAGGGCTCCCGATTACGAATTTGATTTTTTTTCAGTTTAAGAAATCAGGTCGGATTAGAATATTTATTTTGACTTCCGTGGTGTGGGGATCAATTTGCAATGAATTCACACAACAAACTGGGCACATTTACTTACTTTTAAAAAAAAATTTTTCCTTTTTTTAATAGATATTCGTTACCTGGATTGCTTAATCTAAAGTGATATGAAAAGATTAAGTGAAAAAAGTTATAATTCCTGGTCGAAATTCCTGCTGTACGTCACCAAATATAAATATATCGGATACTGTTATTTCTACATTTAGTCTTAATATCGGTTTTCATTATCATTTTAAAAAGTTTGAGTTAAAAATACTTTTTCAGTATAAACTGCACATATTAATCAATAATAGCAGAAGAGGAGCCCTGATGTGCGACCTTGATTAGAAAGATTAATTGTTAAAACAATGAAACTTATGTCATAGCTACTAAGAAAAACTTGGGAAGCTTAATATCAACGTGGACAAATTGCATTAAAATAATAATTATATAATATAAATAAGTTATAGGCATCCAGTTACTACATTTGCGTCCGGAATTTTTTTTTTTTTCTCCAGCCTACCCATTGTTATTTCGGACATGAGAATAGGGAGGGTGATCAAGCAAATCAAAGCCGCAGTTATACATAGCAGCCATTGAAACCAATAATTTCAATGGCGAAGGAAATGACTCCTTTCGTCAGTTTTCCTGGGTGTTTGGTCTTGATAGTCTTTCGTAACTGCCCCCAACAAGTTGGTATGGTACTCTCTATTGATGGTCTGGCCCTTTTGAAGTCAGTCAATAAACATGATCCCCCAAAACTGAGGCTATTACATTCCCTGCATTAAGGTTTTGATCTCTGATTTGGTTACAGTGTGGTAACCACCACCACCACCACCACCATGGTAGTCTATTGAGGATGGGTGTTCCCATAGCGTGCATCGTCTCTTTGTCTCTGGCTCAAAGTGGTGAACCCAACACTCATTCTGGGTTTGGAAACGCTCGAGGAAGCCAGATGAATCTGCCTCAGACAATGTTAGATTTTTCCGTGATGTGATCAACCTGGTGTGCTTTTGATCAGGTGCCAGAAGACGTGGCATTCACTGAGTAGAAATCTTAGTCATGCCAAGTTCATTGTGCAGAATATTATCAACTCTCTCACGAGATGTTCTAATAGGATTGGTTGTTTGATTTATAATCAATCGCCTGTTATCCATCACTATCAATGTTTCCCACAGTGGTAGCACTTGCAGGACGTTCAGTCATCTTCTAGACTCTCCCTTCCCCTCCTAGATTCAGCTGCCCACTTTTGCACTGTTGGAGCACCATCCCATAATGTAGCAACCATGTCAACATGAATGTCCCTGGGGTCTAAAACCCTTTTTCTACAGGTACTTGATAACACCACGATGGCAAATTTTATCCATCTTCAAGAGAAAACTACTTGCTTTTGAAATCTTCCTTGAAAAATCAGATGTCAGTTTACCTGGAAAGAAACAATGCAGTTATTAATGAGAAGCGTTGAAATTAATGCATGCAAGATTTCACAGCTCTACCACTAGCCCTTCATAATCAACCTATGAACCTTTCGGCTCACCCTCATATAATATTCAGTCCTAGGTATGGCGATAAATTACATCCGTCAGCAAGCTCTCTGATCGGGAGATTGGAAGTTTTGAGGAGCGTGGAACTACCTCTTATCTTCTGTTGTTCACAGGTCCACCCGAACATAGTGCCCCCAAACAAAACACTATGAATGTATAAAAATACCAGCAATTCATTTTTATATAAAAAGGGCCAACAATACATATTTATAGTAAAATGACCAACAATACATTTTTGACATTTTATCTGTAGCTGAAGGCATACAATTGCGTTCAAAATACATTTAGTTGAAGCCATAAAATTGTGTTGAAATTATCACTCAACCAAATCATATAATATATGATTCAACCGAATAGATGTGTTTATGGTATGTGTTTACTAGATTGGCAAACGGAGCCGGATGTTTGCATTAAGGTTTTGATCTCTGATTTGGTTACAGTGTGGTAACCACCACCACCACCACCATTTTACATAGAAAATATGCAACAAGCATTCATTGGTTAATCACCTTCAATCTAGCTCGCTGATTGGTCAGTTTTGACCAATCAAATCACGACAGGTCTGTTTTCGCGCCAACTAAAGTTGATCCAGTCACGTGATACAACAGATTATAAAAACCAAACACGAGTGATTCTCGCTCTCTTTTTCACTTTCTTCCTCACTCGTGCCTCACTCTCTTCGTCGTTCTCTTCGTCACTCGCACGTTTCAACTCCGCTGCCAAAATGTGACCCTTAAAGAACTCCCGTCTTGAATAATGTAATCAGACGTAAAAGAACTTTACAACATTTCATGCATGTATAATTCTGAACTCTTACCAACTTGTCCAATACACAATTTCAAACATTCAACACATACTCATTCTTCTAAACTACTTGTTTAATGGTTAATTTTATCCTTATGAGCTCAAGTAAAAATATTTCCTAGTCTAAGAGACGTAACTCCGTCTAACCTATCAGTTTACATGCATGTACATCAAATACTTAATAAATTCAATTGTTATGTTTTCAACTCTACGTTCTGTTTTGTATTTTATACCATGTGCTATTTCACGTCAAATATAAATTGCATTGTGACCACCACATTGGATAGCGACCTCCAGCATAATGGCATGATCCTTTTCCACACCTTTCCTAGACAAAATAAAATAATTGTGGCGGGACCCGCAATATGCACGTCCACATCATATTTGGAAACCTCACCGTTTAGGGGCCCGCTACAACAGGATTTATTCACTGTAAGTGTCCGTGCTAAAATTTAAGCTGTTTATACCCAATCTTTTACTGAACAAACTTAGACACAAACCAACACAGAACTTAACGTTAGACTCTTCTTTTCACTGCCATTTGTCTCAACATATGACAATTTCGCCGCTGGCAAAGGTAAGGATTTGGAAAATGCGAGAGCTTGTTGTGCGTCACTTGCCGTAATCCAAGTCGTACGTAGCTTTTAAATTGCTGTTTCAAATCGACGGAAAATTAAATTACAGCCTTCTCGCTCGAATGTATTTGATCGCGTGGTTGTGTAAGTAAAGACATTATATTCTTTTGAAAATACGTTTTATATCATCTTGATCGCTTCAAATTTATTTCCCGTCGCTGTTCTTTTCTACTGTCCTATATTCCTTTTGGATGCGCTGGTAATGTAACGGTTAACGAGCCGGAAAGAGAAATCGGCGAGTTGAGTTCAATTTTCGGCCGTGTTAGTTGCGTTCACTTTCGCACAAATTTTCACGATCGGGAAGAGGATTAATCTTTCTCTTTTTCCCACCAGCTATGGGTTAAATAGCAGGGCAAACTGGGTTATCTAGTTTTGGTCGTTAACCAGCAACAAAATCTAAAGAATAATATGCAATGTTATCGGTTTGGACATGGCATCTCGGCTTTCCCACCACTGTAACCTAGTTTCCATGTGTCCTTTCTATGAATATTTCTACGACAATAATGAGCCTTCCCCTTTGACACCTCCACTTCATGAATTTAAGTGTAAGACTAGATTACCAGCTAGGACTCATAATTTCACTGTTGAAATTGCTAGATCTAACCGTAAGTTCTATGCTAATAGTTTCTTCCCTTGCCCTTCTCTTGCTTGTAGAACTTTCTTCTGGCTTTTTATTTACTGCCAACTACCATCTTCAAAATTTCAAATGCAACGTCAATCGTCATCTCCTCTCTCCTTGAATCCTGTTCTTATATTGTCCACTCTCCTAAATAAAGTTTTCTTTTCCACTCACTCTCGGTAAGCTCTTCTGCCTTAGTCGCTTTATCGCCTTGCTTGGAGTGAAATGATAAAAAATAAGAGAAAGACAACACTGAATTCATAATCGGTTGGGCGTGGGGCTGATAATTTTATCTCGTAAAAAACTTGAAGAGAAGACACCCAATATATATATATATATATATATATATATATATATATATATATATATATATATATATATAAACCATTTTATAACTCCGGTCTGATGAGGCAGTTGTCTGTCTGAAAGAAATTATCACCGAACTCTTTAATGATGTATTGTGTATTTCCTTTGATATATATATATATATATATATATATATATATATATATATATATATATATATATATGTATATATATATATGTATATATATATATGTATATATATATATGTATATATATGTATATATATATATGTATATATATATATGTATATATATATATGTATATATATATATGTATATATGTATATATGTATATATGTATATATATATATATGTATATATATATATATGTATATATATATATATGTATATATATATATATGTATATATATATATATGTATATATATATATGTATATATATATATGTATATATATATATGTATATATATATATGTATATATGTATATATATATATATATATATATATATATATATATATATATATATATATAAAAATCACTTTCCACGTTATTTTTAGTGGATAGCCATGTTTGACGCTTCCTTTAATAAGATTCAGGCAGGTAGTGGAAAATAAATATACTCTTTCATAAATAAATGGAGCGTCTACTCAAATATGAGTATCCACTAAAATTAACGTTTTAAAGTGATCAAAATCTGTTGGGTTGATAAATAAAAATACATTACTTTAAATATGGTGAACTCTTCCGTCGTATTCGTATAAGGGTCAGCAACTCCGTTCCTAGGAACCGACAGCAAAGATACCAGCACATATGATTTCATTATAGTGGCGAAGGATTTGTGCAGATGCAACCACACTATTTGAAGGGATGAATACAGAGACCGGGTGTACTACGTGCCACAAGGTCCCCAAACAACCTTCCGCATGTTTTGAATTCAGAGTTTTGTTCTTCTTCTAGACCAGTTGCCATCCAAGGCTATAGAACCCAGTCTGTCCTGCTAATCACCCATAGCTGGATGGAGAAGAGGATTCATACTTTTTCTTAGCATGTAAGTGAATGTAATGGATTCGACTGGAATTCGAACTCGGCTCTCCGAGCCCGAGCCGCTACCCACTACTCCACCGTGCCTCCTTACCTTATATATGAAATGAGAACGAATCGAATATAAATTCTGACGTTCATAACATTAATTTAAAAGAGGGTTCAATACGATAATAGTGCAATATTCTTTATTTGTAGGATATTACTCCAGAACATGTGAATAACGCTATACAAATGCAATCATGTTTCGGTATGTGGTTTTAAATTTTAAATCTCAATAAATTGTGTACTAACCAGTAATTTACTAACGTCTGAAGAGATATGTTAATACACATCGAAACATGATTGCATTTCTGTAGCGTTATTCACATGTTCTGATGTAATATCCTAAAATAAAAAAGTATATAGTCATCCACAGACAGTTTCGCTGTATCACATTTCCTCAGTGTGGCTAGACGTCCGATTGCAACAAGCCGGGATTTGACATCAGCCAGATATCTTACTCCTAGGCCATCGTCGCACGGTAGAAAGGAAGGAAAATTTAACGTTTTTCTCTAAACGAAATACGCCAGCGGCTTGGAGAACTCAATTCATACTTGAATATATATATATATATATATATATATATATATATATATATATATATATATATATATAGTGCCGCTGTTAATAAAATAGTGCTCGATATAATAAAACAGAGCTATTAAGTATATATTATGTAATTCTCCTCCGTAAAACAAATCCAAGAAATACAGACCGATTGAAAAAGGAACTGATAAAATTTTTCAAAGATCACGAGCTAAACATTGCCACTACCACCAATTATAAAGTTATCAACTTTCTCGATGTGACCTTGCACTTGAATAATGGTTATTACAAACCATATACCAAAGATCTATATAACCATAGATACGTCAGTAAAGAATCAAACCACCATCATAAATTCCAGATAATTTACATAAATCAGTCCAAGTTATATTATCTATCAACTCCAGCAAGAAGAAAATATTTGATAATAATACAATTAAATATATAAAAGCATTAAAACTAAGCAACCATAGAGAAAATTTTGATTATTTAGAAACAAAAACAAAGAAGGTAAAAATAAACAGAAACACCATAGGCGTAACATAATCTGGTTTAATCCACCTTTTAATCTTAATACTCAAAAGAATATCAGAAGAATTTTCCTAAATTTAATTCATAAGCTCTTTAATCATTTACCAACGCTAAAAAAGATTTTAAACAAAAATAGTGTTAAGATCATCTATAACTGCTTTAGTAACACCGATAAATCTATATCCCAACATAACATCAAATTAAATAAATATATTTCCAACAAAGACATTGTTAATTTTTTTTTTAATAAGTGCAACTGGCGAAAAAAATAATCTGTCCCTTAAACGGTCAGTGTATGACTGATAATATTGTATATCGAGCTAGCATACATTCCTGTAACGATGTCAAATTTTATTTTGGTTCCACCGAAACTCCTTGGAAATTTTGTTTCTGCCATCATCGAATGACTTTAGGTTATATAATATACAAAAACAGATCTCTCTCTCTCTCTCTCCCTCCCTCCCTCTTTAAATATTTCTGTTAATTAAAGAATGGACGTAATACACCTATTATCACGTTGAATATTGTAGCAAGAGCCAAATCTTACAATGGGAAAGACAATAATTTACGTCTTGTTGAAAAATTAAAACACTTAAATAATCCTAGTTTATTAAACAAGAGAAATGAATTGATGGTTACATGTAGGCATAACAATAAAGATCTACTCCTATACATTGATCCAGATTAATTTCTAATGTAAATTATGGTTTGTTATGGTTTATTTGTTCATTTTTCTGATTTCTTGTTCTTCTTTTTTTAAAGAACAAAAAATCCCCCTTTATACTTAATATAAAAAATTAATATTCACAACTTTAAAATACATTTTCTTTTACATATATATGCAAAATATATTTTTTGAAATTAAAAAACTGTAATATCAGTATAATATATAACTGTGCCGACATTGCGATAACCAGATATTTTTATTGAAATTTAAATTACGTAATGGTCAGTCTATACTCAGCAGCTGAAGATTGCGTTGTGCATGAAAGTCTGAGTCATGCCATCGGTGAGGGATAAGATATATATATATGTATGTATATATATATATATATATATATATATATATATATATATATATATATATATATATATATATATATATATATAACATTTTCATTTAGTTACCCATTTACAGCCTGTTTCATGCATAGATGTTTTTCAGAATGGGCGCTTCTTTATCTTAGACCACCCTTTTAAAAGTATTTAACATTGATACACTCTCATGTACATAAGAAAGGAATATATATATATATATATATATGCACACACACACACACACACATATATATATATATATATATATATATATATATATATTAGTGTGTGTATATAGATTGACAGATAAGGGGCGCCCCATCGCGGTGTAATATTTACAGCACTGGTTTTGCATATTATTATTATTGATTTGTGAATGCAATCCTCACTGGGCAACGCATGCTTGCAGGTTCTGCCCAAATTAAGCTAAGCTTAGTAAATTCGATAAATATAGGATAGATGTGTGTATGAATTCATTTCCGTACACATGCCATTGTAAAGATAAGAGACAAACGCTTACAAGGAGAAATGCGTGTACACCGTGCACACACCATTTGTCATATAACCGTGTATGTGTTTTATGTGCCTTTCATTTAATAAGCATCATCCTGCCGAAGTAAATCATACGCACATTGGAATGCCATAAAAGATGGAGCAGTTTTCAGCCATAAATGTTCTCTTGAGCACAAGGCCGAGAAAGATTGGCACAGAGACGTTAATAATGAGTGAGCCGCGTATATGGGCATGCGCACATAACAAGGTGGGGGGAGTTCCATCTGGGTCTATATCTCTTGTGCGATGAGGCGTTAGAGTCGGAGAGGCCGGGTCAAGGATCGTCTATATGAAAGAGAAATAATTTCATGCTTTATAAGAGTTCTTCAAAGGAACGAATACGCAAGACAACAGGAGCCTTCGATGTATTCTTTATTTATTTGCTTCTTCTTCTTTTTTTACGTCATCCCTCCTTTTTTTTTTTAATTACATTCGAAATGAACAAGACAGCAAACGACGAGAATTTATGGAATGAGAAAATTTTAGATATTCCCCGAACATAACTGAACCGAAACCTTGTATTCTCGTTACAAACGATTCTAATTTCTCACTGCTGTTCACATTTTAAAAAGTTTAACCTTTGAAACATCTTCATAACTATTAAAAAATAAAAATGAAAATGAACGCTACAATAGTTTCAGGTTCAGTTTTGAATTTTAGCTCCACTTCACTACAAATCACGTCATGAAGAAAAATGATGGCATCTTTGATAAATTTAAAATTTTCTTCTGTCATGCGCAGCTCGTCCTAGATGGTCGGACCGATGGAGCAAAGAGAAAATAAAATGATCACTCATATTGAACAATGCTTCTTAAACTGGTGAATGACTCACTCAAGGATGAATTAAATTATGTTGGGGGGTGAATGAAACATAAATGACTTAATTTACTCAAATATTTATATTTTTCTACGCTTAAAGGAGCATTGCCATGTAAGTGGTCAGTAAGCCCTTATTGACTTTTAATGGCGTTGGGACAGAGAATTTTACATTCAATATTTATGTAAATATACTTTTATAATTTCCTAGCAGCTGGATATTTCCGAGACTTAAGCTATAAGCTCTCAGAGGGAACCGCCGGGGCTCATGATACATAATGAACGATGTATAAAATTATAAACAAACTAGAATAAGATAACTGTGGCAACGCTTAACATTCTTGTTCGCAAGAAAAAGAAAGTGTGTAAAAAGGACGGGTTTTCCTTGTTAAATCAGAATACTGTTATATTATGTCATGCAATTAGTAACAAACTTGGAACTTCGTGCCGTCCAAAAAACATAAATAAAAAAAAAACTGTTTTCCCATTGACGTCGCTATTATTTTAACAACCTTCACTCCTTGGCAATGTTTATTGTTTCAAAAATCGATGTTTGGAATTTTAATAAAGCCTAGACGTATGAAAGTGAATTTATATATTTTTTTCTACTTAAGCGGCTCTCTTTTTTTTTTTTTTTTTTTTTGCATCATCCCTCTTTTTTTTTTAAATTCATAAAGTCGAGGTATCAAAGAGGAAAGCTCATCAGAACAATTATCATGAAAATAATTACAGAAAAGGCACCGGAAAGGCGGTGGGAAAGTGATTGAAACCGAGATTTTATTTTTTTGGATTTTTTTTTAAGCTTATCACCCCAAGCAAGGCTGGAAGCCACTAGCACGCAAGGGGTTACAGAAGGTTTGGAGGAAGAGCAGATAGGAGTGGTAAAGGAGGGGATGTGGAGAAAGATAGTGGATCGATCAAGGCAAGGGGGTTACAGAAGATTTGGAGCGAGAGCAGATAGGAATGAAAGGTGAAAGGATGTGGAGAAGGGAAGTGGATAGATCAAGGCAACTGGAGATGTCGACGCCAGGTTAGAATTAATAACATTGCAGATTATTCTGTGTATTTTATCAAGAAAAATTATTTATTAAATAACAATCTAATACTGCTATTATACTGGCATTAGTATTAGATTTGATTTGAATAATCTTATATTTACAACATTGTAAAAACTAGTACAATTCAAACTAATTCAACGCAATTTTTATCATTTACCAATTTATAAACTAATAAATTTGAAAACAATTTTTCATTCATAAATTTATAAACATTTACCGCTCTCTTTTAATCGTCTGAGATAAAAAAAAATGTTTGCCTTTAGTTCGTAATGGCTGATGCTAACCTCCAAGAGATTGACACTTCTCCGGCTAACGTTCCTCGCTGACATGAAGTAGAAAGATTATAATTGAATCAACTGCTACGTTTGCTGCTAGAAAAGTTGGTTCACTGTATCAGGTTAGACAATTTTTCTCGTCAGTATCTTTGTTGGGGAAAGATTCTATGAGCCACCGTTTGTTGAATAAAAAATGAGAGAAAAGGTTGCTTCGTGTTCAAATAAAATGGCAATATTTATATAACGTAAGATGTGCAATTTCTTAACTGTAACTACTATCACGAAATAGAAAAGGAAATGAACATAATAGTCTTTCATCGAGAAAGGAAGAAAGTGGAGTTAGGGGACAAAATCGAAAGGAGCCCGTTGTTGCTTTGTTGAGAAAGACAGGACGACGAGTTTGACTTGTGTCTCTTTTACTGCTGTAAGTCTTTCTGCTGAGTTGAATGGATGCCTGGTTTATATGGATTCGTGAAGACACCAGAAGTCTATGTTTATTTAGTGGCGGGACCTGATTTTATTGGCTATTCTTAATTTTTATTAATTTGAAAATTTAAAATATGTTTGAAACCGGAAGTCTTTGCGGAGCCTTTGCTTAGTGTTTATTTTTGTCATTTGATTTTTTGATTTGAAACAGTTAACTTCCGCTTACTTTACTTCATACACATTTATAATTCTACAATTAGTCTATGCATTGAATATTACTGTCATATCTGTTCTGGTGCTTCTGCTATATATTTAGAGATTCTTGATAAAATACTGAATAATCTGCAATGTTATTAGTTCTAACCTGGCATCTCGGTTTCAATGACTTCCCCACCGCCGTAACGTAGCTTTCCGGCGACTTTTCTATAATTATTTTCATGGTAATTGTTCTGGTGAGCTTTCCTCGTTGCTACCTCGACAGAATTTGAAATGGCTAGATGCAACCGTAAGTTCTATTCTAACAGCTTCTTCTATCACACTTATGCTTGTGGAACTATCTTCCGGCTTCCTGTTTCCCAGTTAACTTTGATCTTCAAAAATTTAAATGCAGAGTCAATCGTTATCTTTTGTCTTTTCTTAATTCCTGTTCTTTTATTATTCTTCGTCCTTAATAATATTTTTCTTTTTTCTCATCTTCTCCCAAACTCAAACTCAAACTTGCGTCTTAGTAGCATTATTGCTTTGCTTGGGGTGAAATGAGTAACGAAAATCTTCTAAATGATTTTCAAAGTTCTAACGCAATACTTCGTTGTTTTTACCTAGTTCGCGCGAATAGTTATTTATCCTGTCAGTTTCGACTTACACAAATCTTCAAGATCGAACTATTTAGAAAACAGTCTGCGAAACAAGCCTGTCAACCAACGCCAGACAACAAGCGCTCCCGATCAGTGCTAAGTGAATAATGGCTTTATCAATACATCCAGGTCCGTACAGTTGTCGAAATACAATGTTATAATGGTGGGAACGTGGTAAAAAGCAAAGTAGAACGCAGCCGAAACTGGTCTTAAACTTCAGTAGTACAAGTAAATTCGTTTTTTATATTTCCTTAAAAAATGTCTTCTACCTCCAACGTTGTGACAGATAGATTGATTGACTCAGAAATCAACTCTTACTAACGTCACGCCATTGCAATTCAATGAAAAAAAAACCGATTCATTGTCAATTGTCATTCAATGACATTACCCTCCAGATAAGAGCGACCTGTCACTATTGACTGCATGCATATATAAGCATATCCGGATAAATAGCATGGATGTAAATATACATTATTTTATCTATCTATCTATCTATCTATCTATCTATCTCATTCTGTTTATATATATATATATATATATATATATATATATATATATATATATATATATAAAGCTTATCACCCCAAGCAAGGCTGGAAGCCACTAGCACGCAAGGGGTTACAGAAGGTTTGGAGGAAGAGCAGATAGGAGTGGTAAAGGAGAGGATGTGGAGAAAGATAGTGGATCGATCAAGGCAAGGGGGTTACAGAAGATTTGGAGCGAGAGCAGATAGGAATGAAAGGTGAAAGGATGTGGAGAAAGGAAGTGGATAGATCAAGGCAGCTGGAGATGTCGATTGACGTTACACTTTGTATTTGTCAGGGAAACAGGAATAAGGATATATATATATAACTCAGTTTGTAAATATCTATCTCAGTCTTCGTATTTATCTCAGTTTCTGTCTGTCTATCTATCTATCTATCTATATATATATATATATATATATACATACATATCGGTTTCTTTATCTATCTGTCTATCTATCTCTGTTCATATCTATCTATATTTCTATCTTGCTATCTTAGTCTGTTCATACCTATCCCAGTGTCTATATCTATCTATCTATCTATCTATCTATCTATCTATCTATATATATATATATATATATATATATATATATATATATATATATATATAGTTGTGTCTTTATCTATCTATCTATATTTCTATCTGGCTATCTCTGTCTGTTCATATATATCCCAGTGTCTTTATATCTATCTATCTATCTATCTATACTTTTGGAAGAGTTTACTGATATTTGTCGTTCTTTTTTGCCATGTGTTTAAGTTGCTCCCTTGTTGTTGCTTGGCGATTCTTCTCTCGATGCTATTGATTGACACTATTCTGTCCTATGAACATGCGTATGTCTCGTTGAATTCTTTTTCGTTTTGACACAGCGGAAATATGAAGTACAATGCCGAGGTGAAAAAAAAAAGGCAAAAAACTTTGAAAAGCTGCGAAAAACCTATTGACGTTATGTGCCATGCAAAACAAAACAACGATGAAAAAAACGAAAACTAAAAATCAAGAACAATAGTCTGTCTAAAAATGCATGAAAAAAACAATGAATTGGAATTCATTTTTTCCTTCTTTACACACACACAGAAATGAATATAGTGAATGTACATAGGTATTGATATATTTGTTGAATATAATGATCTCTCTGTATGTGTGCCTATATGTATGCCTTTAATATAGTCAGACGTTATATAGAGATAAAGATATATAGATAGAGAGGTAAATAGGTAGATATGAACAGACTTACATAGACAGATAGATATGAGCAGACTGATAGATGGGTAGATATAAACAGACTGAGATAGATAGACATGAAGAGTCTTAGATAGATAGATAGATAGATAGATAGATATGAATGGACTGAGATAGATATATACATAAATAGATATGAATGAACTGAGATAGATATATACATAGATATGAATGAACTGAGATAGATAGATATGAAAAGACAGAATATATGAATATATTGATGGATAGGTAGATATGAACAGACTACGATAGATAGATAGA
>OZ038479.1:111594975-111707475 GCA_964036315.1 Acanthosepion esculentum
GAGAAAATAATGACATAACCAAGAAGTTAACATTCCACACTACTTCAAATAGAAGGTCCGGAAAGAAAAGTTGTGGGTGTGCATATTTTGTCTCCTGGCAACCAATATTTTTAGACCCAGTTCGTCACTAGTAGTGCACTTTGTTAATAGATTATGTTAATCTCTAATGTAGCTTTAGATAATTCATGGTTTATGCCCATATCCCGTTGAAATACCGGTTCTCGTACGATCACCGTTTCATTTTACGACCTTGTAATAAGCAGCACGGATCGGAAATAATGCATAAGTTTCCGGTGTTGATTTGTACTCGCAACTCTTCACCGGAAGCTTGTACTTTACTTCTGATCCATATGTTTCTAGAAGTGGATTTTCAGTGTTAGTTTTAAGTGGCTTTTAATTAGAAATGTAGATTACCACATAGTAAGTGCTGTGTAAAACAAAGTCAATGATTAAGTCTTATTTCTCGAATTATTTTATAACATGGTTTTAGGTGGTTAGTTTTGAGTGCCTTTTAAGTAGATAAATAAATTACCTAACAGTGCGGGAGTACGACAATATCAGATTGAAACACCGATTCCCGTAACATCACTGAAGTTAAACAACGTTGAGCCTGGTTAGTGCCTAGTTTGGTGACTGCTTGAAAATACCAGGTGATTTAAGCTTGGGTGTGAGGTGTGGTGTAATGGATAAACGCTCGAAATTGAAAATCGGTAAAGCGGAGTTCCAATTCCAGGCGGGTTCGTTATATTCACTTATGCGCTAATATCCTTGAGAACGGTATGAATCCTACTTTTCTCTCCTCGTCCAGCTACGGGTTAATTAATAGGATTTTTATCAATAAATCTTCATTATCTCCAAGAAAATTCTTACGATCTAAAAAACATAAATTCCGGTTTTAAATAATCTGCAAAAGGTTGATAAGCCGAAAAAAAATGTAGATAATTTAAAGGGAAGGTTTTTGGGGAGATTCAATCAAATCATATTTTTAGTCGAGTTCATATTCCAACCAGATCTGTTGCGATCACTACGCACTTAGATCCTTGGTAAAGTTTAAAACTATTCCCTCTCTCCAACCCTACCCATGAGTCAAATAGCAAGGAAAACGGGGCACTCTACCCTTACCAGTCTAGGATAGGAGTCCGTAAACAACGTTCCGTGAGCTGCATGCGACCTGCCGCAAGAACATAATAAAACATTTTCTAAAGGTCCATTTAAAAAAATGTTAAAAATATTTTGGTTACATGTTGCACGCAAAAAAGGTTGCGAAACAGTGGTCAAGATGGTCAACTCTGGATTCAAAATCATGGAGAAGGCAATAGGTAACTACATTATCTTCCCTCAAAATTCAAGACATTCATTATTATTATTAAACGTTTTAAAAATGAATTGATTGAAAAAGAAATGTATTACTGTTAAGTTAAGTCGTCTGGTTTTGCGAGCGTGTGAGGATGAGATGCTACATTTAGTAGAATTAAATTAACTGATTTCCATAGGTAGCTAGATAGAGAGGGATAGATAGATAGAGAAAGCGATAGATAGATAGATAGATAGATAGATAGATACAGAGAGAGAGAGAGAGAGAGAGCTATTGATAGAGAGAGAGAGAGAGAGATCTAGAGAAAGAGAGAGAGAGCGATAGATAGAGAGCTATGGAGACAAACAGATAGCTATATATAGAGAGAGCTAAATAAACAGCGATATATATATATATATATATATATATATATATACACACACACACACACACACATATATATATATATATATAGCGAGCTCTCGACGGACATTATATATATATATATATATATATATATATATATATATTGCGATCACTACGCACTTAGATCCTTGGTAAAGCTTAAAACTATTTCCTCTCTCCAACCCTAGCTATGAGTCATATATAGCGAGCTGTAGACAGACATTATATATATATATATATATATATATATATATATATATATATATATATATATATATATATATATATATGTATATATATATATATATGTATATATATATATATATATATATATGTATATATGTATATATATATATATATGTATATATATATATATATATATATATGTATATATATATATATATATATATATGTATATATATATATATATATATGTATATATATATATATATATATATATGTATATATATATATATATATATATATATATATATATATATATATATATATATAACGTGCTATAGAGCGATATAAAAGGATAAATTGATAGAGAGAGATAGAAAAAAATCAAAACTTGACGAAGCATAAAAGAAACCGAGTCGTTTTTTATTGTTTTGTTTTGTTTTTTCTGTTTTACCTATAAGCTTATTAAGAAGCCAATACTTGTGAACAATGACACGGAAGATAGAATAAGAAGGAGGCGGTAATTAATGGATGTTCGGGGAAAAGATAACAGTTGTCGGTGCGGAAAGCGGAATCGACGAGTTCCAGTTCAAATAGCGGCGTCGGCTGCTGTGTTAACGCTTACCCTCATAGGAAACGCACGAATCATTTTCTTCATGATTTTAAACAGCAGAGGAGACCAGACTAGATGAGAAGTAGTCCCTATTCAAATCTGTGTAAAAAAGAAATAATTCTCCACCATCTTTCTCAAGAAGTCATGACAATTTACAGATAGAGAAAAGGAATCCGTGGAAAGCTATGAAGAAACATGACATTAACAAAAAAAACAAAAAAACAAAAAAATGAGCGGTCGGGGTCGCCTGACAGATTCAAAACATCCCAACGGACGGCAAAGTTGGATGCTACACATTGCATTTAGGTTGGTCTCCCCAATAAACAGGAAAGTGCCAGAGGGTATATAATGATTACAGTAGCTAGTTGGAATGCAATTTTCGTTTACCACACACTTTAGCCCGCGGCAACTTGTTCCGTTCGGACAGGCCAGTATGTTAGCTTATTCATTATCCTGCGTCACGTCCACACACACACATACATGCACGCACGCGCGTGCGCGCACGCGCACACACACACACTTTGTATTTTATGTCACCGTTCATACTCTTCTTCATCTGCTTTGTTGATACGTATAGTTATTTTAGGAGGAGATATGCGTGTAAAAAGAATAGATTTTTAAACTGGGACTTAACAGAAATCAGAGAGCAAAGAATTGGTTGGTTATAATAGCACAAGCAGGCGACGGCAAGGATATTGAAAACGCATAGCTTTATACGTAGACTTGCTTTCACTGTTCGCGAACAATATGAATACATAAAGTAATAAAGTATGCATTACATATGTAGGTATATATAAAAGGCATGCTTTCCATAGACATAGTAAATACGTGTCTTTTGCACACATACATACCTAGTACTTAGTGTTTGTGTAAATAAAGTCATCAGTAAAAATACGAATAAGATAGATAGATGATAGATAAAAAGCGAGACATAAAAGAAAGATGTAAACTAGGATTGTAGACAGATGTAAAGAAAGAGTTATAGATAGAAAGAGAGAGTTGTGGATCGCTCGATAAAGAACTGTGGATAGATGTAAAGAGAGAGTTATATATAGATATAAAGAGAGATAGATGTATAGTGTGCTGTAAAGATAGATGTAATCAGATAGATAGATAGATAGATAGATAGATCTATTAGATAAGACAACTGTAAAGAGATATAAACTTATAATGAGAGCTATAAAGTAAAGAGATAGAGAAATACGTATAACGAGAACTATAGACATAAAGAGAGATAGATGTATAGTGTGCTGTAAAGATAGATGTAATCGGATAGATAGATAGATAGATCTATTAGATAAGACAACTGTAAAGAGATGTAAACTTATAATGAGAGCTATAAAGTAAAGAGATAGAGAAATACGTATAACGAGAACTATAGACATAAAGAGAGATATAGATATAGTAGCAAACAGATGTAAAGAGAACTATAAATAAATAGAGAGAGAGAGAGAGAGAGAGTGCAAACAGAGAAGCCATAATGATGCGAAGAGACAAGGGCGAAGTTGAAAAAGGAGAGTAACAATCTTGAAAGGTGGTGTTCATAGTAGCAGGTGGGGAGTTAGTGTGTGGGTGCTATAGTTGAGTTGTCGGTATTTGGAAGAGGTACGGCGAAGGGTGTGTGGCTTGCCGCCGGCAGGACGTTGCTGTTGCAGCTGTTGTTGTTGTTGTTGTTGTTAGCTGAATTAGTAGGTGGATGCGGCGGTGTGGTGTTTGTTGTTCAGTCACGCACCACGGTTGATTCGTCGACGTCGTTTATCGGCTTTTGTTAACGTTTCTCGAGGACATCATTATATCAACATCTGAAGAGGCGGCAGAGTGTGCCAAGGAGGGTAGGTGAAACCACTGTAGTGTAAAGACTATTAAAACAGCCGAGACAAATCGCACTTGGCTACGTACATACATCCCTTAACTTTTATTCAATCCTGCTCTCCCCACAGGACCACCGTGGTTGTGTATGTTGTGGTACAAGTACTACAGCAACCCTTACAGCCGGAACCCTTTCCTTCCCGCTTTCTTTTCTTCTTACCCCCATCTATTCGGCTTACTCCATTCCTTCGTTTCCCCACGCGACGAGGGAGAGAGTTTAAATGAGGCGTAAAAAGATAACAAGTCGAGTTGTAACAAAAACGCAAACATTATTAAATATCAATAAAGAATCACAATTACAACGCCGACAATAATAACAACAACAATATTGATAAAATTATTGATATTAATAATCTTGATAATGTTATCAAGTTGTAAAATGGACGAACAGTTTGTAGCGAGGGAAGGAGAGTAATTTGTAGCGGGGGGAAGGAGAGTAGTTTGTAGGGGTACTCTAAAAAAACTCAAGTACCTAAACGGCGACGATAAGCCGTAAACTTCACGGTTGATTATGATGTTAATTGAGAGAGTTGTTGGCACAATTTAAATAGACTGGTCCACTCGTAGAAAATAGAGAAACATTTTTCGGTGAATATTTTTTGTAGATTAGCAAATATTCGACTTACCTCAAACCACGACAATTGTCAGAATCGAAATATATTGATATTTTTTAATCATTTCAGAAGTGGGGTCCTGTTTCATAATATCGATACAGTGTAAAATCGATCCCTCACTTTTTAAAGAATTATCTGTACTTGGTTTTTATTTAGAAATGTCAAGTTTGAAACTGTGCGTATATCATTGGTATCTGCGTATATATATATATATTTTTTTTATATATATATATTTTAATTATTTAAAAAGACTCTCTTTTCTGTTTTTTTTAACATAAAAGTAATTGCTTGTTTGAAATATATATATATATATATATATATATATATATATATATATATATATATAGGGAAAAATGTATGACAAAGTTGAAAAAGTTTTTGTGTGACGAGTTTCGTCCTTTAGGACTTCAGCGGACTAAATTTGTTATGTTGGTGCAGCTACACATGCGCACGAATGAGGGATTCTAGAAATTGTTATTTTTATATATAATCTAGCCGATTTCATTTAGATTCTTTTTATTTGCATCATTTTTTTTTAGTAGTTATCACACACTAATAATAGACCTGCCAAGAATGGTGAAATGTTTTAAGAGCCAGGATACAAATTTACTGTGGATGACCTTGCGATCAAGGCACCGTCAAAACATTTTCGCCTTCCGTCGGAGAGTTTCCTCTGACATTTTACTGCATTCATATTTAATCTTTAATTTCTTCAATATATCTTGGGTTCATCTGATAAACAACTGATTTCAAATGGTCCCACATAAAAAATCCAAGTGTGTGAGGTCTGGTAACCTCGGCGGTCACTCAACAAGACCTCTTCGACCTATCCATTAACACCTATGGTGCGCAACTTTTGCCTCACTCTGTGTATATCGTTTGTTCTTCATTAAAAAAATTAAATAAAAGTCTATTTTGCCAGAAAATATTTATTAAGAATTGAAAGTAGAAGAAAATCCTTAATAGTAGGATTTGGAAAAGGGAAAGTAGCAGTCGTATGCTATGATGTTAGCAAAGCTTCAAATTTGACTTCTAAAAACAAAAAGTTAAAAAAAAGTACAAAAAAGTAAAAGTAAAAAAATAATGAAAAGTAAAATAATTAAAAAAAAAGGAAAAAAAGTACAGATTGCTCTTTAAAAATAAGAGATCAATTCGTCACCTTTTGATAAAAAAAACCCTAATGTTTTGATTCTGACAAATTATATGGTTTCAAACAAAATTTTCAGAAATAAAAAATGCCTATTTTTGTCCAAGTGGACCAGTCAAATAGTGCCGAGTTGCTCGTGATGATGTTTTATAACTATGTTGATAAAATATATTGGCATTTATGAAAATGATTTAGGATAATTAGATAATCGTGTTGTTATTTGGCATCTAAAATTAGGATGGTCATATTGGCTTAGCCCAAAAAGTTTCTTTTTGTTGTTGTTACTAGATAACATTAGGCGATTTCAATTTTAAATCACTTTATTAAAAGAAAAGATCACCTTAGATTGTATTGTAACAGCGGTCATGTCTGTATATATATATATATATATATATTACATGAATCATTCATACAAAAAACAGATATTGAAGTTAATCGCTCTGCCTTTTTTACAAGTACTTTCTCGGTAATTGCTCCGAGGAGCTGCTTTCGCTAGTCCCTAGGCCTCGTGAATTTAAACGTACTACGAGGCTGGCATCCCGTTCCCACCCCTTCACCGTTGAAACTGTTAGATGTAGACGTCTCATTTACTCCAATAGCTTCATGTCTCGCACATCTCGCCTATGGAACTCCCTTCCCTATTACTGTTTCCCTGACAAATACAATCTCCAACGGTTTAAGTGTAGCGTCAATCGACATCTCCAGTTGCCTTGATCTATCCACTTCCCTTCTCCACATCCTTTCATCGTTCATTCCTATCTGCTCTCGCTCCAAATCTTCTGTAACACCCTTGCCTTGATCGACCCACTGTCTTTCTCTTTCTCCACACCCTCTCCTTTACCACTCCTATTTGCTCTTCCTCCAACCCTTCTATAACCCCATGCGTGATAGTGGCCTCCAGCCTTGCTTGGGGTGATACGCTTTAAAAAAACCAAAAAAAAAAAACCATAGGAGTTAACTTCAATATCTGTTTTTTGTATGAATGATTCATGTAATGTAAATTGAACTGCACCACATACTTGATATATATATATATATATATATATATATATATATATATATATATATATATATATTAATTTTATCGAGACTGGTGCATTTTGGTTTATTTATTCAAACATTGAAAACGAAAGAAAATCATGATCCTTTTTGGCACGTTATGTTTTTTTTTTCTAATTATTTTAATAAAGATAAAATGCAGTCCGAACGCAATGGTGCACTTCATGGGGAAGTTAATGAGACAGACTAAATTTGCCAACAGTGGTTTGCGAATATTCATGATTTTAGATTTCCGTCTATACGATGCTATACATTAGACCAGTTGAGCCTGATAACGATGAAATAAAGTCATTGTAACTTCGGATGAATCAAGAGACAGCTAACATACTCAAATTATCCAATTCAAGCGTTAAAATCCTTCTTTGAGGATGAAATTATGAAGTCCCCTGATAGATGGCAGAAGATAATGAAAAATAAAACACTAATTATTGATCCTTTACGACTTTCTTTTGGTACTTGTTTTTCCATACATTTGTTCAAATTTGTCAAGTAAGTTTCTCACTGCTTTCCCCCGTTTCTCTTTCCTTCAATATGTCTTATAAGTGTTAGATTCTCCAAACCTTCATTATTCATCATGTATCCACAAAATTCCAGTTGTCTCTTTCTGATTGTTAGCGCTAGTTTCTTTATAGTTCATATTCTTCATAAAACTTCCCCATTTGTCACATTTCCGTGATAGTCTCAACCTTCGTCAATAGACTTTCTTTGAACCGTTTATGATGAAATTGCCCATCATTCAATGTCATACGAAGGACTCTTCGGGATTGTATAGCTGAAGCATAAAACAATTGTTTGCGCACTTATGAAAAGTTTATAAATATTATTATACATTTTGTGATAATGAATATGACAGCTAAGATTTTTTTTAAGAATATAAAACCAATTGTGGTCGCAGTATTATTTGTTTATCTGGGGCTTACTGGGAGTGGAAGAGAATGAGATAGTAAGGAGAAAGAACAGTAAAAAAAAAACAGGGTTCAGGAAGACAAAAGATAGTGATTGACGTTGCATTTAGACCTTTGAAGATTGTAGGTGGCAGAGAAGCAAGAAGTCGGAAGAGAGTTCCACAGGTAAGAAGTGCGAGAAAAGAAACTATTAGATTAGAACTTACGGTTATATCTAGCTATTTTGAGATCTAGTTATCAATCTAGTAGTACGCTTAAATTCACGTGGTCGAGGTACCCAAAGAGGAGAGATCATTAGAAAAACTGCCATGAAAATATTTATAGAAAAAGACAGAGGATATTTATAGAAAAGATAGAGGAAAGCCACGTCACGGCGGTGGGGAAGTAACTGAAGTCGAGAAAATCTGATTTAATTATAAATGTTAATTTTCTTATAACTGAAACTTTTAAAACTGTGCAATTCATTGTATCACTATAAGAGTGTAGGAAATTCAGTTGTCCAGTTTTTTTTTTTCATATTAAAAATCCGAACGTCTGAATTCCAAACAATAATAAAAAAAAAATAAAAATAAAGAAAGCACAAGTATACCTGTTTAATAAATTATTTGTATTTACAAATATATGTACAAGAATTCAAAAGAGCCAAGGTGTAATAAAAATAGTATTTAGTTGAATTCAAGTCTTTGGGTAGTTGTTTCACAGAAAAATGTGAGTTTAGAAAAAAACCTTTAAATAGTTGGTTCACAAAAAAAAACTGCAGCTGGGAAAAGACTTTTATCATCAGCGAAGATTCAATGACCATCTTTGTTGTTGTTGGAGACGATTCGTTTGAAGTCGCCGACACATGTTTTTTAGCACGTGCTGTGTGGTTGGGAGAGAGAGAAAAAAAGGTATCTGGCCACGTCTTCTCTTGTGTCCGAATGGCATCTCTGCTCTGGTTAAAGTCGAAATCTGTAGGTTTTCATAAGAATTACTTCCGGAAAGTAGGCTTGAGAAAAATAAGTTTTTAGTTTTCTCTGATTGGTCAAATATTTCACATGGCGATGTTTATTTCTAACCCCAAGACACTTTGATTTAAATCGTATATGTTGCATTGTACCATCTTTTTGATATGTTTGCAAACATTGTCTGTTACTTGGTAGCAAATAAAGTATTTGGGCATGTTTTAATATGCTATGATTGTGGGTATGAAACTTGTGTTGGAAATAGGGTTTATTTCCTATAGGAGTACATATTTATAACGTCCTGACTTCGAAAGAGCGGTATAACATTTGTAGAAAGAAAAGAAAAACGACACTCCTTGCAAAGGTTCGCTTCATATAATTATCGACTTATCGGTTTCAAGCCTATCGTATTTAACCAAAAAAACCAGCGTGGCGATTATGAGTTGGCCGCTAGCCCACGTAGAGTTCAGTATTTGGCATTGAATCTCTTCTGGAGTAACATTTTGCGTTTGGACCCGTCAGCTTGGCACTTTGTCTCTTTTCAAGTAAATAGTTGGCAGCTTAGTATCCGCGGAGTTAGTAGTTGGCGACTGGATTTATTTTATGTTGCTAATAACCTATTAGTAATTGTTTGTGCTACGAATAACCTATTAGTAATTGTTTGTGTTACGAATAACCTATTAGTAATTATTTATGTTACTAATAACTTATTACTAATAAGTTATTAATAACATATTAGTCATTTTTTTATGTTACTAAAAAATATCTTCTATCTTTTTTCCAAATAAATAAATGGCGAATTCTGTCTGTCCGTCTGAAACCCCTCTAACTTGGGTCGCACTTGTTCTCCATGGATATATTATAACTTTTTGGAATCAGGATGATCCCGGTATTTGAAAATCTGCTCTCCATCTGTTGCTTGAACATCCGGCATTGGGATTTGTATCCGTATGAGGCGGGAACAGTTAAAGATTCAAATTTTAAAATGACTGGAAAAAAAAAAGAGATTTTAAAAGTTTTTAATTTATATTGAGTTTAAAGTGACACAAAAACTTTGAATTTTTTTGTTGTTGTTTTAAATTCAGTTTAAAATATCTCCAAAACTTTGTGAACTGAGAAAATCAATTTTATTTCTTCAAAATGCCAAGGAATCAGTGTTAAAGTGAAAGGTTTTGTGACATGAAGTTTTGAAGTTTCCGCAGAGTTTGTCATTTGAAGAACTCAACTTATATAAATTCCACGGAGTTTGTGATTTGAAGAACTCAGTTTTCGACCTCAATTGGTATTTCGGACCAAATCGAACTTTCGGCTGGAATTGGACTTATAGCCCGAATCAGTTAAAGTGAGGTTTTAAAGTTTCATGGAGTTAATTGAGGAATTCAAAGTTATTTCTTCAAAGTTATCACTGTTGTTTTCTAAGCTGGACCATAGGTCCCTCTAGTTTGGGCCAGAGGCCCAATTAGCTCTCAGCAGGAGCTTGTTTAAAAGTCAATGCGAATTGCGGATTTTCAACTAGCTCCTGCTAGCTTAAAAGTCAGAACTGAGTTCGTCTTTAAAGCTAGTTACTAATAAATATCTACAATTTGGAATCACGGAGATATGCGTTTCTTCTTTATATTATAATAAAAACAATCCACTGAGTTTGTAAAAAACTTCAATTTAAAAACAGACAAACTGTTTATGTGTTAATTTGATAATTAAACTTCAGTTTAGCTTTAACAATATAACAATAATAATAATAATTTCTTTTTCTTATAATTCTGCTTGTCCCCCGCTTAGTTCATTAGAGCACGTACGTTACGTTCTGGCAATACGTCATAAATAATGGACTATTCCGTTTTGATCGCATGGAAAGAAATATCGGAGACGCTAGTTTCAGTGAGTAAAAGAAAGAAAGGAAGGAAAAATAGTAGCGTTTAACGTCTGTTTCAGTGAAATGGAAAAAATTGTCAATTTCAGGTCTTTTCATTTGTGCATCCTCACTTCTTTAAATAACGACCAGCATTCATATTTATTATTGTTATTGCAATATTCTAAAATTGTAAAAATTAAAATTGTAAAGCTCAAATATTTAACTATGCTATGGAGGAATTTCTACGTCTATTTTATTGTCGTCGAACACACCATGAACATCAATCATTAACTTAAATAAGTTTCATCAGAAAATTTAAATTTGAAGGAAAACTCTGAATTCCAAACCATGAGGTAGGCAATAGAAAACAACTCTCTTATCTTTTCCAAGAAGGCATGACAATTTATAGATAATAAAGAACAGGAATCTGGGGAGAATCATGGTCACCTACGTCGTAAAAGGAGATGGCATTAAAAAAATAATTGAAATATTTAGATGAAACATTTTCATTATTATTATTATTATTATTATTATTATTATTATTATTATTATTACCTTTGAATCATTTATAGCTGATTTTTTTTTATCACAACGTAGAGTCTAGAAATTCTTCCAGTGTTATTTATTTATTTCTGAATTTTTCATGCTTTTTCCTCGCGTAATCATTTCCTAAAAACTTGAAAATGCGCCTTCAACCATAAAAAATCCAGGAGAATGACTCATTAGGACTTCTCGGACTAACGTTCTCCGCTGATATGAAGTGGAAAGATTATATTGAATCAATTGCTAGGTCTGCTGCCAGGAAAGTTGGTTCACTGTGTTGTTCTAGACAATTTTTATCACCAGAATCTATCATACATATTTATAAGTCTACCGTTCGCCCTTGGTTTGAATATTGCTGCCACATCTGGTCTGATGCTCCCGCTATATACTTAGAGATTCTTAAAAAAAAAATTTAAAAAAAGAAGTATCTGCAATGTTATTGATCCTGACCTGACATTTCGGCTCCAGTCACTTTCCCATCACCGTAAAGTAGCTTTCTTGTGTCTTTACTATAAATTTAGTATAGCTGGCCACTCGTATTCGAAGATGCCCGTCTACTAGGGCGGCTAGCCAATCCCTATTGTAGACGCTTGCTCAGACGCATTTTTGCTTATTCAACATCCACAGAGCCCACCTGTGGTTTATACAGCAACTATGCTGAGCAGACCGTAGTTACAGTTTCTGGGGAAGAGCGTGTTATCTAGCGTGATCGACAATTTGAACAAGACCAGCACGCTCAAGCCCTCGGCCACGACGTTCCATCTACCCAATTTAACTCACAAGGCTTTGGTCAACCCGTGTCATGGTTTTCAGGAACTTTCAAAAGGCGCACGCTGGGATCGTCCCCACTCCAGACAGTTAACCTCAGGAAATCGCCTTCCTGACAAATCGACCACGGTGAAATTTGAACCCGGGTCTCATGGTCAGAATACGAACGTTCTAACCACTCGGCCACGTGCCTATCTTTATCGTCTGGTTCACACTCCACCCTGGTCTTTTGAACAGGATTAGAGGTTTATCCCTTGTTTCTTGTTTAGGATTGGGTTTCCGGTTCCCTCGAAAATCTTTTCCTTCACTTTCACTTCTGGTGGCCCCTTGCATCTTGGTGGCATTGCCACCTTGCTTGGAGTGGTGCCTCTTACTCTGTAGCACTCTACCTTGAGTGGATTTGGGGCCTTGTACAGAGTGAACATCATTGTAAAAAAAATCATTGCGTCTTAGTGGCCTTATTGCCTTGATTGGGGTGAAATGAATAAAGAAACACGTAGTTGCAAAGTGAGGTGGGATAAAAAGAAATACATGAATAAGCTCGAATAAACTTGTATTAAAATAATAATAATAATGAATATCCTATGTTACATTCTAAATAAAATTCTAGTCTCGTCTCTTTTCGGGATCGCTTTGTTTAATCTTCGCGGGTAGATTGATCTCGTTCCACTGCTCATGTCTGTTTAATCCACTAGGACTACAGGACAATGGCCTAGTGGATTAAAGCTGGTCGTGAATTTGGTGACATATTGGTTGTGAGTTCAATCCCTGGGTCGGGTAGTGTGTATTTGGACATAATGGAAACGGTTGGACAATAACTGAGCAGTACCATAAATAAGAACTAAATATGGTCAGTCGAACGAGAACAGTTTAACCCCTTAGATTAAATAAAGGGTTAAGTTTAGAATTCCCTGTAGATTACCCAGATCAATATACACCTGAGGAAGGTCGGAGGGCACAATGGACAAAACAAAGATGAAGATAATAGTCCGAATATAAATCGTGTAAATAATGATAACTCCTCATCCCAACAATTCAGATGAGTAGTATTAGTAGCAATATTAATTTTTTAACTTCTTGGGTATATTAATGAATTCAAGTAATAAAAATATGATCTTTCTTAAAGAAATCAAACTGTATCCCAAAATATAACATCAACAGAACTACAACATGAAACACACATATCACTGCTTCTAGCAATCATGACCACATAAACATGTATATGCACAAAAGCTGAGTATCATCTACCATGTATTCAATTGCGAAAGCAGAATAATATATATTATTGTTGTTACTATTTTGAGGAAGGAGACTTGCACAGGTGTTGGATTATTATGAGATTTGCGCAGCATTGCCCTCATGCTCCCATACCAGCTCATCGAAAAATTAATAAGACCAATCAGTTTCCTATTTAGTTATGTATTTTACATGCTGCATGCGCCCATAAGTAATAAGTGTTTAACCGTATTAAAAGTTCAAGTTGCCATGCCTATCTCAAAACTGATCGACATTCAAAACGGCCGGAAACTTATTAGCTCTAAATTTCACGAGAAATTGATTTTTGGCGGGTGTGGTGGGGGATGTGAATGGAATCGGGTCGAAGATTTGTGTGGGTGGAAAGAAAGTTTCAGAAATGTTTCCCGTGTGCTTCCTTTCCCACTTACTAAAAGAAAAAAAATCATGAAGTCTTTGGCATTAATCAGAAGGAACCGATGAGTCATATATATATATATATATATATATATATATATATATATATATATATATATATATGTATATATAGTGCATGGGTGCTTGGAGGTATTTTATTTGATTGAAATGAATGAATTAATAAATAAACTATACATAAACTACTTAATGAGGTCTGCTTGCAAGAATAGTTGGCATCAGGTGGAGAGGCAAAAGCGCTCACAACTGTAATTTTTGTCTAGCTAATAATTTTTGTAGCCAATTATTCCTGGAACGTCTCCACTTAAATCTCGATGATTATCTAGCAGTGTGTCTGTGTCTCTCAATATATATATATATATATATATATATATATATATATATATATAGTTTTTTGATTACGGGTAATCGTTATGTTTTTCTTTTTTTTTATCTCGTATGTATGTCGATAATTTCTCCGTGTATAATTTACATGAAAATCGATTGATCGCCATTCCTTTTTGCAAATGTCTCGTTTTTCATCTCGATTAAACATGGATACAATTGCAACAGTTGCTTGCCGTTGCTTTTCCCTTACGATTAAGTTCTGTCGTTTTATAAGCACTTTAGGGCAGGTCGATTTTAGGACAGTTGTTTTGCACTCAGTTTGAAAGTTGGGGTTTCGCATGATCAACAACAACACAAAATATTTTTCCAAACCTTTACCGTTTTTTGAGAAAATGGGTTTAAAAATTATGTTTAGGTTCAAAATCATATCGTTGGAATTTTATTCCGGTGATCAGTGAAAGCCTTATAGCACAGTCTTATAAAATTTATATCTTACTGAAGCTTTACAAATTGTATGTGGACAAGATGCGTAGCACTAGTACATTATTACTAAATCATTGTGCCGTCAAATAAGACCTTCATTTATTTCAAAAGGAAATTACACTGAGCAATTTAGCTATATTACAATGTAATATTTTATACAGTGTTGTAGTTTTAGTGTGATTCTCAATAAACAGTGCAAATTTAAAACGTTTTGTATTATAATTTGTGCCCAGCAATATTATGGGGTTTATATACGCTTTTATCTATTTTTAATAATTATGATCAAACAAATCTTATTTATTGAGTAGTCTTGTAATCTTTTATAATTTTTTTATACAGTTTTTATTTATCGAATACAGTAAAAAATAATAGCATATTTTACTTGTGGTGATTCATAATTAGGATGCTGGCTTAAATATAATTTCCATTCAATGCATCTAAAACAAAAGATATTCACTTTATTATGATTTATTCTTGAAATAGTAAATAATTTTAAATCAGTTTTTAAGCAGAAACCTGCGGAAGTTAGGCGTTTCTGTACATTTTCAGACGATTTTAAAACAAGATTCTCAAAAGTTGGTGAAAACTATGAATCGAAGTTTTGGTGTCAGTACCTATCACATTAATCCACAGCTTTCAAATCGAGTGCAATGTTGATCTTCGAAAAAAAAAAAAATGGGTGAAAAATCAACTTGCCCTAAATATACATGCACGTGACCTAACATAATGACCACAGATCGAGTTAACTCAGTGCTGATTACATCGAAACAAAAGATAAGAATCCCGTTCCACATCAACAACTCGTCTATAGCAATAGTCATAATACTAGTAAACTTCTTATTTATCGGCCGTATCCCTTCAGGATGTTGGCGATTATGGCTCTCCACAATTTCCTGTCCTTCTTAGCACTTTCTAAATGTTGTCATTTCTCCTTTCCGTTATCCATTTACTCAAGTTCAATAAGTATGTTATACGTTGTATTCCTCTGTCTCTCTTGCCTTCAATCTATCCTGTGAGTATCAAATTTTCGAGGCCTGCTTTCCTCATTATGTACTCTACAAATTTCAGCTGTCTTATCCTGACGTTTTCTTTTTGTTTCCATTTTCTTCGTCGTTACTCACATATTCACTCTATGGTATTCTCAGTAACCTTCTGTAGAATCATATTTCTGTTCTTCAAGTCTCTTTTTCATTTTTGAGGAGTTTGTCCAGCATTCACTGGCATATAGAAGGACAGATATCACGTAACAGTTCGGTACTCTTTTCTTTGTTTCTAACGAAGTTTTATCTGTTTCTTAATGTTCTGCTTAAATTTTGGAATAGGCTGTCCCAATGCGCCTTCGGATTTCAGTGTCGCACTTTCCGTCCTCTGTTAGAACACTTACCAGATATTTAAAATTTTATACTTGTTTGATTTCGGTATGTCCATTTTCACGCCGAAATAGGGCGATGGTGCACAAGCCTCTTATTCTGTAATTCAATACACATGCAATTTTCAATTCATACATTGATAGTTTCATGCTAAAATGCTAAGGTAAATATTTATATATGTCTTCACTTGTCCGTTATTTCATTTCTTTTGTTTGATTTGCTGTTATCTTAAGTATTAGAGTATTAATTATATGAGGTTATGTTTACAATAAAATGTATGCATATACTTACATTCATACATTCACGCACAGACACGTACACACGTATATATATATATATATATATATATATATATATATATATATATATATATATATATATATATATATATATATTAAAATTTTTAAAAAAATTTTAAAATTAAATTTTGTTTTCATTTCGATATATTTTTCGATACTATTTAAATTTTTTTAGGTTGTTTTAAATTTAAATTTTAAATTATGAATTTAAGATTTAAAATTTAAAATTTTATTTTTTTACTCCTTAGTTGTTATTAATAATATTAATATTTTTTGTTCATCTTAAATTCACATTACTTTTCCTTTTATCCGATTTTATTTTGTTGATAATTTTTAAATTAATGTCAAACGTTAACTGCAAAATATATCAATCTGTATTTTTTTAAAATTAACTGCAATATATCTATATATGTTAATTTATTCTTCCTTTACTTCTTTCCCCACGTTTTCCTTCCACCCCTGCTTCCACATTTACTTTCTTATATCTTTTCTTCTTTTTTCTCTTTGTCTCGTTTCCTGTGAGATGACATTAAATACGTCAATGTCTGGTCCTTACCTCACTCCCTTAATCTTAAGTATTTTAATAAAAATGGACTTAAAATTATTCCTATCTCTCCCTTCCTTCTCTAATTTCGACCATACCTGTCGTCGTCCTCCTCCACCTCTCTCTATCACCTTGCATCAACATAAAACTACCCCTCAAAAGTGTATAATAATAATACGTTAATTTAAAACCGTTTTTCTATGCTTGTAAATACGATCTGAAGAAACAGGAAAAAACACGTTCCTGTGGAAATAAAATATAATCAATGGACCCTTAAGGTTGTCTGTTTTCTAAATTTAATTAAATTATATATATATATATATATATATATATATATATATATATATATATATATATATATATATATTCATTATTTCATTAAAACGACTGACAAGCAAGATACTGTAGTTAAACTTTTTATTTATTTATTTTTTTTTGTGTTCTTATAATTTTCTTCTTTTCTGGATATAAATTATGTAGAAATTGTTCGAATGTTCTGTATGCCCGAACGCTTTCGACTATACCTTTAGCCATTATCAAGGTTGGTTTTATTTTTACGTTTAACTGTATGTATGGATTAATGGAAGCATTAATAAATTTTTAAAAAGCCAACACTCAGTAACATCAATTATGAACACGCCCACAATGTACTGGTCGTGTTTGGAAAATAAAACATTCTTATAACAATCCCAAATCTCAGATTTTTTAAATTGCTCTACTTGTTTGATTTTTGTATCTCTAATTTGTGATTTGCATATCTGGCTGTTCTTTTTGCTAACAACCATGCATTATGTCTTCTTGCAATTGATGCATAGTCCTATCTTCTCGCTTTCTTTCACGACCTTCTGATGAAGTTCTTATAGTTTCGTTTCTGTGACTGGAATCAACATTGTGACATCTGCATATGATATGTTGTTCAGATTGCGACCGCCAACAATGAATCCTAGTAGGACTTCTAATTCTCTCAGAATCACCTACACAATGTAGTTTGAATAAGTCCAGTGATAAGACACTGTCTTGTTTAACACGCCTTTCTGTTTATGTATATTTACTGAATTCATTTTCTATACGTATTCAGGCGGTTTGTTTGCCATTATTGATTATGGGTTATTCTAATATCCTTCCCAGATATTTCTAGGTTAGCTAGCACTTCCAGCAGTTCTTTGTGGCGTACTTATTACACAGTATATTCTACCTGTTTAAGAAACATGTCAAGTTAGAGCATTAAGTCAGTCGCCCGTCACGTATTTATTATCTATATTTTGATCTGAAATATTCGCTGTATAATATTTACACCATTTACATTGTTCGGATTGTTGTCTTCATCTTTACTGTCGCATTCATGACGTTTCGGCTGTGGTACGTTCGGGTCTTCTTCAGGTGATATTTGTTGAAATTCGAACTGAACTCTTTGTTTAGTCCACGGAGCTAGATTTTGGTCATATTTGTTTGAATTTCGAACCGAACCCTTTTTTTAGTCCACGGAGGTTGATTGTAGTGATATTTGAGGAAATTTCGAAGTGAACCCTCTATTTAGTCCACGGTGTAGACTGTGGTGATATTTGTTGGGATTTCGGTTCGAACTCTTTATTTAGTTCACGGGGCTAGAGTGAAGAAGTCCGGAACATACAACGACCGAAACGTCGTGAATGTGACAGTAAAGATGAGAACAATGTAAACAGTGTAAATAGTTACAAAACCGCATCTCAGAAGTATAGAGTGATGTTCGCTGTATAATAATTCCCTATTGTATAAACGCATTTTAACCGAATCTATTTCTTTATATATTTTCAGGGATAACAGCCACGTTTTTCAATGGGAGAAATTTTACAAAATTGGATGCCCGTTGTACTAGTCGTTGTTAGACCATGTTTGTGTCATCACTATGCTTGTTGCTGTCTGCCTTTCAAGTCACTCTTGGCGTAGACTTTACTTACTATGTTCAAGAGGGCCAGAACCCCGGAACCTACGTAGGAGACATCGCCGCCGATACCCACTTGCTAGACAGAATCTCACCCCAAGACCGAAAGCTGATCCGCTTCAGTCAAATAAAACATGCCATCCCAACCGCTGCCCAATTGTTCCGCGTTTCCAGAAGCACTGGTAAGCTGTACACAGCGCAGACGCTAGACGCTGAAGCCATCTGCATACGCAGTGAGGAATGTTACAAAATGGTAGATGTCGCCGTGCGGAAAGGTGAATCCTTTATAACAATCCTAGAGATAAAGGTTATGGTGAAAGACGTCAATGACCATCAGCCGCTATTTCCTGACAAACAGGTCTTTATCCAGTTCTCTGAAGATGACAGAAAGGGAGCAAAGCGATCGATTCCAAATGCAGTTGACCAGGATGCCGGAGTTGGTAATTCGCAGATTACATACGAATTGAAGAAAAATAAAGAGGAACCGTTCACGTTGTCCGTCGCAAAGAACCTCGACGGGACATCTAAGCTTAGTATCACGCTGGAAGACATGTTGGACCGCGAAGTAAAAGACTCGTACGTGATTCAAGTGGTTGCGAAAGACAGGGGCACTCCACCAAGACAAAGCGTATTGGATGTGCATATTTCTGTGACAGATGTTAACGACAACCCGCCTATCTTCTCGCAGAATGTTTACAATGTATCCATCAAATATGAACATGATAAAGCCTTGCCCATCACTATTTTATCCGCTACTGATTCTGATCTCAATCAGAACCGTAAAATTTCCTTCCATTTCAGTTCGCAGACTTCGAGCATCGCAAGGACGCTCTTCGAATTGAATGTCGAAACTGGAGAGATATTTCTACGCAAGAAAATAACATTCGGTCAAAAGCTGACCTACAAGCTGTACGTTCAAGCCACAGACAGAGGCAGTCCTCCCCTGAGTTCGACCGCAATGGTGATTGTTAACGTAATCAATCAACAAAACACACCACCCAGCATTGACGTCAGCTTCGTTTCTGAATCAACGGGGAACACGGCTTCCATTTCTGAAGACATCGAAGTGGGTAGCTTTATCGCTTATGTGAAAGTAACTGATAATGATGTTGGTCAAAACGGAGAGGTAAGTTGTTACTTACAACACCAGAAATTTCAACTACAGACCTTGGGAACGAAGAAATATAAAGTTATAATCAAGAACCCGTTGGATAGAGAGGTTCAAGATCATCATGACATCACGATCAGTTGTCAAGACAAGGGAATGCCACCTTTGCATAGTGAAAGCAAATTTTCCATTAAAGTGTTGGACGTCAATGATGTCCGGCCACAATTCACTGAACGGACGCTAAAATTCTCTATTTACGAAAACCAGAGATCTAAGTTCCCTGTTGGCTACATCAATGCCACAGATCCAGACTTGGGACTTTCGGGTCAGTTGTCATATTCGTTATTAGATGACAAGAAGCATTTTCTACCATTCCAAATCTCAAACGACGGGTTAATATCAACTCTGGTGTCGTTGGATCATGAATTCCAAAGCGTTTACAATTTCAAAGTTCTGGTTCGAGACAATGGCTCGCCGTCTTTTAACAACACTGTCAATGTAATTGTTGAAGTAAGAGACCGAAACGACAACGCCCCACACTTCATCTTCCCCAGCATTAATCCCTTCACACTTGAGGTCATCTATTACGCTCACCACACCAAGAACATCACAGTCCTGAAGGCTACTGATAAAGACAGCCGAGAGAATTCGTTTCTTAAATACGAAATGACCTCAGGCAACGAGAAAAAGATGTTTTTTCTAAATCGTTATTCTGGTCTGTTAACGTTTGCCCGAGAACTCACCCAACAGGACGCTGGGACTTACTATTTCTGTTTAATTGTCAAGGATAACGGAATTCCGGTCCTGTCGGCCACGACAAATCTGACTATTGTATTAACTGTAAGTAATAAGACTTACGAAATGCTTAATGGTGGTAACGGCCAAGGCGATGAGAAGGTCCATATGTTTCTGATGATCGCCATTGTACTGGTGTCTATGACCGTATCTGTGCCCATCACGGCAGCTATGGCCATTTGCTTTGTGCGATGCAGAAACTCTAGAAATGCTAACACCAACTCCTGTAAAAAGCACATCAGTGAACAGAAGCACCTGATGTGTACTTCTCACCTGGACACCTCATGGGCTGAAGTCCCTGGCGACCGGACCACCGAATTTGACACGACAATTCGAAGTGGCAGTCATCAGATAAAATCGAGGCGGGGGATATATCCTGGGGACCAGCTGGATAAAAGTCGGAAGAGTACGGCTTCTGGTGGCTCTAGAACGCTCAAAGATAAGGAAGTCGTTTATCAGGTGAGTGTTTTTCTTTTTTGATGAAGTGTAGTAACAACCGGATGTGCAGGAGGAGGAGGAGGAAGTTTTTTTTTTTTAATGGAAGACGCGGAAGAAAAGGAATTTATTCGATTCTCTCCTGTGATAGGATGAGCTAAATAGTTTCCCCGTCGACTGTTTTATCTGTAAATTGAATGGCTCTTCTTCGTCACGTCGGGAGGGAAGGAAGAGGGACGCTATTTTCTTAAAATCAGCTCGTTGTCGGCTTTCCATTTCTCTTTTCTATTTTGCTTATCCACCAACCCGCCGTAAACTCGCTCATCAACCAATTAGAAATCTTTATTTCTTTACTAATGTTTTTTTTTTCTTCCAGAGATAAACAATTCCATTTATATATATATATATTCTATTTTCACTGGTATTTTCCCTTCCCGACTTTTATTAATACCATTGTCTTTTCTCTTTTTCTGAAACCTCAAGGATATTCCGGTACATAAACTAAATATGAACTGAACGAAAATGATAATTGCTCTATAATTCAAGTCACTAAAATGATGGCTTCAAACATTTTTTTATCTTCATTTTTCTCTATTTATTTTTTAACCTTACATTACCGAAAATCGATGCACATAAAAATAGGAAGAGAAATTCGTTCAGAAGCCTTTTCATAATAAAAAAAACCCCGATGACTTATTATTTTTCGGTAAATATTTACCATTCCTCATATTATGCATCACTTTTGTTTGTAAATTTCTAGCTACAATATTAATAAGTAGTTTAAACCCATGAAAATTTCACGGTTTCCCTATTTCAAATATTCTGCTGAACTTTAATTCTTAAATTAATGGTGGAATATGCTCATGGCGAGTTCTTCGACATTAAAATATCCATAGAAATTCCCCTATCGCCTCGTCAAATATTTGAGCTTTACAACTTTAACAAAATATCGCAATAACAATCATAAATATGAATGCTGGTCGTTATTTAAAGAAGTAAGGAGGTACAAATGAAAAGATTTGAAACTGACAACTTTTTCCATTTAACTGAAACAGACATTAAACGCTTCTATCTTTCCTTTCTTTCAATCATTCATTTTCTCACTGAAACCAAGTAGTGCCTTTTACCCTTTTTCCACGCGATAAAAACGGGATAGTCCATTTTTATGAGGTATTGGCAAGGCGTAACGATCGTACAAATTAACGAAGGGAGGGAACAGCACAATTATAATAGGAACACAATTGAAGGATATTTAGAAATTCCTTTCGAATTTTTGGAAAATTTGTGCAATATTTTTCCAATTTCAGTTTTTTCATTCATAGGTTTAGAAACAATAGTATGTTCACAAGATTTCAGCTGCTGCTAAATATCTTGCCATGATGGCGTTTACTCCACGAGAGCCACCTTGTCCCTTCGTCTCTCACGATCTTGACAAAGAGTACGGTGGCATCGTAAATTCCTAGCTTGGTGGGTCGGGAGATGTTGCGACGCCACCATATTGGTCTTTAGAGGTCTCTCATAACACCTGCAACCAGCCCACGTCTTCTGTTGATCTCCGTGAGGAGGTCGCCGGTGTTGAAAAGAAGGATTGCAGAAGTAAAATAAGAAGTAAAATCTATTCTAAAAATATAAGGAAAAATATTCGACGCGGGGTACAAATTTTATTAAGCTTAAAGGTTTAATAAAAAATTGTCTATAAGACATTTTCAAAATATAAATATATACGAAAATTTTAAAAAAAAATCAATCTTCTATGTGCCATCCATTCAAAACGGTGACGATCATGGCTCTTTACAATTTCCTATTGTATCTCTTGATAAATTTTATTTTTGTGTTATCTCTCCTAAACCTTTCCCCCCTATCCATTTACTCAAGCTCTCTAGGTAGGTTATGGCTATCCCTCTTGCCTTCAATCTGTCCTGTGAGTATCAAATTTTACAAGCTGTCTTTCTTCATTATGTGTCAACTAATGTTAAGTAAAAATGCTTTTTTGTTTCCATTTTCTCTAAAACTACAATATCATAATACAAAGTCCTGAGTATAACGATAAACTACATCCGGCAGCAAGGCTCCTTATAGGGATATTGGAGCTTTTGAAGATCGTGAAACCACCTCTTAATTGCTGTTGTTCTCAGGTTCACCCTGACCTGGGTGGTAGCATCTGTTAAGGTCCCTGCTATGGCAAATAGTGACCCTCCAAACAAACAAAAATACCTTTTTATAGTAAAAATACCAGCAATACATTTTTATATAAAAAGACCAACAATACATATAGTAAAATAGCTAACAATACATTTTATCTGTATTTGAAGGCAATTGCGTTCAAAGTAAAATTGTACTCTTTCCTTAATAGTGTTTTTCTCATATACTTTCACACTCAGTAAACGCCTTGTGTCTTAGAGACTTTATTGCCTTGCTTGAGGTGAGATTCCAGACTCTATTTTCCTTATGAGCCTCGAATTTTAGACACATCGCATATTATTGAATTTGACAATAAGTTTTAAGTAGAATTACTCATTAGCTGTGTCATATAAATTTTCTGGATTAATGTAAAAAAAAATTACTTCGTTCCAGTCAATAATGTAAAGAATTCGGTAGATACATAATGACACATAAAATTGGATCCGTTTTCACAAAGTGGAATAATTTGGAGACTTCCTATTTATCGTTTGTCTGTTCGGAATAGGAATTTAGTTGAGTCAGACAATAGTTTCTTAGTCCCTTTTAATCTTCAAATTGTTAGCATGACTCTTGGTTGATCTTGCATGAGCGAATATAACGCTGAACTTAACACACAGTACAAAAACCTGATATATATATATATATATATATATATATATATATATATATATATATGAATTGGGATCAAATATAGACCAAATATGGATTGGAATCCGACAATGATAGGATAAGGAACAATTATGAAACGGTTATAACTCTAACATGTTTCACTTTTATTGAAACTTCACCAGAGAATGAAATATGGAAGAGGAAAAGAAAATTCTGCTATTTTTAACTTTTGTTGTTTTTCCTTGGTTAAGCATGTATGCTTTAAATACTCACCAAATATACTAAGTAACAGTTAAAAAGTAAAAACGACATATAGGAAAAATAGGGTAAAAAATTAGGACCATCTTTATTTCTGAAATGAAAATTACAACTTTCTACAAAGTAAGTTTTCTTGCTTTTTTGTTGGCAAATTCTTCAATAATATCGTCAAATACTATTTAATCTGTCAATTGTCGCTCTATAGGCAGTCGATAGGCGAATATATATGCCATAGTTTTTAAGTTACTCGAAATGGAAAAGATCCTTCAACTGTGAGTACTGTCCCGACATTAAAATCACTTTTATGTCAATACAGGCTTATATCCTACAGCAGACACAAACGTGCCGTCCGAGGCGGACCGCCCCTCTGCCCCTCCCCCCTTTAACAACGTCACTGGGTCAGGACCAATAACATTGCAGATTCTTCTTTGGTTTTTATCAATAATCTGTAAATATATTGCAAGAGCAAGAGATACTCTTTCGTCGCTTATCGATTAAATGTTTATCTCGTGTTTATAACTGTCTCCTTTAATGATTGGACAAGAGAGAGAAGTTATATGCTCAATACTTAACCACAATGATCTTTTATCTCAAATGACGATAAGTTAACCTCTCTCCCAGCCGTCAGTTCTTTAATTAAATTTTATCTTAAAATTTGAATATGATGATTTTATTTACATTATTTACATTGTTCGGACTGTTGTCCTCAACTTTATTGTCATATTCACGATGTTTCGGCCGTTGTACGCCCCAGCCTTCTTCAGATGATTGGAATTTCGAACCGAACCCTGTATTTCGTGCACCGGGGTAGATTATTCTAATTCCACTCAAGGACATATGGCCCAGTAGATAAAAGCGTTGGTTGGGTCCAGTGACTTAACCTAAATGGTTGTGATTTCAATACCTGGCTATTGCAGTGGTGAACAAAAACGTGGAGAGTTGAGTTAAAGGGAGATAACTGAGACATCTGGACGAGGAATAGCACGTTTAACTAGAACAATAAATAATGTAAATAATTACAATACCTCATCGCAGAAATATAGACAGATATGATAGTTTTTTAAAAATAAAGTTCACTCAGTACAAGGTTTAAGAGCCACTCAAAGTAGAAAGTTACTGAATAAGGTGCGTGATATAAATGTAAGAGTAGGAAGTCAAACTATGGTGAATATATAATTGAACAAAATGCAATTGTACTTTTTTGTATCTTTTGAAGAATGAAGTTGAAAAGCAAAAAAGGAAATTATATATGGCACAACGTAATATTTCAATTGTCTGCCGAAGAATTTTTTTTTCAAATCTTTTTATCCGAATATCCCGAGACGAACGTAAGTAAATATTTGAAGACTTTTCTTGCCTCGACTAATTGGCAACCCTGATTCTTAAAGTCTTTGTTTTTCGGTGAACTAATGCAATTTTAGGAACTTCTCAAGTAAAACGTATAACCGTAGCCGACCAATAATTTTATCAGGTTAAGAATCATATTTTTCTCTTGTAAGGGATTGGAATTATGATTTGTCTGTGTGCCACAAACAGATTATTCTAATAAGCTACCTTGAATCCTGAAAATTGTGTTATATTATTAATTCGTTAGTTATTGCTGAATTCAGGAAACTGCCAAATTGTCTTAACCTTAGAAAAGTCAAATCTAACAACCGTTTTTTTAGTAATATCTTCCATTTAGTGTATTTCAGTGCATTCTTTGATAAAAGTTACCTCTCTCTCTCTCTCTCTCTCCATTATATATATATATACACACACACGCAGAAAAAAAAAGAAAAATACTGGATTTTAAAATTAAATACATATAAACTAGGGTTAAATAAAGACTTGGGTATTTTAAATCTTTATAAATATTTCAATCGTTAAACAAAAAAATTTTGTTAGATATAGTTAAAGATTTTTTTTAAACATCATCTAAAATATTACTACAGTTAGATTTACGTTAGAAATATTCAAACACAGTTGCATTCCATATCACGTGACGTCCGCGTATCGCGACGGACGCTACTAAATGTAAACAAACTTCTGAAAACAGCCATTTCTGATGAAAGATCGGGGCCGATCTGAAATATCAAATATATATATAGCATAATGAGAGGCCACGTATACTTTCTTGATATGTATATAATATCTGGATAAAATAAATGAAAACACCCAATTTTGTTTCATTTATTTTATCCAAATATATGTATATATATATATATATATATGGATGAGAATTCGACGGAATGGTAAGAATATAAAACAATTTGGAAAATTCTTATTTTGAAAAGATTTCACTGATCAAACTGATCATCAGCAAAAGAGATTGTATTTCAACTAACCCTACCATGGAGAGACAGCCCAGCACTCATATGAGTAAAGTCAATCACGTTCTCCTCACCAGTGTAAATTTGATTGAAATAAAATCAATATACATATGTCAATTTTAGACAATTGATTTTATTTTACTCAAATATACACTTGTAAAGAGAATGTCTTATTGTTTTATATTCTTACCATATATATATATATATATGAAAAATAAAGAATAATATTTTTTTTAAAAAAACCCACATTACAACCAAAAAAGTTTGCGGTACCTCTCTTCTTTTTAATATACACACTTTTCTCTCGTTGGAACCATTATAACCTCTTCATTTCATTTTATATATATATATATATATATATATATATATATATATATATATATATATATATATATATATATATATATACAAAAAAAACAATTTCTTACTTTTTTACCCAGAAAGAGTATATCCATTCGACTGTCATCCATTTCACACCCCTCCCCTGTCTTTTGATCCGGAGTAGAGGTTTATCCCTTGTTCCCTATTTAGGATTTGGTTTCCTGTTCGTTCTAAAGACTTTTCTTTCTCTTTCACTCTCAGTAGCCACTTGAGTTTTAGTGGCATTATTGCCTTGCTTGGAGGGAATTTATATATATATATATATATATATATATATATATATATATATATATATATATATTTTAATAATTTCTTAGTAATTTCTTCCTCAGTACTTCAACTGTCCTTTCGTTCTTTTATTTTCCACTTCCATGGATGTCATGTTCTTTGGAAACTTGTCGAGATCAAGTTAATGGCTTTTTAGGCTTCCTCCACGGAAATAGGAGTTCACTTTTTCAATAATAAGAATTATGTTACGGGGTTGCATCAGGATTTTAGAGATGCTTAGGTGGGGCATGGCAAAAAAAAGTTTGGAACCTCTGGTCTATTTTGTACATAAGTTCTTCGGAGTGAAAATATTTTAATAGTCATCTTATATGTTACTTAAAAAAAGCTGTACTTTATTCATTAGTTTCCTGAAAAGGCTTTTTGCGAAATGTTTGATTGTATTTTTACAGAGACATAAAAAGAAAACGAGTTTTTATAAGAAGGTAAAAGCGAAAAATCTGATTGACTTTTTAGGGACTCTACTTTCAAAGCAATTCGGTTTTATTTGGCTAGGTTTTCTTACACGACAGTGTCGTCAAAACTGGTCTTGTTCAGTAGATGACATTTTACTATTCTCCTAAATATTTTGCCTTTATTGTCATAAAAATCGGCTCTTTGGATTAATGCATGTATGAGTGAAGAGTTGATTGCTTTGCGTAGGAGTTCGTTTTTCTAAGAGAATTTCTTCAACCCCACAACAAATTGGTACTGACAAAAGATTTTAAAGGCGTTTTTGTTTTACAATGTAAGACCTGCCAAATAGAGCAAAGAAGTAAATAGAATACGCGCGTGCGCGCGCACAAACACACACACACACACAGAACAAATTGAATATTCCAGAGTTTTTATGAACTCAAAATTAAGAAACCAGTAAGTTTTTTCACATTGTACGGCAACATCATATCGACATCACCGAATATTTGAGTTGCAGTTCTTTGTTGTTTTATGGATTATATGCGTCTTCTATTGTTCACAGGAAATAGGGGGTGAAGAAAGAGAACAACGACAGTCAATGATAGCAAACTGTCACGGCAATTTGGTGTCATCTGACACTGACGATGGATGGAGTGACGGGGATACTGGGAAAAACAGACGACCGCCAGGTATGTACAAATGATAGACTGCATTATTGGCTATTCTTGAATCAATGAAAGTTTTAAAAAAAAAGGGGGGGCTTTCTAATCTGATATTTGAGGAGGGTTGTATCAATCCCAATGGGAAATCTTTAGATGCTCCATTTAATTACTTATTCATTCGTTCTTATCTTTTCTTTTTTTATTCTGACCTTGTAGGATTATGCGAACGCCATCTAAGGCACTTAATTTCTTATGTGGTAAAAAAAAATTGTCAGCCATTGAGTGGCAAATTCTGAGTCATGTTTATGTCAAGATAGAAAGCAAAGCTTCAGTCGCATTTTACGTTACTATTAGCAAAACTAAACTTTAAATCTGGAATGGGCAAACTTTTCCGACCAGTGGGGCGCATGAGATATGGCTCATCATAAATTGGGCCGTACTAAGAAAAATATTTTAAAAAATTAAAGCGAACATTTTCACGGCAGATCATAGGCATCTGCATTAGAAATAGGGTGGAGATTTGATATTTTTATTTAAGGAAAAGATTTTTCTGCAATTTAAAAATTGAAGATTTCGTAATAATATTATCACTGATGATACAGTGATTAACACATGCTGCTGTGATTGATTTGTTTCTAATATATTCATTTGAAAATAAAATATATATATATATATATCTTTTTAAAAGAAAAAAATATTTCTTCTCCAGAGAAAAAAAATATGAACGTTTCTCATTTCTGAAGCAAAATATTTCTACACGTATGATGTTCTTTAATGAAAATGGCCAATGGTTTAAAATACTGAGAACGTTACCGTCAACGGAAAATTAGAAAATACAAGAAACATTATAATTAATCATTGTTATATAAACGATTTAGTCGAACTGTACCCAAAGCACAACGGGAATTAATAAGTAAGGGAGGTTACTCAGCCATTTTATCGTTATTTGCATTTGATGCAAGCATCTCTCAACCTCTTGGCGTGAGAGAAAATGTGAGTGAACAAGCGAGAATGAAACAAACACATTTTAATAAACTTTAATTTCCTCATTAAATTCGGCGTACCGTATGACTTCTTTAAATTATCACCACCAGTGGCAATCACCTTGGTGTGTGTCTGGCTGACTATTTCTCCTGAGTCGCGAGTTCAGTCCTAACTGAGTGCCCCATACAAAAGCCCAATATTAGTCTAATAAGAGTTGGCATAAGCCAACTTGTATTTATACTGTTGATAACTTTTTGACATAAGCAAAGCGTTATAGGGGTACTCTTAACTTAAGATAACTATACGACATTATATGATTCATTCATTTTATTAAGTTAACGTATTTTGCGCCGCCGCTCTGGTCACCACTCCCCTCCATCTCACAATTGTTGTACATGGTGACATTCAAGGCAGAATAGTGCGGTGTCTTGCTAGTTTCCTTTCCACCAGGAATGTTGAGGTTGCCCCATCGCTAAACTCAAAGGTGGATTTATTTTTGGAGTTACCTTCTTCTAGCCTTTGCCTAAAGAGGCAAGACCTACGTGGCAGCGGGTGGTTTGAATTCAGTTTCCTTCTCTTAGACTGGTTACCACTTAAGGCTATAGGACCCAGTCTGCCGTGTTATTTTACCCATATGAGAAGACATGGATTCATACTTTTCCTAAGGGTATTTGTACGTAAGTGAATGTAATGAATTCGACCGGAATTCGAATTCGGCTCTCCGATTCCTCAATCTGAGCCGCTAACCATTACTCCACTGTGCCTTCACCATTATATGATACCGAGTTCGAATTTCAGACGAGTTTATTACATTCACTACCTCAAAAATTACAAATGGCAATATAGTATGTATATTATGTATTAGCAGTTAAAAACTTTAGACATTCAAATACAAATTATATTTCTCTGAATGTCTAAAGATTTTAACTGCTAATGTACAGTATACGAAATATATAGTCATTTGTAATTTTTTTAGGTAAAGGCTTTAATGGCGTCCACCAACTTGTAATAATTGCTTCTCTGGGAACACTTATTTGTAAAGGAGTAGCATTTATCACTGATGTTTTAAAGAAAGTAGTATCACAAATTTGCTTATTACGTCTATATCCACGTGCCATTCACTTCGTTGAGTACGATTCAATTGAAAAGTCAAAGTTCAATGCTGGTCGATCAACACGGGGGAGTAGGTGAAGTCATCTGTGTAAGAGTTTAACGTAGTTGTATTCTTCTGAGCTGTTACTGGTGAAAATAATACTTTACACAGCGAAAACTATTTGGATGGAATGTATATATGTATATACTAGCAGCATGGCCCGGCGTTACCTGTGCTTGATTCAAAAATCGTACGACTTATACAGCAACGTTGAGTTTAAGCAAGCGAATGACCCAATTGGAGTAAAGTGCCATGTAGATTTAAATTTTTCCCACTTGTGACGAATGCAGTTATCGATTTTTTTGCATGCTAGTTAACATTCGTGTCAGTCAGCTGTTGGCTCTCACGCTGGCCAATAGAATCTTCCTGCCTATTCGTGGCAGCCAGCTATAGGCTCTCACTCTGGCCAGTAGAAAATGGCCGCAAACTACATGAAAACTGCCGTAGAAGCATGAAAAAATCCATTATTATCGATGGGAGTTGGGAAATGCAACGTCGGTCTTGACCTTCTTGCTAACTTGGAGCATGTGCATGTAAATTTTGGTGCGGATTCGTCGAAAATTGCGGCCGTACATTCGTTACACACACACACACACACACACACATCCTGCCTTTTCTCGCCGAGTCTGATCGGTTAGAGTGGTAGTGTGCCGGGATCTTCCTAAAATTATAAAACTATTTTCACATCGTCAATTACACTTTACACTATATAGTAGCTGTAATTTTATACCGTTAACCTTTTTTCTTTTTTTTCTTTTTTTTTTTTTAGACAAACTAGGTTTTGCATTTATCATGCCAAATCTGTTAAAAGTTATTTTAATCTAAGTTCGAATAACGGGGGGGGATTTGTAAAATTCACTTACGCACAAATCCCTTAAAGAAGATATGGATCCAACTCTCCTATAGCTTAAATAGCAGGAAAGATTGTGCTTTCTAGCCTTGGTTAACAACCGGTCTAAGAGAAGTTATCTATGAATTTAAACCTGTGGAGGGCTATTTGGATACTTCATAGCACAATGTGCACTATTTCTCAGTTTTCTGTTATCTAGATCTTAGATCTACACAAGTCTTTGCTGCTATAATTAAATTATATCCCTGCTTAGTATGGTTCATGCTTAAAACTGAACTGTTAGGCACTCGAGACTGACGTTAAAGCTATATATATATATATATATATATATATATATATATATATATATATATATATATATCGTGTATTTCGGCAGCAATCCCTCTCCCTCTTTTATACATGTTTCATTAAGCACAACAGACATGGTACTGCGATTAAGCTTTTTATTTAATTTTTTTCTTGTATTCGAACAAGTGTTTTCTTTTCTGGAGTAGAGTGTTGGCAAAGTGTTGGCTTTTTCTTTGTTTTACGAATTTAAATACCCCTTAAGAAACTGTGTTCCTGATCAAACTGTGCTCATAAATAATTACATCGGTCACATTACTACATACCTATCCAGAAGACTTACGTTACACCTATCCAACCACAGCTCCACCAGAACCCATTTAAACACACACACAAACTTACCAGACTCCATCCGAAACATACTAGTAGAAAATTCAAGCATAATAACCTCATCCACATGTAAAAAAAAGATTAAAAGTTATGGAATAATAAAAAAGAAAAAGTCAACGCTCGGTAATATTAACTACGAACACGGACACAATGTGATGACTGTGTTCGGAAAATAAAACATCTCTATAACTATAGATACATATACACAATACATACATCCAGTTAAAAAGTAAAGATAAAAATATAACCGAAAGCACTCGGAATACAGAACATTCTAACAGTTTCTACACTCTGTGTCCAGAAAAGAAAACACTTGTTCGAACACAAGAAAAATTAACTAACAAACTTGGGCCTTCATGTCCGCCAAAAAACGGAGTGTCAGAAGAACAGTTTTTCCATTGACGCCGCAATTATTTTAACTACCTTCACACCTCAGCATTGTTTATTGTTTTATAAAGCGATTACTAGAATTGTAATAAAACTTAAACATATAAAATTGAATGTATACAGTTTTTTTTTTGAGAATTGAAAACAAAAATAATAAATACAATTTATTAGATTGTTTAGTTATACTATTTATTTATTTATTAGAGTATTTATTTATTAGAGTATTTATTTATTAGAGTATTTATTTATTAGATTATTTATTGGAATTGTTTGCAAAACATCGGCGAGTTGCCAATTTATTCGAACTTTATAAAATTGTCACATATTTTAATAATTTATTAAATGTTTATAAATTAATGAAGAAAAAATTGTTTTCATATTTATTTATTTATTTATTAATTGGTACATGATAAGTATTTCATTGCATTAGTTCTAATTGTATTAGTTTTAAGAATGTTGCAAATATAAAATTATTTTTGTAAACAATCTAATAAATAAATAGTGTTTGATAATATTGTAAATTTTCAAGAACAAAAAATGTATAAATTCACTTTCATCATATGTTCAAGTTTGAATTCAATTCTAATCATCGCTTTTTAAAACAATAAACATTGCCGGGGAGTGAGAGTAGTTAAAATAATAGCGGTGTCAATGGAAAAAAACTGTTCTTTTAACACTCCGTTTTTTGGCAGGTACGAAGGCCCAAGTTTATTATTAATTGCATGTAATAATATAATATAACAGTATTTTGATTTAACAAACAGTTTTGTTTCTTTCCTAATTTGGAAGCATTGTAATATTAAGGCTTTGGAATTACGAGGTAATTTAAATATTTAGTAAATTTGATTGGTTTGATTAATTTGATCCTCCAACTTTATTCTGGACACAATTTCGCTAATCTCTCTTCTTGTATCTGAAAAAAAAAACGTTTGTAAAAAAAAAAAAACAAAAAAAAAACAAATCTGTTTTATTAATTCATCTGTTTTCTTTTCCAGCTAAAGCCTTTGCAGCGCTCTGCAAGGGTTCGACATCACGGACGGGCAAGCACAAGAAGCCGATAATACACAAAATGTTCTTCTGCCCTCGGGATACAAAAACCGTAAACAGGTGCTTAGAGACGTCCAACATTGGACACATCCCCGACTGCACCCAGTGGATCGATTTGAGATCAACCAAACCGGAAATGGTCCAGTCAGACTTTGATATGCACCGGCAACAACAACAAATATTCTATACTCGGAGAATCCAGTGACTCTCCAGGCTCTAAACCACTATTCACCCAGTCTCTCCTCTCTGCAGAATTCTCAAAGCGCATTTCTGAAATGAAAAGTTTTCTATTTTCATGGGAAGAGAAGTCCCAAGATATTTTATAAAAAAAAATTTGTTTAGGCTGTCACACTTTTCTAAGGTTGAAGTTGATGTCAATGACGTTTCAATTGGTGATTTCTGTTTTTATTAATAATTATTTCACCAAAATATTTATAGTATAGGCTCTCCACATCTCAATTTTTATAAGGTGGTATTCATAAAAGATACAAATTTTATTGTAACCTAATTATGTACAATAGTGGATCATATGCAACATAGATGAATAATTAAACTAGAAAAACTGAAAATAAATACAATATATCTAAATAAAAAATTAGAGACATTACATCTTAAATAAATCCACAAGGTTTCGCGGCAATTTTTAACGTCAACTTGAGATTTTTCTTCTAAAAAAGTTGAATAATTTTAACACATTCAACATTATGGATAAAAGATAGTGAATTTTATAAAGTGTTTTTTCGAGACTTAGCATGAGAAAAAACAAATTCACGGGTTTGAACGACAAAAAGAAGACCCCCAGAATGATATCAACATCCGCGAAAATTTGTCATCCTTTAATAGTAAATTGTGCTTAGTTTACTTTGTAACGTATATAAATGTAGGTAGAAAAAAGCAAACGTTGATAAGCTAGCGAGGGTCAAAACGCGTTGTCTGGGGCCCCCAGTTAGGCTTCCCCCATGGTCGGGAGGTTCTAGGGTAGTATGCTCCGAGCCCGGTGTAAGTGCGGATAGTGAAAACTGAATAACCACAAATATGAATGTAGTTAGTGTTTTTGATGAATAAATTCTTAGAAAAAAAGAGAGTGGTAATATATACATATATATATATATATATATATATATATATATATATATATATATAGGAAGAAATGCAACAAAATTATAATCTGCGTTTGTTGTATTTCCCACTACTCTCTATATAGAAAAGATTGTCTCCTTCGATAAAACTCTTAAGCTGAAGAAGTTCCTTCTATGAACCAAATGTGTTGGAAGTTTCGATTTTATATATATATATATATATATATATATATATATATATATATATATATATATATAATGATAAAATATCATTTTAATCTATGCCATATTTATTGGTAAATATGCTCATTATCCGGAATAGAACTTATGTAAGTATAAAAATGGACACTGATGTCAACACCGAGCGGCGACAGCCTGTTTCATGCTTGTACGCAATCTTCAGGCTATCTGCTCCACAGTCATAATAAAGAACATGTGCCTTACAATAGGCAATGAACATGCATTCTTTTTTTTAAATCAGAGAAATGGCCATCTGATGGCCTGAAGATTGCGTTCAAGTATGAAACAGACTGTCACCGCTCATTGTTGATCTCGGTGTCCACTTTTATATTATATATAAATATGTTCAAATCAGTGACTGCATAGTCAAACATTTTGACGACAGATATTTACTTATATCGCAAACAGAGTTTTTTTTTTCTATATCTAAACCACTATAAAATTCATTTTATCAGACATCAAAGAGTTCAATTTCGGGTGAAGAAGCTCGAACAAAACTAATTGAAACCTTTCAACTTCAACTTCTCTTTAGAATGACGATACAGTTAAAACAAACTTTTTTGCAAAATATCAAATCGTGTATCACGATAACCTTTGAACTGCAAAAAGAAAAATGAAAAATAAACGAACAATTTCCTTAATTGAAATGTATACCGAGTGAGTCAAAAGTCCCGCACAACAGAAATAAATTAGTTTATGTGCATATAAATATTTTTTTTTATGTTGTTTTAATAAAAGACATACTTTTACCCTTTTTAGGGTGTTGGGTTACCAAATATGTGTTGGCCGACTTTGGTAGTATCTGGCCATTGAAAACAATTATCCAAACATAATAAAAAAGATCATGATCAAGTCGGAAGAAGGTAAATGAATTTTTTTTTTTTTCTAGAAAAAATATGCTAACAAAGCATAAAATGTGTTATATTCCTTCTTTCCGGTCTTGAAAATCAAAATATGGGGATGGTACAAAAGGCTGTCGTTGCTCACACGTCCGTCACCTTACCTTGCAAAAGGCTGTGTCTAACCATGCGTCAGGAATGCATCATCTCTTCGCGGTGTCTATCCGAAGACTGTCTCTGTAAAAACCGATCTCCATTGCTTGGGCATTAAGAGTCACATGCTCAACCAAGCGAGGTGCATTTTAATTGGGGAAAAGGAGTGAAAGTTAATCCAACAAGGTTATTTGATCTTTACGCAGACTAAGGTAGGTGTGAAATCTTATTATTACTGCCATGAAACATTGATCAGTGATGCCACCTTCACAAAAAAGGCTGCTAATTATCAACCAATGATTATGCCAATGGGCAGGTGAGTTCATAGTTTGCTAAGGTCTTATCGCTCTTGTGACATAGAAAAGGTCTGCTTGGTTTATTACTGTCTTTTCACTTTATGTTACGCCTTTGGTGAATAGACACCAACCAGACTGCCATTGTTTGGTGTAACATCATGCAAATTGAGTCTGCACAAACACAAATTGCCATTTTCTATCGTACATATTCTAACATCGCAAATTTTCATTTAGTGTGCGGTAGATCGATATCTTTGTGGGTCTTGGAAAGTTCGGCACGATTTCCATGATTTCCTATAGAGTTAACAGTTGTACAGAAATCTTTCATATTCTTGACTAAAGATCTTTGATAAGATCATTGTTTTGTCATAAGTTTGAAATGACGATTGACTGCTCCAGTGCACTTTGACAACTCTCATGATAAATTGGCATCTGATTCTTTTGTTATGTACAGAAACTACTCTTTAACCCAAAATCTTTGTCTGAAGTGCTCAATCAAATATCATTATACACATAGTATACACAACCAGCGTCAATGAATTCATATTGATCCGTAACAAGATTATATATATATATATATATATATATAAAGAACAATATCGAAGGAAAATGTATGACAAAGTGAGAAAAGTTTTGTGACGCATTTCGTCCTTTAGGAGTTCATCTGACTAAAATTATTATGCTGGTGCGACTACGCATGTGCACGAACCAGGGACGCTGGGAATTTATTTTTTACTCATATTTTTTTTTTTTTTTTTTTTTACATTTCACCATTCCTGGCTGAAGTTCTATTATCACAGTGTGGAATATCTACTAACTAAAGTGATGGAAAGAAAAAAAAAATCTCGATAAAATCGGCTAGATAAAAAAAAAAAAATTAAATGAAAATTCTCAACATTCCTCGTTCATGCGCATGTATAGTCATACCAACATAACAAATTTAGTTCGATTAAGTCCGAAAGAACGAAACGCTTCACAAGAAAACCTTTTCTACTTTGTCATACATTTTCCTCATATACATACATACATACATACATATATACATATATATATATATATATATATATATATATATATATATATATATATATATATATATATATATATTAAGCCATCAATTCATTTTTTTGAGCCGATATTGTTTCTAAGTACTATAAACGTTTTATTTAGTGGCCCAAACTAGCCATTCTTGATTTTTAAGCAGTGAAATTAATGTCTACCGACCTAAAGATCGAAAGTCTTAATAAATAGAAAATGTGCCTCTCGATAGCTTTTATAAATCATTTCACTGATTTATAAGAAAATGCAGGTTCATTACCTGCTGGGAGACATATTTTGTTTATTATGACTTTTGATCTCTAGGATGGGAGACATTAATTTCAGTGTTTAAAAACACAGGAATGTCTACTCAAACACGTTTACCCACTAAATATAACGTTTATAGCCATACATACATCAGCTAAGTGACAAACTTTATTTGTATTAATCATATATATATATATATATATATAATGATGAGGATAATGATCCCTACTGCAGTGTGAAAATTAAGTAGTAGCTGTACTTATATTTTTATAGTTTATAAAACATCTATTCTTTATCGAGTATTTTTAACCACCAATTTTAAAGATTGTTGTTTTATATATATATATATATATATATATATATATATATATATATATATATATATATATATATATGTCAATGAAACATGGTTTCGAACCTCGCCGTGGTTGATGTGTCAGGAGGGTGACTTCTTGATGCTATCAGGTTTGCGGAACATTTGGAAAGTGGATAAAACCCATGCCACGAATTGATCTAAACCTTGTGAATCAAATTGTCTAGACAGAACTATTTAGAAGCCGTTGATGTCGATGCTTGTGCTAGCACGAAGTCACAAGTCATCGTGACTGAGGATTTGAGCGTACTGGCGTTGTTCAAGGTGGTGGTCAAGATTTTTTTTGTAACTAAGGTCTCCTCATAATAGTTATAGTATGAACCGCAGGTGGGCTCTGTGTCTGGTGAAAAACAGAAATGTCCCTGAGTAGATGCCTTCAACAGGAACTGGTTAACCGCCTGAAGAGACTGGTATGCTCGGAAAACGATTGTAGCCGTCTCATCAGCCTCTGAATCAAGCATTATACATTTATAAGATAATCAATTATGCTCTAGTTTTATATATATATATATATATTTGCATGTGATGATAACAAAAGACCACTGAGAGACAAGTTTTAAGATCACCGTCAATTGTAAAAACCGTCTGCACGTTAAGAGTTCTTTGCTTGAACAAGTGACATTGACTTCATTCAGATTATACTTTGGTGCGCGACTTTTAACTCATTCTCTGTACAATTCATAGATGGAAAAGCAAAAACACACACTGATACAATTATATAATGGAGAATTTTACTTTTGAAATCGTCGCTAAAACTGGGGAGAACAGAACTGGCGAAATGGACGAAAAAATATGACGGACTTGATACGAGATATTGATCTCCAATGAAAGATAACAATTACCAGAGGCTTTTTTTTATGGTCGTTGAACTGAAGATTTACTATACCGAGGCTTCTGTCAATATTGCCAAATATCTTATTCTCATTATTATTATTATTATTAACAACAAAACCACTGTCTATGAAGAAAGAATACAACGCAATTCTTCAGATCTGTAATTCAAGTTTCCCTGATCCAGTCAAGCAGACGATCTGGTCAGAGTTGCGCGCCCTGCTTATGAATGAACTAAATTCAACGTTCGCTCTCCATCTCTTCGCCATTTTTTGAGCCCTCACATAAATCAGAGGCAACACATTTCGCTCCAAACGGTGATTTATTTTATGTTTCTGTGTACCTTGTATATATAAACACACACACACACACATATGTGTATATACTTTCCCTTACACTGTATTTCTATCCCATATCTCCTGTTTCGACATTCATTCGTACATTTTCTTCTTCTCGGTACATTTTGTCTTCTAAACACACACAAGCCACCATCTTTTCCCTTTTTCTGTCACATAATATGCCTCACCATTCTTTTTTATTTTTCAGTTTCTCTCTTAATGTTTCGTCTCCTTTCTTTCTCTTTCTGTCCAGCTCTTTTTTGATATTCTTGCATCGTGCCGATAAGTTTTAATCCTGCGCACAATAATAGAACATTGTATCACGAATATATTTTCTTCCTTTTACCTCCACTCTCTCTCTCTCTCTTTCTCCCCTCTACCCCCTCTCACTCTTTGTTTCTTTCACCCCCACTCTCTCTCCCTTTCACCTCCACTCTCTCTTCCTCACTCTCTCTCTCTGTTTCACTTCCCCTGTCTCTCTCTCTCTTTCACCTCCAATCTTTCTCTCTCTTTCATACCTATGACTTGTTTCTGCAACTTTCTTTCTTTCTTTCAATTCACATATATTAGTGCATCTCACCTTCACTGCCATGTTTTTTACTAATGTTCATGCTATATAAGGCCCAAGAGCAACTCAAGATAGAGTTACTGAAGGAAATTGTTGTGTGAGCGGTAAGAGGATATGTGGGAAGCATAACGGTTAACCCTAGACAAACAGGTTAAGATTATGGTTGTCAGGGAAGAGTTCTCTTGGTTTTAGCTGTTTGTGGAAGAAGCTGTTCCAGTGATACATATTCTGACGAATGGAATATGAAGGGAATTGGGGTAGGTTCGCCTCAGTGTACATGGCATGGCAGATCTTAGCTGTGAGGGTTAGTGTTGAGGGAACTAAGAAATATAAGCTTATTTTAATATTTTCCATAAAAATAGCAATAGAGTAGTAAGAGGCTTGCAACGTTTTTTCTATGGGAAAGGGTTTGTATGCTGGAAAATAATTCATCACCCACAGGGCCTGTAGACGATTTTGAACTCTACTAAGCCTGGAAAGCGAAAATTGAGAAGGCCCAAACCCAGATATGGCTGAAGTACTCCATTTCTTTGGCCTGTAGATGTTTTAGGTAGGTGTTTATTTAGCGGCATATCAACTACTTATGGGTCATTTTCTTGTAGTATTAGTAATATCTTTTACAAAAATGTATTGTTGGTAATATTTTTTTCGTTACAGATAAGTATTGCTGGCAATTTTTATTTATTTATTATTTTTTTTTTTTTTTTAAATATATTGCTGGTAACTTTTTTACAATGAGTGTATTGCTGGTATTTTTACTATAAAAATGTTTATACTTTCATCGTCTTTTTACCTCAGTTTGGAGATTAACTATTGACCCATTGCTGGGATCCTAACAGGTGCTACCACACGTTTTCAATCTCGTCTGGCTCTTGTAAAGGTAGAGGATAGCATGGGTGGCATAGGGGACCGACCATTTTCCCAGTATCTTTAGCGATGGATCTTATATACTAGTTCCACTTGAGGTCTGGGGAGAGCTTAAGTCTCAATAGGCGTTCAAGGCAATGGGCCTCTCCGAGAGAACATCCGTTCATTGCAATAAAGAAAAATTCAGGGCCTGTTCAGTGACGGTGAGACGTTACTAGTTTGATGGTTGAGATATTGTATGTGACCAGCCAGTTTTTGCCCCCATTGAATTGCTTAAGCAAGGTTAGAGGTGCCAACCTCTGGTTATCTAGAATTTTAGAGATGCTCGCAAATACCATTGTATCATCTGTATAGATATCCACAAAAGTTCGGAGTATATTTTAGGTATATCATTAATGTAAAGCAGAAGGAGAGTTGAACCGAGAAGCGAACCTTGGGGAACACCAGCATTGATCTCATGGGCCTCGGAGGACTAACCGTTAACAAATAACTTTATGGACCTACCCGTTAGGAAAGACAGTGATCATAAATTGCTGGCACAAAAATATCTACTGGTCATTCAATTTTTCTTTCTACCACGCTTTCTATAGCGAATAATGTTTCTGTATTGCTCTGTGGTATGAGATGCGAATTTGAGCCTTGCCAGAAGTTACTCTTGAGCATTAGTCCAAAAACCGATTTAATTTGAACACACATACGCATATATATATGAGAGAGAGAGTGATATTTAATGAAAATAATAATTTATATGCAACTGACATATCAAGAAAGGGAATGTTTTACGTTAAAAAGATATTAGTGTTCAATGCCTAAATAATGCAGAGAAATCTAAAATCCTTTAAAAAAACAAATACACAGTAAGTATACTTTCGACTTCCAATCTTTCAGGATTCAAGTGCTACACGATATATATATATATATATATATATATATATATATATATATATATATATACATACATATATATATATATATATATATATATATATATATATATATATATAATGGATGTGTGTTTAAAATAGGATATAGAATCCCGACACAGTTTTGAAGAAATTTGGCCAATGGAAAACGTTTCATTAAAACTAGATTTGATTACGCGTTTCACATGTCTCGGCTTCATCAGATCTAAAAAAAAAGAATGAAAATTTCGAGCCATTCTTAATTCTTAATTCGATACTAAAATGTTGGGGGGAAAATATATTAATAACTTTCGACATGAACTAAGAATTATAAAAAAAAAATTACAAAATAAATATTAACGCCGTTTTCAGTCACTCATTTTCATTCTTTTCTTTAATCACGAGAACAGCCAGCTTCGGGAAAACGTACTATGATTCATTATTTAAGCATAGACACCGATACACACATACACACATCCTTGTAACATGACCAGCCCAGCGAAGCTGTGATTGCATCAGGAAAGTCTCACTAGTTTTTCCAACATCCGACTGAAGTGTTTTACTTCAGGATTAAACATACACTGTCTAAAATTCATTTTTATACATTCGAGTACTTTTGACTGTCACTACACTAGAGTTATTACCAAGAATTCCGAGTGATCAGTATGTTTAGCAAAAAAAGTTATTTTTAGCAGATGCCCATGTTTAAGTAGACGTTCCGTTTATTTATTAAACAGTATATTTATTTATTTTCGTCGATCCACCTGAATATTCGAGAAATCTTATTAAAGAAAAATTTGAAGAATGTGGCTGGCTGAGCATGTCACAGCTTATGAAGTTTTCTCCTGTGAAGGAGGACACAGGTTCGAATCCTACCGGATTTATCGAATGTTCAGGCTAATAGACGAAAATAAATATATTATTTAATAAATAAACGGAACATCTACTCAAATATTGATATCCATAAGTTGCCTCTGTGGCTGTTGATTAAACGCAAATGTGCCTGAACAGGTGTCTGTAATAGTCATTGGCCACTCATCCTAGCAGGCGGTTAAACTAGGAAACAGATAGCCAACCATCATACATATACTTGGAATATCTGGTGTGCTTTGACTGCTCGACCATGGAGAGTTTCACATTTAAATTTGCCTTTAAGGTAAATAAAACTGTTAGATTTTGAGGCTCTCCTCTGCCGAACAGTCAAAGCAAGCTGGATTAGACGGTAGAACCTCCTGAAAAGGGAGGCGCAAGTTTGAGTCCTATCTAGAGGCACATTCCATTTACTAAGTGTTCTTGAATGCGCAGGCCGGTAGATGAAATAAACACTGTTTAAATGGACAGAGCGTCTACTCAAATACGGATATCCACTAAAAATAACATTTGAAATAATAAAAAATATGCCGGATTAAAAAATAAAATCGATTAATTCTTTCGAAATTACTTTGTTTTCATTTTGGATACGAAACTGGACAGATATGACTTTCTGGAAAATCTAAACGAGTGAATCTGCTTTAAGATATATATATATATATATATATATATATATATATATATATATATATTAAAGAAAAACAAAACCGTTGGTTACACCAACGGACACCGGACATAACCTAAAACTCTTATCCAGATACAGTCTCAAATAAAACTCAAATAGTGAAAAAGAAAGAGAAAAAAAGGCTTAAAAGCAAACTTACCTACTCAGTGCTCCAAGCCCAAGGACAGATTACCTAGATCAAGAAAAATAAACGTTTATCTACGTTAAATCCTGTGAAAGGATAGCTCTAGTCGTAACTCGAGTTTTACGCTCACGTGATCTTCAGACGTCTTGAACGTCATCTGAAGACCGCGTGAGCGTGAAACACGAGTTACGACTAGAGCCATGCTTACATACATACATATACACACATATATATGTGTGTGTGTGCGTGCGCGCGCTCACGCGTGTGTGAGTGAGTTTGTTTGGAGTGTATGTACATTGTAACGTACACATATATATATATATACATGTGTAGGCATCTATGTTCATATGTATACATACATATAGTGACACCTATGTATCTATTTTTGCATGTACGCTCACACACACGCACACACACACTCACAGACACACACAGACACACACACACACACACACACACACACACACACACACACATATATATATATATATATATATATATATATATATATATATATATATATATATATATATAGGATTAATGCAGATATAAATTTTCTCAGTTAGCTGATTGATGTTACTTTCACCATCCCGACTCAAGATTTTCGTAGATGGGCCGTCCAGCAATTGCTCCGTCCACTCATTAGGGGATACAAGCAATAAATAAATAAAAAAAAACAAAGGAAAACTACAGACCAAGTTCATCTTCCTCATAAACTGTCATTCATCCCTGTACTTCGCTGCTATTAACAAACATTCATTTTTCTCTCCTAATGGTGGCCATTCTGGTCGAAACTAGTCAAGGGACCTAATTAAAAAATAAAATATATATATATATATATGTGTGTGTGTGTGTGTGTGTGTGTGTTATTTACTGTACTTATATTCGGACTATTGTCCTCATCTTTGTTGTTGTTCAGTTCAAGATGTCCTGTAGGTTACACAGATCGATATACACCTGAGGAAGGCCGGAGAGCACAATGGTTGAAACGTTGTAATAACGACAAAAAAGATGAGGACAATAGTCCAAATATAAATAGTATAAATATTGATAACTAATCAACCTAGACATTCAGATAGAATTTATGTGTGTGTGTGTGTGTGTGTGTGTGTGTGTGTGTGTGTGTGTGTGTGTGTGTATAAAGTTATGTGTGCCTTGTACTTTTTCTTTTATTGATCTAACAACTCCCCATAAAAAAATGCAGACATGAAAATCAAAAACAATGTGTCTATGAGAACAGCTACAGATCATCTAGCGCAGGGGTTCAAGCTCAAGGAGACAAAAAGGGCCATTACGTGCTGGAGAAGATGTGCAGGTGGGGGACGCATTGGTTGGGTTCCCAACCATAGTATCTACTGATTCCCTTAAAAAGAGGTTCCCAAACAAGAGTCCACAGACTCACGAAGTTGAATTAAATCAGTTTGTAATTCTGACTTATAGGAACAGTGAAAGAGGGAAAGAGGTGGTGTAGGCAGGAAAGATTTTGTACAGAAAAACTATAAACAAATTATATTTTAGCTCTTTTATATTATAACAATAAAGACAACAAGGGGAACAAAACAAATGCTAGGCTCCTAAATTTAAATATTTTTTAAATCATTTCACTCCAAGCAAGGCAATAAAAACGACTAAGTCTTAAGGGGCTACCGAGTTTGACAGAATGTGAGAAAGCAGAAAACACTGTCAAGGAGAGAAAACAATAAAAAAAAATAGAATTAGGAAAACACAAGATAACGATTGACATTGCATTTAAATGTTTGAAGATCAAAGTTGACTAGGAAGCAAGAAGCCGGAAGAGAGTTCCACAAGCGAGAAGTGCGAGAGAAGAAATTGTTAGCATAGAAGTTATTGTTACATCTAGCCATTCCAACTGTAAAATGATGAGACCACGCCCCCATCTTGTTTGGATTGACATAACAAATTCTTTCTATCTCTATTTCCTCCTGAGCTATACCTAACCTTAAAAATGGCAGGTAAACGTTGACTGAACATCTACACTAAATGAGTAAAAAATGAAAAAAATTCATTTTTTATAAGGGTCCGTTTTTATAATAATTTTCACTATAATTATAAACAAAGACTCTAAAAATGATATTTTTTTTTTTTAATCGTATCTCCCCAAGCAAGGCCGGAGGCCACTATCACGCAAGGGGTTAAAGAAGGGTTGGAGGAAGAGCAGATAGGAGTGGCAAGGGAGGGGATGTGGTGAAAGAGAAAGACAGTGGGTCGATCAAGGCAAGGGAGCGAGAGCTGATAGGAATGAAAAATGAAAAGGATGTGGAGAAGGGAAGTGAATAGATCGCAACTGGAGATGTCGATTGACGCTACACTTAAACCGTTGGAGATTGTATTTGTCAGGGAAACAGTAATAGGGAAGGGAGTTCCATAGGCGAGATGTGCGAGACATGAAGCTATTGGAGTAGAAGAGACGTCTACATCTAACAGATTCTTTTAGATTAAAAAGATAAACGAAAAAGAGAAATAAAACAAAGTTAGTTTTCTAGATTTAAATAACACTTTCTCTCTAATTTGTGCAGTATTTTCATTTGACTCATCTGAAGAAAATTCAGAAAAATCTTCCTCTTCAATACCGTCTAAATTGATTTATGTTTAAATTGAAATAAGTGAACGCTCTGGAAGCCGTGTTGAAACTGATGCACGTGCGGGTGTCGATATATAGTAACTTCATGATCCTAGAATTGTCAATTAGTTATTTAGACTCGAATCGTGAATGAATGATGCTCGTATCACTGAAAAAAAAATGTTTAAATCGAGGGTTTAAAACTCAGGGACACAAAAGGGGCTATTACGTGCTGAGAAAGGGGTCCTTCAGAAGCAAACACGTCATCTGGGTATTACCAGCGGAGAGGGAATCAACGACAGTGTTGCGAGGACATCAACACCCGAGACAGAAGTGCATTTTCTCGCATTAAAATTAGTTTATATCACATTCACAGATTTAGTCAGGTGCTCAATAACACCCAGTCATGATGATGATGATGATGATGATAAGGATGAGGATGACATATAGACGTGTTTAGGTCACTAATATAATTACTCATTGTAATTATTCATCTTTTAAGAAACTTTTTATAACTTATTACAAAACTTTCAATATTTCACTTTCTATAATCCTTAAACAGTGAGAAAAGATTTCACAGTTCAAGAAAATTTCTTTATTTATGTTTATTTTCACCTTTATGGATAGGATATCAATTTCCTAACCAGAGTGACGTGGACCCTGTGGACGGTATCCCAACCATAGGGTCCGCGGACTTACGAGATGTTTTTAATCACTTTAAATGCAATGTCAGTTGTCATGTTTTGCCTTTTTGATTACTGTTATTTTTATTATCCTTTCTCTTCAGCAATGTTTTCTCCCCAATTTTCTCTTTGTTTCTTTCACCCAATTGTCTTTCATCCTCAATAATTCCTTGAGTCTTAGTGGCTTTATTGCTTCATTTGGGGTGGAATTATTCTTAAGAAAATAAATAAAGAAAAATAATAATTAAATATTTTTTAAAAAGACCTAATGTATATAGAATGATAATGTTATAGACAAGCGTATGGTTGGAAGACAGAAATACGACAACAGCAGAAATAGATTTAGGTGATTTATTTCAATAGGAATGTGTGGTTTTGGCACAGCTACCTTGTGGTATAGTTCATAAGCCGGCTGCCGATCCGGGTTGATCTCTCATAGTAGTCCCCACTAGTTGGCGTGGCGTTCCTCCTGCTGACTGCTGCTGACTGCCCAGACTGACCGTGACAGATCTCTTCCCCGGCCTCCTGTTGACTGCTTTGTACTTCCCCGTGTGATCCTTTTTTATGGCGTTTTTTAATGGCTTAACGGGCTCGAAAAATGACGCGAGTATAATTAGGAGGGAAGCATTTTTATTGGTCGAAAAATAGAAGCACTTTGAAATATCATTTTATTTTTCGACCGGAACTCGTGCGTCGGGCCTATGCGTAAACGACGATAATGGTCATTTTGTGACGGGGCCTTGTCCCGTTCACATCCGACTCTCGCTCTTGAGTATGTTAGTTTATTTTCCTACAAATCAGCCGAGATATGTCTTATTTTATTTCATAACAATAAGCAGTAGCATTATTCGTTTGTACTTATGTACCTACATTGTGTTATAGTCCTTAAGCTCTCCCAAGCACATATTTTAACAGGTTTATTTACCTTTTTCTTTATCGTTTTTTTTAGTCAATTCACCCCAAGCAAGGTGATAATGCCACTAAAACGCAAGGTGCTACTGGGAGTGAAAGAGAATTAAAATACTTCAGAAGGAACCGGAAACTCAATCCTAAACAGGAAAAAGGGAATAAACCTCTACTTCTCAAAAGACCGGAAGGAGTGCGAACCTTTCTACGCCTCTCGAGAGAAAAGATAAATAAATGAATTGTAAATAGAGTTTAGGCGGAGACGTTAGAAGTATAGAGTTGAAGTAGACTTTAATGTGGTATTTTTGGGCGATAAGAATTATGAAAGAGTAGAGAGAGAGGGGTAGAGAATTATGAAAGAGTAGAGAGGGGCGTGAGAGAATTATTAAAATGTAGACAGAGAGGGGAGAGAATTATTAAATAGTAGAGAGAGAGGGACAAGCAGATAAGATTTGTACATATTCCAGTCGTTCGTGTTTATTAAGTAGATCTTTTAAAAAATTACATTTAATTTTTTTAAATAACCATCGATTGTCAAAATGAGAGACAAGAACATCAATTCATGCAGAAATCGTCCTTCAGCATCAAATTCAAGTTTTCTTCCCTTCCCTGGAGAGGAACAAAAAACAGACGTCGCTAACTTTAAAATTGTTTGACTGTTTGTAGCCCCTGTTAGAGCTCCAGCTATGATCAAATAGTGAACACCCAAATAAAAGCAAAACTCTATGAAAGTATAAAATACATTTTTATAGTAAAAATACCAGTAATACATTTTTATAGGAAACAAATTATCAACAATACATATTTACAGTAAAATTACCAACAATACATATTTATAGTTAAATGACCAGCAATACATATTATAGCAAAATGACCAACAATACATATGTAGCTGAAGGCATACAATTGCATTCAAAATATCTTTAGTTGAAGCTATAAAATTGTGATCAAAATATTTAGACTTCGGCATTAAATAACCCATAGAGACTGATATACCGTTAAACAAAATTAACCAATGATCTTCAGAAATTTAAATGCAATGTCAGTCGCTATTTTCTGTCTTCCTGAACCCATTTGTTTTAGTGTCCTTTCTCCTAACTAAAGTTTTCTCATTCTCTTCAACTCTAAGTAACCCATTTACGTCTTAGTAGCATTAACGCCTTCCTTGATATGAAATGATTGAAAATAAATAGATAATACTGCGTCTACTGTTGGTTTCTTGTAATTTAAAAAAAAAATCTTCAATGTCATCATCACAAACAGTATAATATTTATATTGCATCTTAGTGGCATTATCGCCTTACCTCGGATGAACCGGTCAAAAAAACATAAACAAATCATGGTTACAAATATAAAGTGTAGTATACATGTAAGCGTGATTAATTCAAATTGTGCTACATACGATCTACATCTGAGCACACACAGACACACACACACACACACACACACATAAATGATGTCTGATACTACAGAACTTGTAAATAGTTTTGCAGACAAAACCGCATATTTTTTCCATAGACAAACTACGAGGAAACGAGGAACTGCGCTTAAAATACAATTTAATATTAAAAAGGGAGAAAAAAATAAATTAAAGAGGCGGGGGGGGCAAAAAAGACAGAATAAAGTAGTTCCAATGAGTAAAAAAAGGAAAAGCCACAATTGCTGTATTTTCGAGCAATAAATCTCGAGTATAAAAAGGAAAATATAGATTCACAAGCCTCCCAGTAAAGAAAGAGAACGAATAAATTTCTCTTTCTGTCGGCACAAAGTAGTTCCTCGATTCCTCCAAGTTTGTCTATCAATCCGCGATTCTCGTTAAGATTTTACTAGACGCCAAAGATTCTTCTGATGAAGTGTTAGCCGAAAAAAGGTTACCTTTTAGAGAAAATATTTACGCTCGTGTATGTTTATATGTTTATATATATATATATATATATATATATATATATATATATATATATATATATATATATATATATATATGAGTGACTCTTTTGGTCTCTCGGTCGTAGTTCATTCGATACAGATCTCCGCCACTTTTCCTGTTCAATTAATCTCTCTACGACTGTCCTCCTTCTCCTTCTCCTCCTCCTCCTATGTTCTCCACGTACCGTACGCGCTGAAGCAAGAAACTCAGGTTTGATTTATTAACGAGCAAATATTTGCGACTTTATCAATTTCTTGAATATATACAGGGTGCGAGGGGTAAAAATGTCGCCATTTTATATTTTTAATTTCGCTCATGCGCGTTGTTTGTTTTCGATTTTCTCGACTGCACACTATAATAAAAAAGAGCACAGTGAAGCAATTCACTCCGCTAGAAATTTGGAAACGACATGCTGCACTGCATGGCATTCGCGCCGGAAGCTACAATACGAATATTTCAGATTGTCTGGATATCAATCTGAGGACAGTGCAGAGGACTTGGAAAGGGTTGGTTGAGTTTCATAGTGATTACGAAAGTACGGCAGCTCGGAAAACTCGCTTTAATCGTTCTGATAAGAAAAGAACTCACGAATTTGTTGGTGAGGGCAAACTCAACACAGAGGCCTACATCAATGGATGTAGTGCTGCTCTGAGTCAAGAGGGTAACTGCTGGAAGACCCTATGTCTGGCAAAAGTACTCTGCACCATGGCATACAAGCAGGAGAAACCAGTCATGACTGTCAGACAATTCTGGCGACCACATCATCCCTTACATTTGACCAACTAGCTCCCCAGACTGCTGCCATCTTGTGTGGAACGCAGTTGAGTGAGAGACCAACAAAACTCCTTGTAACACCAAAGATGAACTGACGGCAAGGATTATGGCAGCATTCACCAACTTAAACAAGGAGACCGTCCAGAAGGATTGCGGGACATTCCGAAGTCATCTGGAGGGCATGGTTGAAGCCAATGGCGATTTTATTGAATAAATTTACTCTTTAGTATTTCAAGATATTTTTGTGTAATTTTGGTAAATATATCTGTTAAAATGATATGTCAGTGTTATTTTCGTTTTTGCGTAATTTAGACGACAATTTATCCATCGCACCCTGTATATAGTAAAGAAAAATGAAAACGTAGCTACCCTGGTGTTGGAAATAGTTAAAATTTTCCCAACACATCCAAATTTCTGTATTCGACGAATGCTGACATTTGGATCTGCTGGAAAAATTCTATTTCGATCACAGGAAGCTAGGATTTTTAATGTTTATTGTTTATTTGATTCATTGATTCGTTTTCCACGGTTTATCAACCCTTTGCTGGTTATTTAAAGCTAGAATATATTTTTAGAAAGTAATATTTTTTTTTTAGATAATAATAGTTTTGAGTGATATACGTAATACTAATTAATTTATAGTTGGGAAAAGAAGAGGTAGATTCATACCTTTCCTATAGGACATTTGCGCGTAAGTGAATATAACGAACCCAACTGAAATTGGAAATCGGCTCCCCGATTAACAATTCTGAGCCATTATCCATTACACTGCCCGCACCTCCATCTAGGTACTGACCAGTTTCGACGTTGCTTATCTTCGGTGATCGTACGGGAACTGCTTTTTCAACGCGATATGGCTGTAAGCCTTGATTGTTTAACTAGCGTAACGGTGATGTTCACCCTGTACAATGTGCAAGAGTCTCTCGAGGTAGAGGATTAGACATTAAGAGGTACAGTTTATGGGGATATGTGAGGAAGATAACGCTTAACCCTAGACTTGAACAGGTTGATAGATCACAGATTGGGGAAGCATACTCCTGGGGGTCGGTTCCACAAAGCAGCGGTACGTAGGAAGAAGTCGCTCGTGTGGAATTTATATCTCATTAATGGAATAAGAATGAAATGAGGATAGTTCGCTGCTGTGTGCCTGGCCTGTCGGGTCTTAGTCGTGGTGGTCAGATTCTCTCTTAGTTCTTATGCTGAATCATGCTAGAACTAAAGTCCGTATAGAGTTGGGTAATGTTTAGCTTAGTGAACTCACCTAGCTTCTTTTATATGCCATGTCCCTTCAGGACGTACCCGATCATGGCCCTACACCTCCTCCTGTCCCTTGTAGCCCTTAATAAGTTTTGTCTTTTTGTTACCCTGTTCCGCCATCCACTTTGCTCAAGCCCATTAAGTATGTCACGCGTTGCTTTCCCCTGTCCCCCTTTCCCTTTATCTGTCCTGTGAGTATCAAATTTTCCAAGCCCTCCTTCCTCATTACTGGTCCCAGAAATTTCAGCTGCTCTTCCTGATGTTAAGTATAAGGTTCCTCTTTGTTTTTATTCTCTACAAAACCTCGTCGTTGCTCACATGTTCGGCCTATGGTATCCTTAGCATCTTTCTGGAGAACCACATATCTGTTGCTTTGGGTCTCTTCTTCATCTTTGAGGTAACTGTCCAGCATTCGCTGCCATACAGGTGGACAGTTATCACGTAACAGTTCAGTACTTTTTTCTTTGTTTCCAACGAAACTTTCCTGTCTCGTAATACTCTGCTTAGCTTTTGGAACGCGTCCTTGCCCATCCCAATACGTCTTCGGACTCAATGTCGTACTTTCCGTCCCCTGTTAGAAGACATCCTACTAGCAGACGATTGCTGCTGCTGCTGCTATTATTATTATTATTATCATCATCATCATCATCATCATCATCATCACTCTTGTGAACTTTACTAGAACATAAAAAGCAATAAAGATTTTTTTAAATAAAATAAGGAATAGTTTTTTAAAAAATCGAAACAAAAAGAAAAAATAAGAGAAAAATCTTTGTTTTTTTTTTAATAAAGAGTTATGGTGACATTAAAAGGAAAAGATATGGAAGATATACAAGTTTATTTATTTTTAAAAATAAAAATTAAAAAAACTTCATGAGCTAAAAGGAGAAAAACAAGTAATCGAAGACGAAATCAAGGATTTGAACAAAAAAGGAAAGGAAAAGAAATGTAAGGTCCTAAATAAAGAATGGAAAATGAGAGCTCAGAAAAAAAAAAATAAAAATGATTCTTCCTTTTTTTTTTTTTCATTTCATTCTTTTTCTGCTTTCCCTTTCTCTCGCCAGTTTAATATCAATCTTTCCATCTCTGCATTCTCTTTGTTCTTCTCTTTCTTCGTCGAATTCTACTCGGAAAGTAATCGAAAAATAGTAGACTGTCCTTGTCCGTCTGTCTTCCTGCCTGCTTGTTCGCCGGTTCCTGTTCATCTATGAATGGAAGAAAATGAATTAAACCCGATATTTCGTTCACACACCAACACACATACACGCCACCAATTCTTTAAAACCTTCGTCTCCGCTTCTTGGCCCAGCCGATCTCCTCGTGGCCTCTTCAGTGACCTCGCTCTTCTTTCTCTAGTGTTGTTATGTACACTCAATAAATCAGCCTTTATTCTTATTCTCTGGCTTTGCACATAAACTATTCCGTTGCAAATGAAGGCTCATAAAATAAATTTGGTAAAAAGAAAAACGAGAAAAAGAGATGAGGATTGGAACGAAGGGAGGCTGCGGCAAGATAACAGATGGGAAAAGAAATAATGGTTTACTGCCCTCCGCTAGGTAATCTTATCTGTTTGGAAAACAAATTCAGCCCCTTTTGTTCCACATCATCATACCCAACTATTTCTCTCTTTCTCATATACACACACGTATTCATATATTCTAAATCATTGGTAATTGTACGTTTATTAATTTTTATGACTACATTTATTACTTTTGTAGACGAATTTTAGGCTATACATTTCTCTGCTCAAAGGTAGTGTGGGGCTACCGCTACTTTTTTGAATAAATCAGCAAGTTGTGCTATCAAATATCTACTTATTTAAGATTTTGTATTCAGATGTTATAGTGAATCCGCAGAACTCGTAAATGTTTACACTCACACATGAAAATAAAAAGGACTTTCAAAAGAAATACGAATTTGAAATATGAACCCGATTCTTGAAAAATACTGAGATTACGAAAATCATTCTTAAATTAGCAATACCTTTTTAAAAACAAAATGTCGCACATTCAAACGAAGAAAGAGTAACTTCTGGAGGGACTTTTAACGGGGTGAGGGGATGTGTTGTGGGTGTTGTTGAAAATGTTCTCAGTGTTACTGTCTCTTTTTGTATCTTTAAAGGTCTGTGCGTACTTGTTTTTGTTTATTCCGAGAATTTCGTTGGTGAGGATAACGTTTGAGATCGTCACTTTTCGATTTTCCTGAAGGGATGAGGATACGTATGTGATGGGCCTTTTTACAACTGCTACTGCCACTTGCTACTCTACTAACCTGACCCTAATGTCTGCCGGCGCTTGTGGTGAAGGGTCGTTTTTATAAGATTTTAGAATGGTGAAATATCTTTCTTATTACTCATCACTGGTGGCCATGTTATTTTTAGAATGATAAAATATCATCATCATCATCATCATTCTGGATAACAGACTATTTCTTTCAAAATCATTTCACCCCAAGCAAAATAAAACCACTAAGATGTAAAGGGGTACCGAGTATTTTTCAGTGCGCGCACATCGCTACTGTATGTGACACAAGGTTTAGTTTAAAAAGTGGGTTTAACGGCAATAGCGTGAAAAAATCGTTCAAGCCTCCTCGGTATTTTTCCTTTTGGGAATGCCTCAGACACCGGGCAATAAACCCAGCCCCCACACAAAGGAGAGATACTGCTTGGGGTATGACATTTTGGGGCTTGAGCTTAATATTTTTTTAATTTTCCTGGCAAAAGTGCCAGGTGAGAGAATATGAGAAAGAAAAAGAAAAGCATTATTAATGAGAGAGAACAATAAAAGAACAATAATTAAGACAACAGATAACAATTGATATTGCATTTCAATTTTTGAAGATCAAATTTGACTGGAAAGCAAGAGGCTGGAAGAGAGTTCCACAAGCGAGAATTTCTAGAGAAGAAACTGCTAGCATATAACTTACGGTTATATCTAGCCATTTGAACTGTAAAATGATGAGATCTTGCTGCCAATCTAGTACTGAATTGTAACAGCATCTTTGGCTGTAAACTCAAAATTAAGAATCAAATCAAATAATTTACACCCGATACCCATACATCTATTTCTTTATTAATTCATCCAACTATAGTACTTCCTCGATTATCCGGACACTTTGGGACAGCAGTTGGAAAAATATGTTCAGATAATTCAAAATGCCGGATAAAAAATTTTTTTGTAAAAAATTCCTTGTAAGTACCTCAAATATCATCCACACTTACGAAATGTGAACAACTCCCTAATTTTTGGTAATTTTTCATTCTCAGGGTTGCAAGGCAAGCTAAACAAATTTATAATTTCGAAAGAGTGCCAAAAATTTAATAAAAAACAAACTTTGATTTTTAAATTTTATAATTTCTTGGGATGAATTAATATTTGCGATAAGATCTTTACATTATTTGGGGTGAATTAACAAAAAAAAATCCAATTATTGAAAAAGAATAAAGAAAAAGACACATTTTCTGAAAAAAATTTAACATTATATTATATTATCAAAGAACATTTTCAAACGCTTTGGTAAATTTTTCGTCTAATTTATTTTTTGCGAAAAAAATGCGTCCATTTTTGTCTGTTTCCGTCTAGTCTCGCGTTTTTCTACCGCCAACTCCCAAAGCTGATAAAGTAAATGTATTTGTAAGGGAAGCTTCTACTTAAACATTTGTCAAATAATCATTACTTTGGTGTTTCAAATTGGGCATTGGGGCTAGGGCCGGTGTAAGGGTCTCGTGGGTCTCCACTGAATCTATGATACAGCGCCTCCACGCTACTAAATCTCAATTTTCATAAGGTAGTAGTCATATAAAATACAAATTTTATTGTAACCTAATTATGTACAATAATGGATCATATGCAGTGAAGAATTCAACTAGAAAATGGAAAATAAATACAATATATCTAATTAAAAATTAGAGACATGTCATAATAGGTCATTCTATTTTTTTAATTAAATAAATCAACAATGTTTTACAGTAATTTTTAACATCATTTTGAGGTTTTTCTTGTTAAAAGGCTGAAGAATTTAACACATTCAACATTATGGATAGAAAATAGTGCTTTTTCGGAACTTAGCCTGAGAAAAACAAATTCACAAATTGGAACAAAAAAAGGTCCCAGAATATCATCAAAATCTGAGAAAATGTTTAATCCTTCAATAGACAGTTGTGCTTAATTTAATTTGTAACGAATATAAATGTAGATAGAAAAAAAAAGCAAATGTTGATAAGATAGCGAGGGTCACAAAGCACTGCCCGGACCCCCAATCAGGCTTGCCTAACCCCGGTTGGTGGGTTCGTGGTAGTACGTACTGACCCTGATTGGAGCTGTTGAATATGGACAATAACACTATAATCCTCCGTCTCTTCAACATTTTCCGGCAATACCCTGGTCATACCCAGGGCTGTCTGCACTGAACCAGCCATTTATTTCTGCTTCCTTCATATCGATGTTTAACACTACAAATTGCTCATGGCATTTTGAAATATTAGAATGTGTTTAGTTCGGATAACTGAAGATGTTCGGATGATTTCAGTTCTTCTCTTCATATTTTCCGTCCGGATAATCGAAGTCCAGAAAATTGGAGCATGGATAATCGAGGAATCATTGTATTATTACAGCAGCAGCGCCTACAGAAAATAAATTCATTAGATGATGACCCTGAGATCAGGCATGATTTTCCAGGGATGTGAGGCTAGGAATTATTACCCCTAATCCCTCTACTGGCTTTCTTCGGAATGTGATACATACACACACTCACACGCACATATATATATATGTTGGCAGCAACCCTTCTTTTATATATGTTTCATTGAATGTGAAGGACAAGGGAAATTTTGTAAGTTTATTATTCAGTTATTTTAGCGTCATTATAGTTATTCTTTTATCATTTTAACTGAACGTTATTTTAGTGGATACTCGTATTTGAGTAGACGCCCAGTTTAGTTATTAAACGGTATATTTATTTATTGTCGCCTACCGGCCTGAATATTCAAGAAAGCTTATTAAAGAAAAAATATGCCCCCCACCACCACCACCACGCAGGAGAGGAACTTGCGTCCCACTTGGCAGGAGAAACCGTCGTTATATATTTTCTTTAATAAGATTTCTCAAATATTCAAACCAGTAGACGAAAGTAAGTAAATATACCGTATAATAAATAAAAGGATCGTCTACTCAAATACGGGTATCCACTAAAATAACGTTTAAAAAAGTGATAAAATCTGTTGAATTAACAAATAAAAAGTTCATTACTTCTTTAGAAAGCTATTCTTTTATGAGTACTAACAGAGTGTAAAAACTGTTCACAGCGATTATTGTCCCAAGCAATTTCAGATAATTCTTTAGCCATTTTAAAGCTATTTAATTTCTTGTTATTTACTGATGTAATGGAATAACCTGTCACTCTCATGAGTGACTACACTATAGGTAGTAACTACCTGTAAGTATCTGTAAGTCATTGGACAACAGAGACTAGCTGGCATCTGTTCTAGCTAGACAGTCGAACTCTCTACCTTCGGGCAGAGAGGAATCCAGATGAGGCTCCACCGAAGGGCAGAGTCTCATTCGGGGAGGTAGACTGACTCTGAACCTGTTTATACGGGTTCAAAAAGGGAATAATTTTGGCTGAGACTACGGGCTCGGAAAAACCCACGTTAAACCCGGCCTTGTGCCACATGCAACCCTCGTGGTGGGGGGTAGCTAGATATCACTAGCTGGGATCTGTTACTCAGCTCTTAGCTGTTATCAAACTCTCTGCCTTTGAGCAGAGAGAAACCCGGACAAGCCTATGCTGAAGGGCAGAGTCTCATCCAGGGAGGTAGACAGACCTGAATCTGTTTATGCGGGGTTCACAGGGAATTTTTGGCCAAGCCTATGGGCTCGGATTGCCCCACATTAAATTCAGCCTTGTGCCACATACTACCCCATGGGGAGGTTGGTAAATATTACTAGCTGGGATCTGTTGAGTACAACTCAGACTTATGCAAGAACTACTGACCTTCCAGTAGTAGTACTCACTACTGGATTGACTTATGCATAACTGTTACCTTTATTCTTATTGTAGTGGTTTTGTACAATAAACCGTTACTTGTTTTATCCACCTTGTTTTTCAAGCATATATTTCTATTAGCACAGAATATAACATTTACTAGAAAGATCCGTGAAAATTTTATTGGTTTAACAATGCTATTTTATTTAATTTAGGGCTATCGGATTTTTGGCGATTACCCACTCAATTTGTCGTTTGATACTATACATCTGGAAAATGGCACAGTTAATCACATTTCAGCTTCTTGGCTCTTTCGGAGGTCAGAGAGGGGAAAAAATTTTAAACCCAAACTCTTGCCACTAAGCAGTACTTCTCCTTCAAGAAGGAACTGAGTTTATTGCCCAGCACCTGAGGCATCCCCAAAAGGGGAAGTGCCAAGGAGTCTTGTGCAATTTTTCCACAGTGTTGAAGTAAACCCACTCTAAACTTTGACATTGTATCACATTCGGTAGCGACGTGGGTGCACTGAAAAATACAATAACTTCTCAGCCAAAAGGCTGAGATCAAATTATAATATCTGTTCTTATCAGTTTAATCTGTTTCTCTCTCCCCACTTCTATCTTACCTTCTTTCTTTCATTTTATAATAGAAACTAAGTAATGTCTTTTCTCCTCTTTGCACATGATCAAAATGCAGAATAGTCCATTATTTATGAGCTATTGCCAGGAAGTAATGGTCATGTTAACTAACAAAGGGATGGGCAAGTATGATTATAATTGGATATGTCAATATATCAATATCTGTTCATGATGAAAATATTGCAGGTATATGCATATTACTGAGACATGTATTTCAATACACTGCACTTCAAAAGTTTGAGGCTACCCTTGGTAATTTTTTAAATTGGCCCCAAAATAGTTGTTTTGTACTTTAAATAAGATAAAATTATTATACATGGTTAAAAAAAAGTGAGACATGATTTTTTATTAGAAATTTTATTATGAAAAAAAGAAAAAAAGCATTTTATGATTAAATTTTGCTCTCATCAAAATATCTCCTTTAGCCTTGATTAATGCAGCATAAATTTTTGGCATTCATTGCAAAAGTTTTTTAAAGTATAAGTTTGATTCCATTCTTTTTTCAATGACTCTGAGAACTTTTTTCCTTTTTTTTTTTTTTCACTCTTCTGTCAAGTTCATCTCATACTAATTCTGGGGGATGGCTTCAAACTTTTGAACTGTAGTGTATATAAGTTCTATGCAAAATACTCATTTTATATACATATAAAAAAACACCATACAAAAAATATGTCAAAGATGCATATGGTTAATTTCTATAAAGCCTTTGTATCTTTGCATGTAATTTCCCTATGACAATCACTTTACATACACTGGTATGTTTTCATATGATGTACATGACTCAAGTTAACCACTATTGATCAGGATTTGCATTTGTCGATTGATCTATGGAAGTTTTTTAATGCAAGAATCATTCAAATAGAAAGTTATGTGCCACAGCACTCAACATGATTATACCAAATATGACTGTACCGCCATCACCTTTTTTGACTGACAAAAAGAGAGAATGGAATTGCAAAATGATGAACACAAAATACCAAGGCTGGGATGTTCAGTTATGAATACAGATATATTGACATCTGCATGCCTACAAATGGATTCTCTGGTACTTATTCACATATATTTACTCATATCTACTACGATAAACACATTAAAACCCTTACATCCACATAAGACTTGCATGGATGAATTAGCATCAACTATGGATTAGAATTCAACAGAATGTTAGGATAACAGAAATATAAGTTTATAAATTTAACAAGTTTTGCTTTTTGATTAAGCTTTATCAGGAAATGAAATATAGAAGAGGAAAGAAAATTCTGTTATTTTGTATTTTTGTTTTTCATTGGTTAAGCACACCTCATGTGTTTGTCCTGTCAAGCAGCAGTCTCACACAAAATATCCCAAAATGAACATATGGACACTACCAGACATAAATAAAAATGCCCCCACACAAATTTCCAACCAAATCTTGCATAGACCAGCTAGAATTGTAATGCACATACACATAAAAATTATTCACACAAATGTTGCTTGACAACACAAATACATGTGATGTCTTAAAAAATATACAAATTTAATATAAAAAGAAACATAGCTTGATTTGAATACATCTCTCCACAAAGTTCAATTCAGTCAAACAATTACCTATACACACTTAAAAATATACAAAATTTACTATAAAAAAGTTACTCCATCAGATTAAAAGAGTTGATCTTATATGTTGTGTCATTTAATTTCACCTGAAGCAAGGCAGTAAAGCCACTAAGACACTTGGTGTAGAAAAATCTATATATATAAAGTTGTAGCATCTGTCTGTCTGTTTGTTTATCATACTCCTCCTAGGATTTTAAATATTGACCCCCATAACTATATATGTTCTGAAACTACATTACCCAGAATGTTTGGATAAGTATATTTCATTTTGATCAAAGGGGATCCCCAGGGGACACAAATCACCGCACTGAATTTTTTTTTCCCTTTGATATAAATTAAATTTAAATTTGAACAACAAGGGAATGACTCCTTACTAGGGTACTAGGGTACTTGGATAAGTATATTTCATTTTGATCAAAATGGGTCCCCAGGGGGGCACTCCCCTCCTAAAAATATTTTCCCCTTTGATTTAAATTAAATTTAATTTTGAACAAGGGAATAACTTCTATCCAAAATATAGAAGGTGAAACCAGAAGATGGAGGTCATACAAGCAAGATCATTTTGATCAAATGGGTCTCTGGGGGGCACATACCTCCCATTTGAATTTTTTTTTCCCTTTGATATAAATTAAATTGAAATTTTAACAAGGGAATGATTCCTAGGGTACTTGGATAAGTATATTTCATTTTGATCAAAGGTTGTCCCTAGGATGCACAACCCACACCTCCCCTGAAAATTTTTTTCGCTTTGGTTTAAATTAAGTTTAAATTTGAACAAGGAAATGACTCCTATCCAAAATATAGAAAGAGAAGCTAGAAGATGGAGGTCATATCAGCAAGACCAAAATGAGACAATATGAACATCAAGTTGAGCAAGAAATCATCAATCAGTAGGTAGTGCTTTACAGTATATATTTGTTGCAACAATTCAACTGTCATATCAATGTTGAAATCTGCTCATCAATTCATTTAATCAAGTATTGCATCAAATTCATATCAAAGCAGTTAGATCAAGCTGTTTTTGCACCCCTACTGAAAATTGTTTTCTGTTTGATTTCAATTAAATTTAAATTTGAACAAGGGAATGACTCCTATCTAAAATAAAAGTAGGAGAAATCCAGAAGATGGAGGTCACATTGACAATATCATTGAGTGATATTGAAATGCATCATTTTCCTCCACAATAACTTCTGGAGAAAAATGATGCATTTAAATTCCATCATCATTTTCTTTCAAAAAAATGTGTGACATGCAGCAAAGTGTGTTTAATTCAGCTAGTTAGAAAAAAAATCATTACTAAGGAGTGAGAACAAAAGAAGACTAATCAGGAGGACAGTAGAAAGCAATTGACATTGGATTTAAATTCCAGAAGTGAAAAATGCAAGAAAAAAAACTATTAGCATAGAACTTCTAGCCAACGTAACTGTAAATTAGTGAGCCCTCATCACCAGTCTTGTACTGCGCTTAAATTCATAAATTCGAGGTACCATAGGGAAGAGCTCATCCAAACAGCTGCCATGAAAGTATTTATAGATAAGGCACTGGGAGGCAACTTTATGTTGACAGAAAAAGTGACTGAAGCCGAGATGCAAGATCAGGATCAATAGCATTGTTGATTCTTTTTTGGATTTTATCAAGGATCTCTAGATATATAGCAGAAGCACTAGGCCAGATGTGGCAGCGATATTTTAAGCATGGGTGAAGGGTAGACTTATAAATATGTAAGAGAGATTCTGGAGAGAAAAATTGTTTAGCATGACACAGTGAACCAAGTTTTTTAGAAGCTGATCTAGCAATGGATTCAATATAGTCTTTCCACTTCATATCAACAAGTCACTCTCCTGGAGTTTAACATCAGCTATGCTGATGAAAGACAGAAATGGTTCTCTCAGATCATTAATAGAGAGTAGTTTAATTTTGGAGACATTAAAGTTAACGAGCCATCCTTTGACCCAGTCAACAACACACTGAAGGTTGTTTTTTAAATCAGACACCAATTTGACCTTATTAGACTGATTAGACTTACTATGAAAACAAGAGTAAATGCTTGTATCATCAGCATAGATAACAAGTTGAGAGCTGATGCCATCAAGAAGGTTGTTGTTGAAAATTAAAAATAAAGTAGAACCAAGGATAGAGCCCTGGGGCACACCTGCATTAGTACGAAAGGATCTAGAAGAGTGACTGTTCAGGATAAATTTCATTTCTCAATTTGATAAGAAAGACTGGATCAATTCAGACATTTGACCAGAGACACCATAACTTTTCAACTTGTGAAGAAGACCTGCTTGCCAAACCCTGTCAATAGTTTTGAGATGTTCAAAACAAAAGCCCAAGCTTCACGATTTTTATCTAGTGTTTGATATACTCTTTCTGCAGTTATCATCAGTACATCAGCAGTTGTCCTAGAGAAACAAAAGCCATATTGTTTGTCAGAAAGAAGATCCTGCGATGTGAGGTGCTTAAACAATTCAGCATTGATTCAAGCATCTGTCTATATTTCTGAGATGAGGTATTATGTACACTATTTACATTATTTGGACTATTGTCCTCATCTTTGTTGCCATATTTATCACAATGTTGAACAAGTGGATGACTCCTATCTAAAATAAAAGTAGGAGAAATCCAGAAGATGGAGGTCACATTTTGTCCGTTGTACACTCCAGCCTTCTTCAGGTGGTTGGAATGTCAAACTGAACCCTTTATTTTGCTTGCTGGGGTAGACGCTTCTAGTTCCACATGCCATGTCTAATGGATGTCAATTATCAGTTATCAGTTATCTCCTGTTAATTCCCCTCTCCAAGTTCTCCACCGCCTTAACCAGGTATTGAACTCACACTCTTTGGGTCTTGTCCCTGGATCTAACTAACGCCTTTATCCACTGGGCAATGTGTCTTCTCCAGAGAGTGAAATAAAGAGTTCAGTTTAACATTCCAACCACCTGAAGAAGGCCGGAGCATACAACAGCCGAAATGTTGTGATAAATAGGGCAACAAAGACAAGGACAATAGTCCGAATAATGTAAATATTGATTCAAGCATCTAGTAGTTTCTCAAAACAAGGTAGAATGCTCATAGGCTAATTTGGTAGGGTCAGATGCTTCAACCAAGTTCTTAAAACTGGAACAACAGATGTGGATTTCCAATAAGCAGGAAAGAAAGAGAATGCAAGGTATTTATTATACGGTTTAGAGATAATAGGAGCCAGTTTGGGAGCACACTTCTTAAGAACTATTACAGGGATATCATCAGGTCCACATGCTTTGCAAGGATCCAGATTAGAGATGGTAGCAGAAACCATAGAAGGGGTTATATGCATATCACTCAACAGAGACTCAGTTCTAAGTGAGATATTTCTCAATTTTCATTGGTGAAAGAAAGTTTATTGAACTGCTGTTACATTTTAATGTATTGATTTTTGGCTTTTAATATTAATTATTTAAGTTTGTTTTTATAACTTACTTGAAAACTGTTAAAATATATTTGGAATTTTATGTCTGTTTAATATCCAAGATGTTGAAAGTGTCATGTGACATGATATTGTAACATTTTGAAATACATGATTTTTTTTTCAGCCAATAGAAATCTGCAAGTTATTTTTTACATTTGAGCTTTCATGAATATATATATATACAGAAGATGGCATGTTATTAGCCACTTCATGTTTTATTAATATATGAAATAAATACATAGTGGAATCTAAAAGTTTCTTTGCTGAATGATGTTAACATATGTCAGCAAAGTTAGGATGAAAGCCATTTTATTCTTTGCAGATGTAAACAAATCGCAAACATTTGTATGAAATTTCTTGAATTTCAAAATTTCAAATTAGTAGCCATGTTGCAAATTCAAAATCATTAAATTGGCCATAAGCTCGCTTTGACAGAAGAAGAGAGAAATATTTAATAACTTCAAAGCTTGCAAAATGTAAAACACAGAAAATTGTATGATTGCCAGGCACCATGGAAGTGTAAAAAGTTTTTTGAAAATTCTGCACAGTTCGGATTCAGTTTTCATAAGGATAAGGTGAAAGTTTTATTTCACTGATTTGTATCCCTTAAAGGCTAGTCTAATAAAGGCAAATTGATGACTTTATCCCACTGAATCCCATAAAGGCAAGTCTGATAAAGGCAAATTGAGGATTTTATCCCACTGATCTATATCCCATAAAGGCTAGTCTGATAAAAACAAATTGATAATTTTATCCCACTGATCTATATCCCATAAAGTCAAGTCTGATTAAGGCAAATCAGTAATTTTATCCCACTGATCTGTATCCCACAAAGGCTAGTCTGATAAAGGCAAATTGAGGATTTTATCCCACTGAACTGTATACCATAATAGCAAGTCTGGTATAGGCAAGTTGAAAATTTTATTTCACTGATCTCTGTCACATAAAGGCAAGTCTGATAAAGGCAAGATGAGGATGATATTTCACTGGTCTGTATCCCATATCAAGAGAGGCCTTATTTATCATTATCAAATTATGAAACCTTTAGGCATTATGATGGGAAGTTTTGAAAAACACAAGATGTCAGGTCCTAAATCATGTGGCAAAATATTTGAGATTGATTATTAGACCTTTAAAAGACGTTCATAAATAAATATGTTGAAATGAGCTATAGAATATATGAAGACTTTTTTTTTTCATAAGCTCTTTTTACTGACTACTCTTGATAACCAGATAGACCACAAGCTGAGGGGCTAAAAGTAGAAATAACCCACCCTGGTTGAGATGTCAATAAGGTGAAAGTCATGTTTTGCGGGAAGATAACAGGTAACAAATTGGTGAACTCTATATGAGTTCCAGATAGCATTAAAATAACAGATCAGGCATACATTGATTTTTGAAGGCATATATGGAGTCATGGCTCAAGAAGAAACCAATGACTTTCAGAAAAAAGATGATTTTTAAATTCCATCACATTCAGCAAAAAAAAACTAATCTGAATCAAATGGGTTTCAAAGACACTTGTTTAATGAAGTTACAGGCTTGTTCACATGACCTTGAACTAATTTTAGATTTGTACAGTTTTCTTATGAGGAAGTTTGACATGAGTAATTGTTACTTTACCAGCATAGATGAAATTTTTCAATGTTGTGCAGTAATCTTCATATGAATCAATCTAACAGCTCATAATTTCAATGACTGAACAACTTGGAAAACTAGATTCAGAATACGGAGCATATATTTTGCATTAATAATATCTTTATAATTTTCTTTCTCTTTTTTTTCAAGGTCCTGGGGCATCTCAAGGTAGAGGGTTACAGAGTCGGAGGTACGGCTTAGGCAGATATATGTGGAAGATAACAGTTAACCATAGACATAGACAGGTTAAAATTGCAGTGATCAGGAAAGCAGCCTTTTGGGAGCCAGTTGCACAGAAACTGCTCGAATTGAACTTGCATCTCACCAGGTGGATATGAAGGGAATGTTGGTTTGCTACAATGTGTATGGCATGGCCAGTCTTAGTTGTGAAGGTTAGGACTGGTAGATCTAAGAAGTATAGTTCTTCTGAACACTCACCATGGAAATAAATAGCAATAGAGCAGTGAGATGCTTGCAACATCTCATCTGTGAAAAAGGGAGTTGCAGAGGGGAAAATCATTTTTCACCTGCAAGAACACAGAGATGCTTTTGGACTCTATTGAGAGTGAAAAGACTGGGCAGCTCCTGACCATATATGTCAGCAGTACTCCATTTTTGATCTGATCTGGCTCTTGTAAAGGTAAGGATGGCAGGAGAAGTGAGGTACATGCTGGAGTAGTACAGTGCTTTTTAGAAGCTATTTACAATTATTTCTCAAATTGAAAATGTTTCAGCTTCGCTTTTCAAGTGATTTCAGTTTATTCAGGGGTGGATCCGAGGGGATGCTTAGAGGGTGCACACCCCCACAAATGAGGTGCTCTATGAGGGAAGACAGATTTAACACGCTGGTTCTTGTGTATGCTCACAAAGACACTCTGTTAAACTATGATAAAATCGTGAACTTCTATGCAAATAAGAATCTACAAAAATTGGCTTTAGTAAATCGTCTTTCATAAATGCTATATAATCACATGTTGAATCTAAAAGTTTGAATTTACAATTTTACATATCAAATAAACAAAAAAAATGCAAATTTAAATATATATATATATAGATATATATGTATAAAAGAAAAATGACAATGGGAAAACTGTATGTTAGCTGACGTTTTTCATCCACTGTGGACTTTTTGGGGAAAAAAAAAAAAATGAATTTACTTGAACAAAGTATCTATAAACAAAAACCAAAATGTTCTTAGTTACTAGAAGAATTTAGAAATGCTAATATATATATTCATTAGGTCAACTGAAAAATTACATCATTTACATTTTATGTTTGAAGAGTATTTTTCAAATGTAGAAATATTGTTTGGATTGCTGTGAAGTTTGATTCAACCATTTTCTTTTGATTTCTTGATATATTTGTTTATAGATATTTTGTTCAAATAAATTCATTTCGTTTTTTTTGGCTTGTAAAAGTCTGCAGTGGATGAAACATGTTGTTTAAAACTACATACAGTCTTCCTATTGTCTTTTTTCCTTTATACATATTATCTTTTTGTACAGATTAATTCTGAGAATTTTATATATATATATATATATATATATATATATATATATATATATATATATATATATATATGTACACTCTCTATGCATTTCTATAACCTAATATATATGATCACAGAATTTAAAATATCGAATTAAGATTTTTAATTAGGAAGCCACTCTGTATATATATATATATATATATCAAGTATGTGGTGCATTACATCTATTCTTTCATTGTCCTGTTATTACCTGAATGTAAAAAACAAATATATTTTCATTCATGATGTCTGTATGCACAGATGAAAGCTTGTAAAAAAAATTAAAAAAAGACCTTATGCAACTGGAATTTATAAACAGGGATCATAACATTCATCTACAGGTTCAGGGTTAATGTCATTTATTAAATTTGTTTGCAAAGATGTATTCTCGCCATTTATATCATTAACTTCAATATCTGTTTTTTGTATGAATGATTCATGTAATATATATATATATATATATATATATATATATATATATATATAGAAAGAGAGTTTATAGTACAAGGGTCAGCTGAAAGATACAAGCTGTTGTATCCTGGTACATTCTCGTATAGTGGTTATCAGAAAGTGGGATTAGTATATGAAGTTCAAATTCTACCTGAAACCCTTGCATTTGTTTTAGCACAAATACTCTTGGAAAATCCATCTCTTCATACACATACACACACATATTCTATTACTCAAACATTACTTTTAATGAATACCCATATTTGTGTAGACATTCGGTTTATTTATTAAACAGTATATTTATTGGTTGTTATCTACCAGCTTGAATAATTGAAAAATCTTATTAAAGTAAAATATATGCTCTCCAACAGGATTTGAACTTGCGTCCCCATTGGCCGGAAAACTGTTATTAGATCTGACATGCTTTACACTGATTCCTATCAGAGAGTGCATATTGAAAAATGAAAATGCTTTAAATTTTATTCAGGCTAATTTACTTCAGTATTTATGAGACCATATCTGGCTTATGACCATATCTGGGAATGCGGTGTGCTGTAAGCTTGGGTGTCTAATGGGTAACGGCTCAGAATGAGAAATCAGAGAGCCAAGTTCGAATTCATTTGAGTTCATTATATTCACTTGTGCGAAAATACCCTTGCGGAAGGTATGAATCCACCTTTTCTCCCCACAGCTATGGCTAAATAGTAAAAAAGATGTTAATACAATATTCACTTGCAAAAAGAAGAGAAGTGTTATTCTTACAATCCAGAATATGTTTTGGCTTTAAATAACCTACAAAGGTTGATAAGTCGTAAAATAAAAAATCAGTTAATCAAAAGAGCATATGTAATTTAAAAATTTATATTACAAGTACAAATTTATCACCCATTTTTAATTTATCATAAACTCTTTGTATCCATCACTTCTTGTAGGCATGCTTTGTTTAATCTGTAAAATATTTAGCATCATATCGACTGCAAATTTACTTTTAAGCTGATGCAATCTGATTTCATTCCATTTCACCCCAAATGTTCAGGTTTTTTATCTCTCGGCTTATGGCCATATCACATTGAAACATTAATTAAGCAACATCAATCCTGGTCAGTACCTAAATGGGTAAGCTTGTATGTGCAGGTGGTGTGATGGATAATGGCTCAGTATAAGTAATAGGAGTCAAGTTTGAATTCCAGTTGAGTTCATTACATTAATTTATGCACAATGTGGATGATAACAATAAACAATAGTGACTGTAAGAAGGTATATAAGTACAATCAGATATGAAATAGTCATGTAATTAGTAAGATAATAGTTGAAACACATACAAAGTAATCCATTGAGTAAACTTTGGTGATTTCTGTATTTGAAAGAAATGGGATGGAAAAAGATTTACTGTGATAAGCTGGTCAATAATAAATACCCTTGGGAAAAGGTATAAATCCATCTATTTTCCCCCAAGCTGTGGGCTAAATAGCAGTACAGACAGTCATATCTGCCCCTACAACATGAATAGAACCAGAATGGTAGGGTAATGGCCTATTCTTCCCCATGGTATGATAATACGAGCTAACACTGGCTGTTCTTGTTAGGTCATTGGTTTTAAACCAGTATTATCACCCGCCTTGATGGTCAAAACTAGTACAAATGATGACAAGATCTGGGGAAGAAGTACGTCCAACAAAGGACCTTCACTGACTGAAAATGAAAAATAATTTTATCTGTTAAAGATCAAGTCAGGTCTGTTGTGTACTGTGCTCGAAGACCCTGACCAGTGGCAGGGCCAAACCTGATTGGGGACCTCTGGCAGTGCTTCGTGACACTTGTTATCTTATCAACATTTGCTTTTTTCTAACTACATTTATATACATTAAAAATTAAATTAAGCACAACTGACTATTAGTAATTAAAGGATGAAAAATTCTTACAGAATTTGATGTCATTCTGAGATCTTTTTTTGTCCAAATTTGTAAATTTGTTTTGCACATGTTAAGTCTCAAAAAAACATAAAGTAAAATTCACTATTTTTTATCCATAATGTTTAATGTGTTAAAATTCTTCAACTTTTTAACAAGAAGAATCTCAAGTTGATGTTAAAAATTGCTGCAAAACATTATTGATTTATTTAAGATGGCATGATCTATTATGACATGTCTCTAATTTGTATTTAGATACTGTCAAGAATGAAGACTGAGACTCCGAAGATAAGTTAATCCAAGCTTTATTCGGCAAAATACAAGCAGGGTTCACATCACGTGCTCCTAGTATTCTCAAATATGGCTGATTGTCGTAATCCAGAGAAAGGGCCGTAAACAAATATGGTGTCACAGTCTATCTCTTATTTACAACAGATACATTGGTTTATTTTCAATTTTTTTAGTTGAATTGTTCACCGATATTGTATATGATCCATTATTGCACATAATTAGGTTACAATAAAATTTGTATTTTATATGAATACTACCTTATGAAAATTGAGATGTAGTCAAGTGGGTGGGGGCTGTATCATACATTTGGTGAGTTGGAGGGTATGAGACTCTTGCACTGGCCCTAGATCAAGTGACAACAATCCTTCTATTTTATGTTATTGTATTTTTATTTTTTTATTTTCTGGATATTGTATTGATTCTTTAATTAATTAGATTTATAAACCCAAAACAATGATCACGTTCATATTTTACAAAGTAGTTTGCATCAGTGGCAACGTGTGCCTTAATTGGAGATTAAGTAAAAGCAACTCTCCTAAATACGGGGCTGGTCCAGGTGTGTTCAGAGGTAGTAAACTTGGCCCTGCCTAAATACTCCAGTACTCTCCATTGTGTTAATTTTGGAAATGGTTGCAAGGACAAGATGATAACATAACTTTTTTATACAATCTCATTACAGATGAAGAAGAGACTTGACCTAACAGAAATGTGATTCCACGAAATGATGCTGATAATACCATGAACGTGTGATCAATGACAAAGTTTTAGAGAAAATGGAAACAGAAAGGGCACTTATGCTTAGCATCAGAAATAGATAGTTAACGTTTCTAGGGCACAAATGAAGAAAGAAGGCTTGGAAAATTTAACACTCACAAGACATGTTAAAGGTAAGGGGGACAGAGGAAAGCAGTGAGTCACCTACTTAACAAGCTTGTGTAAATGGTTGACAGAACAGGGATTAGGAGTGATAGCAAAAAGACAAACTCTATTGAGAGCTACAGAGGACAGGAAATTGTGGAGAGCCATGACTGTAAAAGGTATAAGTACAGTCGAATATGAAATGGTCATTTAATTTGTGAAATAACAGTTAAAACACTAAAATAACAGTTAAAAGCAACTTAATCCATTGAGTAAATTTTGGTGATTATTGTATTTGAAAGAAATGAGATGGATTAAGATTTACTGTGATAAACTGGTTAATGTTTTGACACAGAGTCCATTTTTTTTACTTTTGCACCATTTTTTGGAGGACCAGACCTTTCATGATTTGCTGTTTGAAGAGTGCTGTTAAAAAGAAGTAAGTCACATTAGGCATGTGATCAAAATATTTTAAAGAAACAAATTTATGAATAATAAATAACCTTCATTTGGACACAATGATAGTATTCTGCTTCAGTAACGGTATCATGGATGATCTCGACTCTTTGTTTCCTGATTTCCTGTCTTCCAGCCTTTTTCTTGGTTTTTCACTTGTTCCTAGTACTCTGATAATACCTGGCATGACTGTTACCATTGTGTTTCACAGTTTTATTATTATATGATAAATAGCGGATATCTCTAAAAGGAGAAATTAACTTTGGGAGTGGGTACAATCACTTTCCAATGGTGCAACCTGTTTATTTGGTAGCCTCCCCAATGATCAGACCACTTAATGACACTCACTCTATCTATTTTGTGTTGACTGCTTGAAGGCTATAATAGTGAATGCTTTTTATGTTGTACTTAAATAATGTCGTTTCTGGTTTGTAAATCATTGAACAGAAAAATGTTGGAATTGCTCACAATTTTTGTATCTACTCTGGTCATGAAACATTTCCTGTTGGATATTTGCACTGTTTTATTTTCTGATGTCGTTCTATTTCAGTATTGACTGCATTTAAAATAATTATCTACCATTGAACATTTTTTCCTTTTTTTTTAAATGCACCAGGCTATTGATTGTTGTTTTATTTTTCTTTGTACTGTTTCTATATCAGTATTTTTAACAGTTTGTTTACTTTCTGAAAATGACTTTTAAAAAAATTGTTAAAAATTCACATCATATTGTCTCTTGCAATAATTGTTTGCATGGATGAGGTTTTTAGTAAAATGGAATGAAATTTATTCTACAGTGAATGTAGGATTTCTTTTTTTTTAATTTGTAGTGCATTTTGTAATAATGTATTTTTTTTATTATTATTATTACTACTACTACTACTACTATTATTATGTATCATGTTTTTTAACATTAATCAGATGATTTTTATTTGTTAATATCAATCACTCATCTGCAGTCTTTTTTTCTGTTAATATTGTGTAATTTTGACAGTGAAAAGAACAAAGAATATTTATCTAAACTTTTGTAATTATAATTATTTTCTCTGCATTTATAAAGCCAAGAGTACAAAGTAATAGGTGCATATGCACTATAACTGTATGCAAACAATTAACCCATCTTGCTGGGATTAATAGGCTTTCTTTAACCCTTTTAGAACACTCATCTGCCTACCAATTGCACAATGCTCTTATATCTTTACAAAATATTAATGAGTATATGAAACTTTCAACAAGCACTACTCTTTACATTCAGTGTGTTTTTTATATTAATGGTTTTATAAGATCTTTAATAAGCACTATACTTTACATTCAATGTGTTTTTATATTAATGGTTTTATAAGATCTTTAATAAGCACTACTTGGCTTACAGCCACATCAGTTTGAAACACCGGTTCCCATACGATCACCGAAGTTAAGCAACCTAGAGCCTTACCAGTATGTAGATGGGTAACCAGTTGGGAATACCAGTTACCTTAAGCTTAAATATGCAGGTGGTGTAATGGATAATGGCTCAGAATTGTTAATTGGAGAGCTGTGTTCCAATTCCCATTAGGTTCATTATATTCACTTATGCACAAATACACTTGGGTTAATTCGTAATACTTGTATTACTAAATCATTATTATCGCCCCCCCCCCCCAATTTTTCAAAATTCTTCCAATCAAAAAATATTTTTGGATTTAGATAACCTGCAAATGGTTGATAAGTAACAGAAAATTAATCAATCAATCGAAACAACTACCATAAAGTAAGGGTTTAGTTTGAAATTCCCTGAAAATTATTTGAAACAAAAAATTCTGATGTAGGCCTGTGCACACAGCAACCAAAATGTTATGATAATAACAACAAAGATGAGGATAATAGTCCACATGTAAATAATGTAAATAATAACTTTTCATAGCAGAAATTCCAACAGAAGGCAATCAGGTGATAATAACAACAAAGATGAGGACAATAGTCCCCATGTAAATAATGTAAATAATAATAACTTTTTATAGCAGAAAGTCAGACAGAAGGCATTCAGGTGATAATAACAACAAAATTAGGACAATAGTCCACATGTAAAAAACCTTTCATACCAGAAATGAATGAATCAAATCAATAAACATTACTCTTTAGATACAATCTGATTTTAAATCAAACATATTTTTACAGGGGTAATAAAAATATCCCAACTGTATTATTATAGTAGAAATTTCTGGGATCATCTACAGAAAATAACAGTGGCTGTTATTATGAGATAATTTTAGTGGACGTCTCATTAGGATCAAAAATGTTAAAATTCTGAAAAGCCATGAACAATTGTAAACAAACTATGTTTCTATCAAGATTAATTAAATAAATATTAGATAGACTATTCACAAAATATTGATACAAAATTTCTCACCTGTTATTAAATTCATACATCTTTAGAAAATATCTCAGTAATTTAAGGATATCACAGTAATTAGGTGTTAAAATACATAATTTACATTAGTCGGACTATTGTCCCCATCTTTGTCGCCATATTTGTCACAAAGTTTCAGCCGTTGTACGCTCCGGCCTTCTTCAGGTGGTTGGAATTTCGAACTGAACCCTTTATTTTGATCACTGGGGTAGACTGTTCTAGTTCCACGTGCCATGTTTGATGGATGTCAGTTATCAGTTATCTCCTGCTAATTTTCCCTCTGAAAGTTCTCCACTACCTTAACCGGGTATTGAACTTACACTCTTTGGGTCTGTCACTGGATCTAACCAACGCCTTTATCCACTGTGCCATGTGTCCTTGAGTAATGTAAATACTATACATAATACCTTATCTCAGAAATATAGACAGACTCTAAAATAGATAACTTCTGAATCAATGAGATTCATTAAGAATTCATCAAATTGTTAGCATCTCTTTTTAATATTAGAATACAGAACTTCCGATATAACCAAGATACATACTTTACAGTTTCACATGCAAATATTTTATCCTTTCTTGTTCTATTCAGTAATCAATGAGATTATTTAAGAATTCAACAAATCTGACTTTCATCATCATGACTGATGCTAACCTCCAGGAGAGTGACTTCTCGGGCTAACGTTCTTGGCTGACATGAAGTGGAAAGACTATATTGACTTGATTGTTAGGTCATCCACAAAGAAATTTGGTTCCCTGTGTCATGCTGGACATTTTTTCTCTAGAATCTATCTTACATATCTGTAAGTCTACAATTCATCCATGCTTAGAATATTGCTGCCATATATGGTCCAGTGCCCCTGCTATATATCTAGAGATCCTTGACAAAATCCAAAGAAGAATCAGCAATATAATTGGCCCTGCTCTGGCATCTCAGCTTCAGTCATATTCCCACTGCCGTAAAGTTGCCTCCTTGTGCCTTTTCTATAAATAATTTCATGGCAATTGCTTGTATGAGCTCTTTGCTATAGTACCTAAACTTTTTTAATTTAAGATAAGTACGAGACTGGCATTGAGATCTCATCAATTTACAGTTGAGCTGGCTAGATGTAGCCATGAGTTCTATGCTAACAATATTTTTTCTTGCACTTCTTGCTTGTGGAACTCACTTCCAGCTCCATGGTTTCCAATCAACTTTAATCTTCAAAAATTTAAATGCAATGTCAATCGTTATCTACTGTCTTCCTGATTACTCTTCTTTTGTTCTCACTCCTTAGTAAGGTTTCTGTTTTCTAATTCTTCCCCTCTTGTGTCTTAGTGGCTTTACTGCCTTGCTTGGGGTGAACTAGATTCATACAGGTTCTTTGCATATCTCTATTGAATATTTTTTCGAGTAGTGTATATTGAAATACTTTTTTAAAAACTCAAAATCCTATATTACCCAACAAAATTTCCAATCACCCACCACTTTCTGTTCAGTTGCTCATTGCCCAGCCAACAGTTGAAACTGCCCACTGGTGAGTGACATCACCCAGGTTGAGAAACTTTGGTCCAAGACTTGCTGAGAACAGTTCATACTCTATATTATAATATTTGTTACCAATAGAACTAAAGATCTTATCCATAACACCATGCTGTATAAATCTGATTGGAGGATTTCAATAAAAAAAAATAATTGTAAGGAATCAATAACACTTAGAATGTTCTTTGTGTTTAACTATCATCTAATCTCCATTTTTTATTTGTTTTTATTTTTTGCTAGGATGCAGTGGGAAAATACAGAGATGATGAAAATGACCAAAGACGCTCAATGATTTCAGATTGTATCTGTGACAGTGAAGATGGGTGGAGTGTAATACACAGGAAGTAGGAAAAAGAGATGCAGTAAGTTGTTTTTAACTCTTGTTTCTTTATTCATGCTTAAAATATTGCTGCCACATATCGGCCAGTGCTATTTACCTTGAGCTTCTTGATAAGATCCAAAGAAGACTCTGCAATATTATTAGTCCTAATCTGGCAGCTCAGCTCCAGTCACTCCCCCACTGCCATAAGGTTGCTTTTCTATATCTTTTCTATAAAAACTTTCTTGGTAATTGTTCAGATTAGCTTTTCACTGTGATGCCTATAGTTTTTTAATTTAAGCACAGTACTAGGCATCGAAATTTCATCAATTTACAGTTGAGCTGGCTAGATGTAGCAGTAAATTCTATGCTAACAGTTTCTTTTCTCACACTTCTCACTTGTGGAACTGCCTTCCAGCTCTATGCTTTCCAACCAACTTTAATCTGCAAAAATTTTAAAGCAATATCAATTGTTATCTACTGTCCGCCTGATTACTCTCTTCTCTTTCTGCTCATCATTAATTTTTCTGCTTCTAATTCTTCCACACCCTGTAACGCCTTGTGTTTTAGTAGAATTACTGCCTTGCTTGGAGTGATTTCAGTTAGAAATTTAAAAAATAATAATTTACACCATTTATATTTGAACTATTGTCCTCACCTTTGTTATTGTTATCACAACGTTTTGGCCATTGTACCCTCTGGCTTTGTTTCTTTTTCATTTTTTTGTTTTTGCATAGAATTACCCCCTTGATTATTATGTAAGGGTACAGCTGAACGAAAGACCAACAAAACTCCTTGTAATAAGTAGAGAAAGTTGTGGAGAGCCATGATCACCCATTTTCTCAAAGAACAAGGGAAACAGTGAGTAACCTATCTAAAAAGCTTGTGTAAATGGATGGCAGAGCCTGGAATGGGAATGATAGTAAAAAAAAGCAAACATTGCTAAGAGTTAAAAGGATAGGAAGTTGTGGAGAGCCATGATCAACCATGTCCTGAAGAGACACAGGTAAACAGCAAATAATCTACCTTATAAACTTGTGTAAATGGATGGCAGATCAGGGAATGCGAATGATAGTAAATGAATGGCAGAGAATGGGAATGATAGTAAAAAAACAAATATTGCCAAAAGCTACTTATGATAGGAAGTTGTGGAGAGCTATGTTCACACACGTTCTGAAGGGGCAAGGAAAACAGTGAGTAACTTAACAATCTTGTGTAAATGGATGGCAGAGCAGGGAATGGAAATGATAGTAAAAAAATCAAACATTGCTAAGAGTTACAAAGGATAGGAAGTTGTGGAGAGCCTTGATCGGGCATGTCCTGAAGCGACATAGGTAAACAGCAAGTAATGTACCTAATGAACTTGTGTAAATGGATGCGAATGATAGTAAAAAAACAAACATTGCTACAAAGGATAGAAAGTTGTGGGTAGCTATGATTGCCCACGTCCTGAAGGGAGAGAGGAAAAAGTCAGTAACTTACCTAACAAGCTTGTGTAAATGGATTACAGAGTAGGCAATGAAAATGATAGCAAAAGAACATTGCTAAGAGCTACAAAAGATAGGAAGTTGTGGAGAGCAATGGTCGGCCACATCCTGAAGTGTCAAGGGAAACAGTGAGTAACCTGCCTAATGAACTTGTGTAAATAGATGGCAGAGCAGGGAATGGGAATGATAGTAAAGAAAACTAACATTGCTATAAGCTACGAAGGATAGGAAGTTGTGGAGAGCCATGATCGGCCATGTTTTGAAGCAATAAAGGTAAACAGAAAGTAATCTACCTAGCAAGCTTGTGTAACTAGATAACAGAGCAGGGAATGGAAATGATAATAAAAAAAGAACATTGTTAAGAGCTATGAAGAATAGGAAGTTGTGGAGAACCATGATCGGCCATGTCTTGAAACAATAGAGGTAAACAGCAAGGAAGATACCTAGCAAGCTTGTGTAAATGGATAGCAGAGCAGGGAATGGAAATGATAATAAATAAAGAACATTGCTAAGAGCTACGAAGGATAGGAAGTTGTGGAGAGCTATGAAAACTCACATCCTGAAGGGCATGGTACATAAAAGGAGAAGAAAGAGAATATGTTATAAAATAACTAGACATTTATGAAAAAAATGTCCAGCAGAAGAGATTACTTCATATATGCAATGTCGTCATAGTAATAGTTTAAACTTCAATTCATGGACACTCAAAGTATTGCTCTCTCAAAAAGGAGACATTTTTGCTTAAAATAATCAAAGAAAATGAGAAGAAAAAAATTTCCATTAAAGTAAAAGAAAAAAAAAAATCAAAATTTTTCTATTTTTGTTGCCTTTTGGATAATTTACTCTGATAATAGTCCAAAATACGTCATGCGTAAAATTATGCATTGAAAGAGAAAAAATTGCCGAATGAAACAGAAGAGCTCAAGGCCGTGCAAAAGAGCAACCTGGAGCTTTGGTTGAAAATTGACATGAAGGGATTTGTCCATTTTAATCTCTGTCATAAAGTGAAACTTAATCTGTTAATTAAGTCTTCTCTGACAATTCTGCATAATTGTCCTTCCACAACGGTCTTTTTTTCTCTGCCCAGTCCAATTTCAGAGAAATGTGTTGGATTTATTGACTGTTGTGTATCAGATGTATTAGTCAGCCATTAACCGAATCATTATTTTTTTATAGGCTTAGTCAGTAAGTGAGTTTCAAAATAAAGATTGTTTTCCTATCCAAACTTTTAAGAAACAGTATTATCATTATAATACATTTTGAACCACATAACCCAGGAGATAAAAGCATTAAATTGAGTTATTTGCTCATTCTGAGTTCAATTCCTAGGTCAGGCAGTGCAGATAGACATCATACAGACTAGTTTAGTGGAAGAGACAGACATCACAAAGACAAATAACAAGACAGAATTAACTGATATGAGATATTCTCAAACATAGATGCTGGAAGTAATATACCATGTCCTTTCAGGACATTAGCGATTATGGCTCACCACAACTTATTGTCCTTTGTAGCTCTTATCAGTGTTTGCCTTTTTGCTGTCTCTCCTAATCCTTATTCTACCAAAAATTTCCACAAGATTATTAGTTAGGTTATTTCTTCTATCCATCTTGCCTTTATCATGTCCTGTTAGTGTCAAATTTTCTAAGCCCTCTTTCCTCATTATGTGCCCTAGAAATTTCAATTGTCTCTTTCTGATTATAGATTATAAGTATAAATTACCTTTTTTTTCCATTTTCTTTAAAATTTTATCATTGCTTACATGTTCAGTTCATGACATTCACAGCATCCTGCTGTAGAACCACATTTTTGCTACCTCAAGTCTCTTCTTCATCTGTGAAGAGATTGTTGAGCATTCATTGTTTCTTTGTTTCTAATGAAATTTTCCAGTTTCTTCTTCCTTTGCTTAACTTTTGGAAGGTCACTTTTGCTATTCCAATGCACGTTTGGATTTCAATGTCACATTTTCTGTCACCTATCAAAACACTTCGCAGATATTCAAATTTTTGTACTTGCTTGATTTTGGCACCTCCAATTCATAATTTCCATCTTAATTTGTTCCTTTTGCTGACAACCATACATTCTGTCTTCTTACAATTGAAGGTTAGTCCTTTCTTCTCGCTTTCCTTTACTACTTTCTGGAGGAGTGCCTGTCGTTTCTTTTCCATGTCTGCTATCAACACTGTGCCATCTGCATATCTTATATTGTTAAGATTGTGGCTGCCAATAATGAATCCTGGTAGTACTTCTAAGTCTATCAGCATTGCATCATTGTAATGGTTGAATAAGTCCGGTGGGAAGACATGTTCTTGTTTTATGCCAACTTTCTATTCTTGTGTATTTACTGAATTAAAATTATGATTTCTATCCATATGCAGGTGGTTTGCTTCCAGTATAAATTCTGGATTGTTCTAATATCCTTCCCAAATAAATAAAGCCTAGTTCTTTGTGACATATTTTATCAAACACTTTAATTCACTTACTCAATAAAGAAATACAGGAAAGTTACAAAATATAACAGCTGGATAGAGAAAGTTTTAGAGCAAAGCCACATGGTCACATCTGATCATCAGGATCATCATCCTCACTCCTTATTCCTTTTCTCCTCTCTGGTGGCAATGATGCAGATGACTGTGAAGGCCCGGCCTACTACTGAAGAGTCATAAGCAGGAGTTACAGGTGATGGACGTAGCTGGGCAAGTTGGGCCCTCCTGACAGCATGTTCATGTTGACAATTGCATTTGAAAGTCCCCACCTCAGGTGGTCCTATCCCAGGAGGGCTGATTTGCAGCAACAGTTTCCTACATCTCAGGATCAATGTTGACCTTTGTCATAGATGTCTTCAACTTGATCCTTGAAGCATCATTTTGGGGCTCTGCATAGACTTTTGGTGCTGGCGAGTTCTGCAAATAGGATGATATGTAGGAGTCAAGTGGGATGCATTCTGGACATGTGACCCACCCAGCAGAGACAATGTTGAAGGACGGTAGCCTCAATGTTGAGGAGAGATGTCTGAGATGAAAAGCCCACACAAAATAAGTACAGCACAAGAAAAAACTTTACTCAAAAGCTATTGAAGCGTTACTTGATAAACGTATTTAAATCAGCGCATTGTAGCAAACCACCTCCATTCCCTTTGTATTACATTGGTGAGATGTAAGTTCCACTTGAGCAGCTTCTTACCGCAAACTACTGCTTTGTGGAACTAACTCCCAAGAGGATGCTTTCCAGATGACAGCAATCTTAACCTGTTCAGGTCTAGGATCAACTGTTATCTTTCTCATGTATCTTCATAAACCGTGCCTTCTGTTACCTTCTAGGCTTTTGGGTTTTGTACAGAGTGAACATCATTGTAAAAAATATGCACATCATTACCTTTCTTCCATGAAGATAAGCTTTTGGGGGTCAGTTGTGGAGATTTATCCTTGTCAATCTATTGTCTTTTGCATTAAACATTGTCATATGTTAGTGTGCAACAAATTTATTTTTATTTATGATATGCTTAGTACTTAGGATGCCATATCCATCATTATAATTGGATCCTAAAACGTACTTCTTTTTTTAATCATTTTTTCCCCAGGCAAGGCAATAATGCTATTAAGACACTGGGGGTTGCTGAGTGTGAAAGAATAAGAAAAAGAAAAAAACATTTTTAAGGAGCGTGAACAAAGAAGAAAGATCAACAAGACAATAGATAATGGGTGATATTACATTTAAATTTTTAAAGATAAGAGTTGGCTTGTAAGCAAGAATCCAGAAAAGAGTTGCACAAGTGCACATGAAAATTTCATAATTTTTCTGTTTCCATTTCTGATGGATCATAATTCTCAAGTTAATGAGTGAATAAGTTCCATCCGAGTTTCATCCCTATAAAATACCTACAGTGTACGTAATATAACTAGTGAGCCAACCAAAATGAGCTGACTCATTTTATAGTCCACCCATAGATGGTTAACCAATCAGAAGACTTGAAATATTAAATCCGATGTGTATAAAGGCAGCCATTTTGTTTTTTTCTTGTCGAAATATCCACTGCTAACCTGTCAGATGAAAAGACCTGCAGAACTATGCTTTCCTACTCTCTCTGAATATCCACTGCCAACCTCTGATATGGAAGACCTTAAGAATTCCTGAATAGCTGCTACTAGACATTGGTGCTGTTTCATTGAACAAATTAATTACTACGTCAGATTTCTACATTCAAACTACATTAAACATGTTTTACACATTCTCCTATTGCATCAGTAAATATTTGAACTTAGCAAATTTAACAAAAACATAGCAATAACAATCATAAGTATGAATGCAGTTGTTTATTTAAAGAAGAAAGAGGGTACAAATGAAAAGATTAAAATTAACTAGGTTTTCCATTTCCTTGAAGTAGATGTTAAATGCAAGGAGCATTATTGACTCCTTTATCTTCCCTTCCTTTCTTTGTTTCTTTTTATCATGTATGCTTTCTTTTTTTTACTAACACCAAACAGCATCTTTTGTACATCATGTTCTTCCATTTTTCCTTGCACTATAAATGGAATGGTCCATTATTTATCTCTGGTATTGGAAGGGTTTAACAAAAATGGTTTCTATTTCACTGAAGCAGAGGTTAAATATATGAAAGCATTATTGCCTCCTCTCTCTCCCCTTTCTTTTTTCCTTTCTTCTTATTATGCACTAGCTGAATTACCTGCACCTTGCTGCATGTCACACTTTTTTTTTGTATGAAAATGATGACTAATTTTAAATGATTGTTATAATGTGTGAAGAAAAATAATACATTTCAGTATTACTCAATGATCTTGCTGATGTGACCTCCATCTTCTGGCTTTCTCCTTCTATATTTTGGATAGGAGTCATTCCCTTGTTCCAATATAAATTTTAATTTAAATCAAAAAGACAAAAACTTTCAGTGTGAGGAGGTGCAAAAACAGTTTGATCTAACCCCTTTGATATGTATTTGATGCAATACTTGGTTGAATGAATTGATAAGCACATTTCAACGTTGATATGACAGTTGAATTGTTGCAACAAATAACCAATCACCATTGATTGGTGATTTCTTGCTCAACTTAACGTCTATATTGTCTCATTTTGATCTTGCTGATAAGACCTCTATCTTCTGCTTTCTCTTTCTATATTTTGGATAGAAGTCATTCTCTTGTTCAAATATAAATTTAAATCAAATGGAAAAAAAGAGGAGTTCAATAACAAACAGACAGAGGCTCCAATTTTATATATATAGATTCTTTTCTTTTTTTACTAAAGCCTGACAGCATTTCTGATACATTGTTTTCTTCCGTTTTTCCTTGCAATCAAAATGGAATGGTTCATTATTTATCTGAGGTAATCGCTGGACATAATGCATGTGCTAACTTACTAAAAGAGGAGAAAGGAGAATCATAATATGATAATAGATTTGCAAGAGTCCTTCTTCCATTGCTGATGTTAATTTAATGAAGGTATATTTTATCACTAACACAGCTCTCAATGATAGGTATTTCAAAAGCTTACCACAGATAGCAAAATTATCAGCTATAATGACACACTTGGGACACTCCTACTCTGCAATCCTCCTTCTCCATCTACTACACATCATCATTGTCATCACAAAGAGAAAGAAGAGGAGGTACTTAAAGAAACATAGCAACCACCACTATTGCTAACAGTAGCACTTAATATTATCCCAAAACAACAACAGCAAAAATAATGTCATTTTCTTCACTTAAATCATGCAGGTTTTTGCACGAGATTTATGGCCCCGACAAACAAAATCCTAACAACTTTGCAAATTGCATTTTGATCAAATAAATTCTCTTTGTTGTTTTTGGATTTCTCTCCTCACTCCACTGCCTTCTGTGAGTCATCCATGCAAAAGTGAGTATAAGCATATTGAATGGAAAAAAAAATCAAATAATAAACCATAATTTGCAAATTGGATTTGGGATAGAGAAGTAACAGCTTAAGTATTCTTCCATATTAGTTTAAGCACTGATGGAGGTTGATTTTCCTTGTTATTAATTACACTCTCAGACTAAGTATAGTGACGTTCGACTTTTGCAAATCAATTTGTTTGATCCTGAGACAATTTCATAATAACTTTTCTTGAAAATATGAAGAATTATTGTTTAATCCATTAATATCTCTCATCCCATTTCTGACAAGTTGGCCATTTATAGGTTATAGATAGAAACCTGTTGTTAAAAAAAGATATTTACCAAACTATAATTAATAGAAGACCTTTTTATAAACCTATAATTAATACAGGATTTTTATAACTCTATAATTCATTCCAGATTTTTATAAATTTGTAATTCATTCCAGATTTTTATAAATCTATAATGTAAAAAAATTATTTCTTACCAAATCTAAGTTCTTGTGTCAAACACCAAAACATAGTAGGACTAGCAAGTCATAATAGGTGCAAATCACAAATGAGACTCAACCACTGCATAAAATTTTAAAAGAAAAACACATTTATTACACAATTATGAAAATGGTACAATTACAAAGTTTGCACAAAAAATTACTTTTGTGCACCTATTAAGACAGGATAACAATTTCTGATAAAAAGGGTTACCATCAAAAAATTACATATTTGGGAAAAGACAATGAAAAATACAAAAAGAGAAAACAACACAAGAAGGAAGCAAAACAAAGGTGCAACCATCTTTCTGAAAAAATGAAAACACCTACTTTTACTTGCCCCACAGAGATATATAGTAATTTTTTAAAAGTCCTATTTAAATTTACAGTTTGTACTTGGGAAAATTTCTTAGAATTCTTTTCGTTCTTTGTTATCCAACAACAGTGTCTCTTTGACATATAGTAGTTTTTTAAATGTTCCTTTTAAATTTACAGTTCTTGCTTGGGAAAATTTCTTAGAATTCTTTTCGTTCTTTGTTATCCAACTGCAGGAGAATTTTCACTTGAACTTCAAAATTCTTTTGTCTCTGCAGCTGGCTGGTAACTTTGGGTCTTTTTGATGCTGCCTTCTTGATGTCAAACGCCTTCTTCTCTTTGATGTTGATTTTGCCTTGTCCCCTTGCTGTCAAAAAGTATTCTCTTCTCATCCACTGACCTGAGCTTAATTTGATTAGAAATTTAGGCACACAAATTCAGGTTCTTACTAGGGCTAGAGACCATGTCACTCACTGGTCAGTATATATGAAAAAAATAATTTTCTGTAAACCAGAAATGGATCCTTCACAAATTTTGGCAGGTTTTAACCACTGAACCAAAAAAGATATACAAGTGTAACAATTTTTTACACTAACCATCTGGCTTTCATAAAAGTAAACTTCTCTCAAAAGAGAGAGTAGTAAAAAAAAACACCTAGATGATTAAACATTTATTCAAGGCTAATATTTTAAAAGTAGCAAAAGTAACATTTTTATAATAATTAATTCCCATTTTTATAAATCTATAATTCAGATTTTTTATAAACCAAAAATTAATACAATATTTTTTAGAAACATTTTTCATTTTCATTTTTATAATTAAGACCAGATTTTTACGGTGGGCATTAATGAACTAAAACAAAGCAACTAAAACATGAATGCTGTGGAAAATGTTTTTGGTAACAAAAGTAAACTTATTTATACTATTTATATTTAGACTATTGTCCTCATCTTTGTTGTTTTTATTACAATGTTTCAGCTGTTGTGCCCCCTGGCCTTCCTCAGGTGTATATCAATGTGGGTAACCCACAATAAATTCTAAATTGAACCCTTTGTTTAATCTACAGAGGTAAACTGTTCTCGTCCTATTGGGTAAAAGTGTTAGCTTGGGAATTTGGTGACATAATGGTAGTGAGTTCAATCTCTGAATTGGGCAGTGTGTACTTGTGCTCAGTGGAATCAGGTGAGCAATAATTGAACAGTGCTAAATAAAATAAGAATTAGATATTCCTAGACATGAGCAGTGGAACAAGAACAGTCTACCCCTATAGATTAAATAAAGGGTTTAGTTTGTTGGGATCTGTCTACTCAGGTTTGAGCAATAACTGAACAGTGCTAAATAAAATAAGAATTAGATATTCCTAGACATGAGCAGTGGAACAAGAACAGTCTACCCCCATAGATTAAATAAAGGGTTTAGTTTGTTGGGATCTATCTACCCAGGATTTTGTTGCTGAGTGTTGGGATTCCAAACATTTAACAACCACACATCTTTTAAATGAAACCTAAAAAAGGTTATTTTCTGAATGAAAAGTAGAAGCAGAACATCAGTTGAAATAATATTTATACATTCTTTTCATAAATATACAATAGCAATAAAATGTTCAGTTTTTCTTGCAGTGAAGTTTGTTTTATAAATTAATTATGTGTTTGTAATGTTGTGTGCAATCTGTGGACAGACTTACTTTATGTAAGTTTGTGGACAAGGTCTTAGTCAGTGGCTGCTGGCTCATCTCTTCAATTGTGTGCATGTGTGTGTGTGTATGTATACATGTGTAGATCAAACAGTCCTACAAAATTGTTTTGAACTGTTAAAAGCAGTATGCTTCTATTTTTGTATCTGTAAGTGGGATCCAAAATCTAATTTCACATAGAGGTGTGAATTTTTTGAATACAAGGATTTTATTAGAAAATAATTTCACATTGATTTGTGAAGATCTTTTTCTTGAATTTATGGGAATGGTGAAGGGAGTTATTATTGTTATTTTGTAAATGGTTTAAAAATAACACATGGTAGGTCTACAACTAGCTCCACAAATATTTTGACAGTATTAATTATTGTTTATCAAACAAACTTTCTGATAGGATTTTATTGGTTGATTTAATTTCTGTAAGTTTGGAGAATTCTTTGTTGGTTACCCAGATCAATATACACCTGAGAAAGGCCAGAGGCCACAACAGCCAAAACGTTGTGATAAAAACAACAAAGATGAAGACAATAGTCTGAATATAAATAGTGTAAATAATAATAATAACTTCTCATCCCAGGAAATTCAAACAAAAAAGTTTACTTGTTGTCACTTAATCTTTGACTAAAGCAAACAAGAATTTTGAAGTGAGTATATTGACTATCATGCTACAACCTAAGGGCAGAAGAAACAGACAAGCTCCTTCACGATTGATCTGTTGGCAGTGGCTCTCAGAGGTTCCAGCATTGTCATGTCTCATTGACTTTGTCTGACCAGCTTGAGTCTGCCTTCAACAGTGTCTTACATGATGGTCTTGCAGAGGCTGTTATGCCATGTGACGTGGCATAAACCATGACATCTTCTGATGCTTGATAATGTTGAGAAGAGATTCCTGTTGGCCCACAAGACTTTTGACCTCCCTCCATACATAGTCATTGGTTTTGTGCTCTCTGTAGGAGATGCGGAGGAGTCTTTGATTAAAAAGAAAAATAACTCCAGTGATAATAATGTATTAATAAGTAATAACTTCGAAAAGGTTTTTGAAAATCCCCCAGCTGTCATGGCTATCTCTAATAGTAATCTGTATTTCAAGATTATAGAAAATTTTACAAATAAAATCTAATGACTAACTTACTGGCAGGCTCAGACTTCTGCTGACCACATCAGTACTAATGTATTTACCTCAAGAGAGTTGTTTCGACAACACAGAGGTTCACTGAAGAAGCAATGCAATACAAAGGGAATGAGAATAGTTCACCATAATGTGCATGGCATGGTGGGTCTTAAGGTTAGAACTGGTGGAACTAAGTAATGTTGTCCATCTGAACTCTTTCGATGGAAATAGAGATACAGCAGTGAGAGGCTCGTGATGTTTTGCCTGTGAGAAAGGGTCAGGGTTGAGGTCAGAGTTGAGCTTAAGTCCCAATAGGCACTCAAGCACAAGGCCTCCCTGAATGAATACCCACCCAAATACCCATCTTTAACAAATCTTGTTTTTAATACAGCTGGAGGATGCTGAGGATACTGTGGAATGAACATGTGAACAACAATGAAGTTTTGGAGGAAATGGAAACAAAAAGGAAATTGATATTTAACATCAGGAAAAGACAGCTGAGGTTCCTAGAGTACATATTGAGGAAGGAGGGCCAGGAAAACCTGATACTCACAGGACAGATCGAGGGAAAGAGAGACAAAAGAAAACAATGCATAACGTAGTGAGCTTGAGTAAATGGATGGCAGAATAGCTTAAGAGAAATAACAGAAAGAAAAATCTGTCTATATTTCTGAGATGAAGTAATGTAAATATTTACACTATTTACATTGTTTGGGCTGTTTTCTTCATCTTTATTGCCATATTCACAACATTTTGGCCGTTGTATGCTTCATGTGATATATTTTGGAATTTTGAACTGAACCCTTTAGACCATGGGGTAGATTGTTCTAGTTCTACATGCCATGCCTTTTCTGGATATCTCAGTTTCAGTAATTTCCCTTTAGTAACTCAAATTTCCAAGTTTTTGTTCACCTCTGCTGTGGCCAGGTATTGAACTCACAACTCTTTATGTCAAGTCACTGGATTACTTCAACTAACAACTTTATCCACTGTTCCATGTGTCTTTGGGGACAAAAAGGAAAAGTTTATTAAGAGCTACAAGGAACAGGAAGTTGTGGAGAGCCATAATCGCCTACATCCTAAGTGGATATGGCACATAAAGAAGAAGAAAAAGAGCAGGTGGGGAAACTGGTTTAGCTGCCAATGATCCTACCATGTAGCTTGTAGTACTGTGTTACTTGGTACCCGCAGCACCCATAGATTGACTTGATATTTTAAAAAAACATATTAAAGACATTGAAAAAATATGAGTAATAAGATAACTGCTCAGAGAATAACTGAAGCTAACACTTAGACACAATATAATTGAATGCTCCATATTCCGCCTTTACCCTAATGAGGAATAATGGAATTCTAATTGTTGTTCTCTTTTGAAAATGATTTGTGAAAGGTCAAGAGAACTTTTTATCAAATTCTCCATTTTAATAATGAAAAATATTATTTCAGTTCTTTAGCTTCCATCTTTTTCTAGCCTAAAGAAAGATTATGTATGCAATTTTTATAAAAGAAGTATGAAGAAAATTAAATGAGTAATTATTGACTCAGATTTGTTAAATTGGTTTGGCTTTATGTTTTTAAGAAGATATGAATTGAAGGAAAAAAAGTACTTCTTTTTTTATAAGACGGCATTTTAGAAAAAGAGTGTGCAGTGTTTATAAATAATAACCTGATGTGCATTACAAGAATGTGTAATCCTGTCACCAGTATTTGCAAGTGAGAAATTTGCCTGAAGGGTTTAGTGAATTCCAGTTTTAAAATTTGATATTTCAAGATTATTATTTATGTATATATTGACATCAATATGCAATTATTTGGTATTTACAAAGTTGTAATATTGCAACAACTCTGAGTAGAAGCTTATGAATTATGATTTCAGCTTTAGTGCTGAGAACTTTTATTTTATTATAGTGGATGGTTACAAGCAAGAGGGAAGATGGGATGTGCTTATTTTATTATCATATAAGTGAAAAGTCAGTACAACAAATTGTTGATATTAGTTAGTAAATATCTGCATTTTTAGGAAAAATCTATGAAAAAGTGTAATCATCCCTTTCAACTTCATCAGACTAAAGTAATGTTTACATTGATATGACTGTACACATGAAGAGAAGTGGTTGCTGAAATTTTAAATTAAATTTTTATTTAAGTATGTATTTTGGGTATTTAGTCTAACCTATTCCATTTAGTTTCTTTTTCTTTTTGTCTATGCTTTTATCAATTTTCTTATTAAATATCCTACATTGGGATAATAGATCTGCCAAGAAAGGAGAAATGTTTAAATTTACTGTGTGTGATATAGCGACTAAAGCACTTTCTATATATTTTTTGCTCCAGTAAATTGTTTTCTTACTAAATCTGCATTCAATTCTGATTTTATATGAGATTTTCAACCTTGTCATATATTTGTTTTAATTGTTTCTCCCCAAGAAAGGAGATAATGCCACTGAGATGCAAGGGATTACTGAAAGTGGAAGAAGATGAGAAAATATTAGTAAGGATAGATAAACAGTAAAAAACTGGATTTAAGAAGACAGAAGATGGAAACTGATGTTGCATTTAAACTTTTCAAGATCATAAGTGAGAGGAAGCAAGAAATATGGGAGAAGAAACTATTAGAATAAACCTTACGGTTAAATCTAGCTATTTCAACAGTAAAACAATGACATCTAGTTGCCAGTCTAGTACTATGTCTAAATTCATATGGTCATGGTACCAAGGAGGAAAGCTCATTATAATAATTGCTGTGAAAATATTTATAGAAAAGGCAGAGGGAAGTCACATCACTGTGATGGAAAAGTGACTGAAGTCGAGATGCTGTAGCGGACCATGGGGGTGAGGATGTGAAGAGATATCAGAAGGTTAAACTTTCCTGCTGGCTGGTCCAGCTATATCAGAATTGTCGGACATTAAGTCCAAAGAAAACAAACAAGACCGATATACATGGGTAAACAAATATATATTAATAACGAGTTACACAAAGACATGAAAAGTTACGTAGAGTTTGTATGGAGAAATTATGTGCGTGTGTCGTAAGTGTTCGTAAGTACGTGTATTGTTCTTAGCTCATTCCCAGAATTTGGGAAACGCTGTATCTGTGAGATGTCACATATTGGCCTAAGTGAAAAAGAGAGAGTTTTTACCTCGCCTCCATGCGAGGTAGCGGCCCAAGGCCTGAGTCGGAAAAGAGAAAGAGAGAAGGGTCATCCAGTATTTATACTCGTGGGAGAGAGACCCCTGTTGAAGGATTAAGGAAACTGAGGAGGAGCTAACTCTGACAATGCCAGGTCTGGGCTGAGAGCATTACAGACCCTTCTTTGGATTTTGCCCAAAATCTTAAGATATATAGCAGAAGCACTAGGTCAAATTTGACAGTAATATTTCAATATATCGATGAATGGTAGATTTATAAATGTGCAAGAAGGATTAAGACAGGAAAAAATTGTCTAGCATGGCACAGTGAACCTATTTTCCTAGCAGCAGACCTAGCAGTTGATTCAATATAATCATTCCACTTCATGTCAGTGGAAACATGAGACTGAGAAGGCATAATGAGTTGCTCTCCAGGAGGTTGACATCTTACATGCTGATGGAAAGCAAAAATAGTTTTCTGTGATGACTCTAAAATATAGCAGTTTTGTTTTGGTGGTGTTGACATTTACATGGTATTCCTTGCACCAGATTGGAGGTCATTTTGGAGAAGATCAGCTTTTTCTTTTTTTTTCTTTTTTTTTCTTTTTTACTAATGTTCACCAAATACAAGGTCCAAGAGCCACTCAAGGAAGAGGGTTACCATGTGGTGCCATATGAGTGTAAGGAAGGACAAGACGTGAAATCTGTTCTTACTATGTGATTTTCTGATTACAATGTTTTTTGTTTTTAATTAATTTAATTTTCAACTAACCTTCAACTCAATTGATAATGAAATTGTACACTGTTTGGACATTTCCTTCAAAGATACTTCCTCTGTCATGGGGGATAATAGCTCTTCACAACTTCCTATCCTTCATAACTTTTAACAAAAACATAATTAAGGAGAGGGAACAATAAAAGAATAGTAATTAAGAAAACAAAAGATAACAGTTAACATTGCATTTGAATATTTGAAGATCAAAGTCTATGGAAAAGCAAGAGGCTGGAAAGAAGTTCCACAAGTGAGAAGTGTGAGAGAAGAAACTGTTAACATAGAAATTATGATTGCATCTAGCCATTTCAACTGTAAAATGATGAGACCTAGCTGTCAGTCTAGTACTGCCCTTAAATTCGTAAAGTTGAGGTACCAAAGATTAAAGCTCATCAGTAAAATTAACATGAAAATATTTTTGAAAAGATGCAGAGAAATTATGCTACAGTTGTGGGAAAGTGAATGATGCTGAGATGCCAGGTTAGGACAAATAACATTACAGATTCTTTTTTGGATTTTATCAAAAATCTCTAAATATACAATGGAAGCACCTGACCACATGCGATAGCAATATTCAGTGTATGGACAAATGATAGACTTATTAATGCGTATTATAAATTCTAGAAAGAAAAATTGTCTAACATGACACAGTGAACTAACATTCCTAGCAGCAGATCTAGCAATTAATGAAGATAAGATTATCACTAAATATGGACAATGGAAGGCAAACAATTTACTCTCATCGATTGAATAAAGTGTTCAGTTTTAAATTCTCTAAAGGTTATCCAGTTTGACAGAAACATGAAGAAGGTCAGAGAACACAGCAGCTGAAACAATGTGATCATAATAAAAAAGATGTAAATAATAACTCCTCATTCCAACCTCTAAAACTCTTGATGATCAGAGATTGGCATCTGACCTCTCTTCCAATATAACATTAACTTCCCAGTGGGGAAAAAAATAGATGGTTACACGCAATGCCTTGAAAACCAAACTAGTTGCATTCCATCACCCCAATTCAGACCCCAAACTACCGCCAGTTATGATGAACAGATGTCCCATCAAGGAGGCACCTGGAGAGAATATTGGGCCTGACACTTACACCTGACCTCAAGTGGAACTCTTATATACAATCCATCACTAAAGATGCAGGTAAAATGATTGGCTCCCTGTACCACCCCTGTAAGTACCTGACTCCTCATGCTATCCTGTACCATTATAAGAGCCAGATCAGGTTAAAAATGGAGTACTGTTGCCATATTTGAGTGAGAGCTGCCCAGTCTTCACTTTCCAGTCTTGATAGAGTTCAAAAGCATCTCTGAATCCTTGTTGGAGAAGAATTACTTTCCACACTCCAACCTCTCTCTCACAGGCAGGATAACTAGTATCTTAATCATTATCTTCCCCTCCTATCCATATAAACTACCCCTTAATATAAACCTCTACTTTGAGTGGCTGCCTTTGGCCTTGTACAGGGTGAACCTTACTGTAAAAAAAAAAAAAAAAAAAAAAAAAAAACACACAGAAAAGTTGTCAGGCAATAACACTAAATTAATGACCAATTCTTACTTTATAAAACAGCCAATAATTCTGGAAGACTTTAGATTTTGGTAATTCAGTTATTCAAAAAAGTAAATCAAGCACCTAAAAATGTCTAATCTAATTTATGTAAATTGAAATTTTAGTGCTAAACTTGTGATGCTTCCACTGACTACAATCTGATTGAAAATTTGATGAGATAAAAAATGTTTTTTAACTGAAATATATTTTTAGTAATAGCTTTCCATTTTATCAAAGAAAATAAAAAAGAATGATGCTACGTGTCTTGGGAAATGTTAAATAAAAAAATCCTTGCTAAGGAACTGAATTTGATCTTTTTTTTTTCTTAGACTGCAGATAAAGTTGAACAGATTTGAGTTGTTTGATATATTTGCAAAATCTTTTGATTATCTCCCCTTTAACTATGAATCTTTTTGGCTTTTTTTCTTTTTGTTTTTTAATTTCATAATTTTTCTGACAGGAAAAATATGTTGATGGTAAAAGTTTACCTTAGCATTATAATTATCATTGTTAATAGCAGAAATTTATCAACATAAAGTATTTTTTCTAACTTAATAGCTTTTACATTGTAACATCAATAGCTGCATGTACCACAAGGAAAGTTGCTTCTCTGTGTCACTCCAGAAGGTTTTTCTCATCTGTGTCCATCCTCCACATCTACAAATCCACCATTCATTCATGCATTGAATACTGTTGCCATATATAGTCTGGCACTTCTGCTGTTTATTTCAAGGTTCTTAACAAAATCCAAAGAGGGATATGCAATGTGATTCGATCCTGACTTGGAATCTCGACTCCAGTCACTTTCTCACCAACTTAATCTGGCTTCCTTCTGTCTTTTTTTATAAATATTTTCATGGCATCTGCTCTGATGAGCTATTTTCCTTGGCGCCCCGACTGCATGAATTTAAGCCTGCTGCTAGATTGGCATCTCAGACCCACCCTTTTAATGTTGAAACAGTTAAATATAACAAGCTCTTCTAATCCAGCAGCTTCTTCTTTCGCACTTCCCAACAGTAAAGTTCCATTCCACTTACTTGCTTCCCAGATAATTATAATCTTCATAAATTTAAATGTGATGTAATGGAATAACCTTTCACCCCCATGAGTGACTACACTATAGGTAGTAACTACCTATAAGTATCCATAAGGCAACAGACTACAGGAGACTTGCTGGGATCTCTTAAGTACAACTCAGACTTACGCATGAACTACCGACCTTCCAATAGTAGCACTCACTACTGGATTGACTTGCAACAACCTTGTGCATAACTGTTACCTTTATTCTTATTGTACTGGGTTTTTACAATAAACCTTTACTTACTTTATCCACCATGTTTGTCAAGTATATATTCCTATTAGCACGGAATATCACAAAAGGGTAAAATGTCAGTCAACATCTGATGCCTTGTGCCTCATTCTTTTTATCCTTCTCTGTTCTTCTTTTTATACTTTACTCAATCCCCCTATACACAGTCTTTTCTCTTACTTTCACTCCCTGTAGTCCCTTGTGTACTAGTGGCACTAGCACCTTGCTTATAAAAAAAACACTTACCAATTCATTCTTTATAGGGTAGAGATTTTGTATTTAACAATAATTCAACACCAGTGTTTTATTGGGTCATTAAGGTTTATAACTACTTTGAAAATTGATTTTACACATACATACACAGAGACATATATATATATATATATATATATATATATATATATATATATATATATATGGGGTGGGGACTTTAATAGTAACCAAAACAAAAGTGAAGATAATGGGACAAAGTGGAAAAGCTATAAAAAAATGCATTTCACTGACATTTGTTGGTCATGGCTTCTTCAGGTCAGAATGAATGACAAAACTGTGTGTAAGGAAAATGATTTGGAATTTTTGAGGATAAGTGGAACAATAAATTAAATTACTTATCATATTCAATGACCAGATACCAGAAAGTGTTTGCTATTGTTTAATATATATATATATATATTGGTCATTCTAGCTTATGTAACAGCGTTTACCCCTAGCGAAGGAGCGTTAATTAATTTGAAACTTTTAAAACCATTTATTCTACATTCAACATCATCACTTGATAAGACACCAGAAGTGTTGAAACAAAATGGCTATTTTTGTAGTGATTTTTTAACATATTTATGTTATAATATTTAAATAAATAAATGATTATATATATATATATATATATATATATATATATATATATATATATATATATATATATATGTATAAAATAACAATATGTCTTGTCCACAGAATTGATCTGGGAATTTAACTATATATATATATATATATATATATATATATATATATATATATATATATATATATATATATATTTGTGTATTTAGGCAGCAATCCTTCTTTCAAGCACATTTCATTAAAAACGACTGACAAGGTGCTTTTATTTAGTTTTTTATATAATTTCTCGTGCGATCTAATAAAGTTTTTCTTTTCTTTATATAATTTATCCTCTGAAAAGAAAAACTTTATTAGATCGCACGAGAAATTATAGAAAAAACTAAATAAAAGCACCTTGTCAGTCGTTTTTAATGAAATATATATATATATATATATATTAGTGCTATTTTTTTGTGGGGATGCTATGTCAATCATTATTTTTTCATTATCTTCTTGATTAATCTTCTATTGTGCTCACTCCTTAATAATGTTTCTTTTTTTTCTTATTCTTTCACACTCAGTAACCCCTTGTGTCTTAATTGTTATACTGCCTTGCATGGGATGAAATGATTAAAATGGACTAAGTCCAACAATTATTTTAATATATTTATTTTTTATACATTATTTTTATAGATACAAATATTTAAGTAAATGCTCTGTTTATGATAAATAGTATTAACAACATTTACTGGCCTGAATAACTGAGAAATTTCATAGAGAATATGTGTCCTTCGACAGGAATCAAACCTGTATCCTACAAACTAAACTTCTTGCTAAAAACTGTCATATAAACACAACAATCAAAACTGCTTAGTGAAAGATAAAGAAAAGGTTTGCAGATGAATGACGGATTGAAGAGGCAGTAATGTTAAATTCAAAGATTTCTTTTAAGACAAATGTATTCGACATTCTTCTAGATTGTATTATTGGAAGCACGATGAAAAGATTTGAGATAGGGAGCTGGATATGACATTTGGTGCTGTGAGGAGATACTTTGCCTTTCAGAAATCAAAGTGCAAAAGCAAGCAGACACTCTCTGTAATAAGTTTAAAGTTGAAGCGTCCAAGAACCTACAAGAAGAATTGCTGCATCTGAAAGCCATTCTCTCAGCAAAACTGGAAATACACCCCCCTATATTCTTCCTTTAATGTCTTGAACCAATTCCATTAACTGAAGCTCTACACCCTCTTTTCAAAAGTTTGAATTATGTTAAGAGTTTTCTATACACAACCAGTTTTCGTATTCTTCCATATGCCATGTCTCTTCAGGGTGTTGGCTCTCCACAATTTCCTGTCCTTTGTAGCTCTCAATAAATTTATCTCCCAAAACCCAGTTCCACCAACCATTCACAAACTCACCAGATATGCTATTCACTGCTTTCCTCTGTCCCTCTTGTCTTCAATATGTCCTGTGGGTATCAAATTTTCCAAGTCCTCTTTCCTCATTATGTGTCCTAAAAAATTCAACTATCTCTCCCTGATGTTAAGTATAAGTGTCCTTCATGTTTCCATTGTCTCTAGAACTTTGTCATTGTTTGCATGTTCAGTTCATGGTATTCTCAGTATCCTTCTGTAGAACAACATTTCTGTTGCTTCAAATCTATACTTCATCTGCAGTGAGATTGCCCAGCATTCACTGCCAAATAGGAAAATCGATATTACATAGTATTATTATATTTTTACAAGAGCAGATAGGACGCTTCTTGTTTTTGTTGTTCTTCTTCTTCTTTGTGCCATGCCCCTTCAGGACATGAGTGATTATGGCTCTCCACACTTCCTGCCCTTTGGAGCTTTTAATAATTTTTTTTTTCTATCTCCTAATCCCGGTACTGCCAGCCATTTACACAAGCTTGTTAGATAAGTTATGTACTGTTTTCTGCTATCTCTCTTGCCTTCAATATATCCTGTAATTATCAAGTTTCCCAAGCCCTCTTTCCTCATTATGTGCCCCAGAAATTTCAACTATCTCTTCCTGATGTTAAGAATAAGTCTTCTTTTTGTTTCCATTGTCTCTAGAACATTGCTGCTAATATATTCAGTCCATGGTAATCCCAGTATCCTTCTGTAGAACCACATTTCTGTTGCTTCATGTCTCTTCTTCATCTGTGAGGAGATTATTCAGTTTTTATATAGTAAATATCAAGAGATATTAATAAAGAGAGAAAAATAGTATGATTTAAAAAAATAATTAAAATGTCAGCTTTACCAGAAAGTGATACATTTTAACCTTATACAAATTTTCTTTAAGTCTCTTTTCTAAAGAATTGTCATACAATATGATGACCTGGTGTATGGAGTGTATCATCAGTGGTAATACCTTTTCAGTGGAACAGTCATCCTATTTCTACTCAGGTGAATTGAGATGCAGAACTGTACTGGTTCATGGCCTATATCCAACTCTCATACATGGCTCCACACACCACTCAGTGGCATCAACCTGCTGGCTAAACTGTGTGAGTGTAGTCAGAAGTGTTTCTTGACCTGATCAGTAAAGGTGATCACCTCTCCCCAACCCACCTGTGCAAAGCAGCCATCGGCCAGTTGCCAGCCTGGGTGTAGGATTTGCGGGTCAGAGGGCAATGGCTTTGCTTTGCCAGTGGATGGAGGAACTTCTGAAAGGAGGGATGGGGTAACCTCAACATCCCAGGTGCAAAAGGAACCTGCAAGGCATTGCATTATTTTGGCTTGAATGTCACCATGAATCACAGTTACAACAGAGAGAGTGGTGACCACATAGTGCAAAATGCAATAACTTAATAAATAATGATGATGATTTGAACCTAAACCAACTCATATATTATCAAGTAAATATTTTAAAGGAATGATTCAACAAAATTGAATTAAACACAATATTTGAATTCTTATGAAAAATTAAACTATATAACAAAATATAAGTCCAAATACTTACATATGCATATATATATATATATATATATATATATATATATATATATATATATATATATATATATATATATATATATATATATATATTACGATTCCAATGTAATAAATTATAACTATTTGGTGTTTGAGCTTTTATATTATATTCTTACTCTGTCCTGGACATTGAGTTCTACATGGATTCTATCCTCTTCGGAATATATATATACTGACCACTAATATTATCAATATATATATATATATATTGACCACTAATATTATCAATATATATACATATATATATATATATATATATATATATATATATTGACCACTAATATTATCAATATATATATATATGTAAATGTATTTTGAGATATTTATTGTTTATACATTATTTTTATAGATACGAATATGTAAGTAAATGCTCTGTTTATAATAAACAGTATTCACAACATTTAAATTTAGACTAAAGTCCCCATCTTTGTTGTTATTATCCCTCCATTGGTTTCTGTAATGATTTGGTAAATTCTATCAGAATTTCTGGGTTGAGAAGTTATTATTTACATCAAAACTAATGTCTTCATCTTTGTTGCTATTATCACATCTTTTCAGCCATTGTTTCCTCGGACCTTCTTCGGGTGTCTGATATGATTTAATCCCATCCCTACTTTTTATTTTGTTTTGCAGTGTCCTGCTTGGGTAGAAATATTTCACTTTATCGATGACATGTCATGTGACACTGAAGAGATTTTCTGTAATAAACTGAAAAATAGATTTTTTTTCTCTGTCTATATTTCTGAGATGAGGTATTGTTTCAGTAAATAGTAAACGTCTTGATAATTTTCAGTTTATCAAATATATTTATACTTTTTTTAAAAAATCTTTTTTAAGAAGGACAGTAACTCTGAAAAACAGTCTATCAGATTATTGCAAAAGTTTGTGCCTGATTTTTTTTAAAACCAAGCTCACCCCAAGAAAGGCAGTAAAGCCATAGAAACGCAAGGAGTTAATGTGTTTTTAAGAGTTAGAAACAGGAACATTGCTAAGGAGCAAGAACAGATGAAGAGTAGTCAGGAGGACAGCAGATAGTGATTGACATTGTATTTAAATTTTTTGTGGATTAAAGTTGGCTGGAAAGCATGAAGCCAGAAAGGCTTCCATAAGTGAGAAGTGCAAGAAAAGAAACTGTTAACATAAAATTTATGGTTACATCTAGCCAGCTCAAGTGTTAATTGATGAAACCTCATCACCAGTCTAGAGCGTTGCTTAAATTTGAAGAGTCTAGGTACCATAGTGAAAAGCTCATCTGAACAATTACCATGAGAGTATTTATAGAAAAATCAAAGGGAGGCAATTTTATGGTGGTAGGAAAGTGACTGATGGTGAGATGCCAGACCAGAGTCAATAATATTGTTGATTCTTCTTTGGATTTTTTCAAGGAATCTCTACATAGATAGCAGGAGCACTGGACCATGTGTGGCAGTAATATTCTAAGCATGGATGAATCATAGTCTTATAGATATGTAAGATAGATGCTGAAGAGTAAAAATGTCTAGCATGACATAGTGCACCAACCTTCCTGGTAGCTTGTTAATATAAAATGACTGCAACTAGACACTGACATTTGTTTTTGTGTTGATTTCTGGTGTGTTCTAGACTAAAACCTTTCATCATTCAGTTGAGTCAGACTTTGTTGAATGTTAAGTTGTTAACGTTTTGTCCACAAATGAATGCCTTAAAGATCGAGGATGAGAAGTTGTACTTTGGGCATATTATGCCCTATGAATTTCAGAAAATTGTAATATCTCCACTGCCTTTTGTCAATTGAAGAGACTTGGTTTCAAGAAAAAGGCCGATTTTGGAAAATGGAAAAGGTGTCATTTTCCACCAGAACACAAGATAACATGTTGCAAAACAGACCTTGCAAAAGCTTAAAAATTGAAATGGGAAAAATCTCAAGCACTCACCCTATTCTCCTGACTTGGCTCCTTTGGATTTTTATTTCTTTCAGTCTCTTTACTACAAAACAGTAAACAACAAAGTATTTGACTCTCTACAGTCAATCAAAAACTACCTCACAACCTTTGACTTCTCTTCCAATCTAACACTAACTTACCAGTGGGGAAAAACTGGATGGCTACATTCAATTCCTGAAAAACCAGTTGCATTCCATCACTGCTGATCAGACCTCGAAAGACTGACAGTCATGATGAATGGATGTACTCTTGAGAAGGCTGCATTCCTTGAGAGAATATTGCAGCTCAAACTTACACCTGATCTCAAGTGGAACTCTCATATACGATCCATTGCTAAAGATGCAGGTAAAATGATCAGCTCCCTGTACCACTCCAGTAAGTACTTGACTCCTCATGCTATCCTCTACCTTTATAAGAGCCAGATCAGGCTGAAACTGGAGTACTGTTGCCATATTTGGGTGGGAGTTGCCCAGTCCTCACTTTCCAGATTTGATAGAATTCAAATGCATTTCTGAGTCTTTGTTGGAGAAAAATTATTTTTCACCCTATAACCTCTCTCTCACAAGCAGTATGTGTTGAGTCTCTCACTGCTCTATCACTGCTACCATGGAAAGTGCTCGGATAAACTACATTTCTTGGTTCCACCAGGTCTAATCTTCATGGCTAGGACCTTCCATGCCACTTACATAGTAGCAAACCATTCACATTCCCTCTGTATTCCATCAGCAAGAAGTAAGTTCCACTCAAACAGCTTGATCATGTGAACCACTTCCCTGTGGAACAGACTCTCAAGAGGATGTTTCCCCAATTGCTACAGTTTTAACCTGTTCAAGTCTAGTTAACAGTTATCTTCCCCTTCTATCCATATAAGCTACCTCTTAATGTAACCTTCTACTTCAAGTGGCCGTCAGGCCTTGTACAGGGTGAACTTTATTGTAAAAAAAAATGAAACATGTAATTTCTATGAAAATTGCAACAACAAGCTTGTAGAATGATGGAAGATAGTTGTTAAAAACAATGGTGATTATGTTCTTGACTAATAAATGTTTTCTTGTGAGTATGTAATTTATTTTTTATTTTCTAATTAGGCATAAACTTTGATAGTGATAGTGAATAATGAGGATTTTTTGGTTAAAAAACAAGAATTAATATATAGCAGCATGAATTTTATTAATGTCTGGGTTTTTATTAGGAAAAGTGATTTGCATGTGATGCAGCTAATGCATACAAATCTACCATATCTGCCTTTCTCACTTTTGCCAATTTGCTGCCTGATAAAAGATACAGGCAATACCTTTTTTTTTTGCTGGCAAGGTAAGTCACTACTCAGTTTTTACTATATTTACATATATAGTGACATAGAAAAATACAAAAAGCATATATTAAGTTGAGTCATAAGCAATTTCCATGTTTGAGAACCAATCGTTTGGTTTGGTTTGTTTTACAGCATATCGACCTCAATGGGTTATTTTAATAGCGATAAGATTTTTATTACTGGTAATAATAATTCCAAAAAGGTATTGCTAGTAGTAAAACCTAATTTTATAATTTCATAGTGTTTTGACCACTTTTGGGGCTGAGAGTGTAACTACTTGCCCATAGCTGGGACCCCAACAGGTGCCACCACCCCGAGTCAGGGTGAACCTGAAAACACCAGCAATTAAGAGGTGGTTCCATGCTCCTCAAAACCTGATCAAAGGCCTTGGATGTAGTTTATCGTCATACCCAGGATGGAAGGACCAATTGTAAAAATGATTCTGTCATCTGAACTACTTATCATACATGGCAGTTAAGAATAAAATTGGTGTAAACTAACATTTCAAACGAGATTATAGTGGATAATTTGTATTTGAAATAGACGCCCTGTTTTTATTATTAAACAGTGCCTATTCGGTCTATTGGTCTGCAAATTCCATTCGAGTAATTTTAGTAAATAAAATACAGTGAGAATCAAATTTACTACAACAGTAGTGCTCGTTATCCATTACACAACAAATAGGCACTTCTACTTGACCTAAGGACTAAAAACATGGATTTGTTCTGTTAATTCACCGCAAATATGTAAAGTTACTTATAGCAAATATTAATTCACCCCCAAGAAATTATAAATTTTAAAAATCAAAGTTTTGTTTGTGTTATATTCAATACTAATAGGAATATATACTTGAAAAACAAGGTGGATAAAAGAAGTAAAGGTTTATTGTAAAAAAACAGTACAATAAGAATAAAGGTAACAGTTATGCACAAGGTTGTCGCAAGTCAATCCAGTAGTGAGTGCTACTATTGGAAGGTCGGTAGTTCTCGCGTAAGTCTGAGTCATACTCAACAGATCCCAGCTAGTCAATATTTACTAGCCCTCCCCCCTACGAGGGTAGATGTGGCATAAGGCCGAGTTTAACGTGGGTCTTCCGAGCTCATAGGCTTGACCAAAAAATCCCTGTAGAACCCGCTTAAACGGGATCGGGCTGGTCAACCTCCCTGAACTAGACTCTGCCCTTCAGCAGAGCCTCGTCCGGGTTCCTCTCTGCCCGAAGGCAGAGAGTTAAACTGTCTAGCTGGAACAGATCGCAGCTAGTTGTTATTTACTTGCCCCCCCACGAGGGAAAGATGTGGCACAAGGCCGAGTTTTATGTGGGTATTCCGAGCCCGTAAGCTCGGCCAAAAAATGCCCGTAGAAACTGTAAAAACAGAATCGGGTTGATCAACCTCCCTGAACGAGACTCTGCCCTTCGGTGGAGCCTCGTCGCGGTTCGATCGTCTTGCTGAAACAGATCGCAGCTAGTCTCTGTAGTCTGTTGACTTACAGATACTTATAGGCAGTTACTACCTATAGTGTAGTCACTCATGGGGGTGACAGGTTATTCCTTTACATCAGTTACCTACTTGTGGGAAGTAGTATGCACTCAACTGCCTCATGGGTAATAGCCATAGCTATTTATAGTCTTTGTGAATTCATATGTAAGGAGTCACCTCATTTATATTCTAAAATTGCCTAAGGAGTGGTTTATATAAATAAAAATGCATATCTGAGGGCATACAAGAGAAAGTCATATACGTGTGTGTTTTAATGTCACAGACAAATTTTGTACATTATTGTTTATGCATGAAATTAGTTTTTCATTTTTTTGATCAGTTGGATTTAAGATGACTTAAATGATAATGACGTTCCCATTGCATTTTGATCAAGTAATTCAAACATTCTAATAATTATTTCTGACAACTTAATTTTCTTGCCACATCAAATAATAATATTCTGAATTATTTCACTAATGTTATTTAATAGTTTTGCTGCAATATTCTCAGCCAACTTAATCATTTCTTTAAAAAGATACTCTGATTATTCCAGTTTATGTGTTTGCTGTCGGGCTTTAAAACACAATTTTTGATAATTTATTTTTTAATGAATGTTTCTTTTCATTTTCATTGTTACTTTTTATCATAACACACAGATCATTTTTTTTCATTCTGTGACTGTTAAGTAAGCAGCATTAATTGGAAATAAAGAAAAAAAATCTATGATTAAATTTGAACTCATATGTGACATGGACAATACTTTATTTCAGATGACAATGTTCTTTACTTAATAGTCACAAAAGTTAAAAATAAAATGAAGATTGAAATAAAAAGTAACAATTACAATAAAATAAAATTGGAACCAAAATTAACATATTTTGCATATTGTAGGAACTTTCATTTTTTTTTAATCATTTCACTCCAAGCAAGGCAATAAAGCCACTAAGACGCAAGGAGTTAGTGAGTGTGAAAGAATAAGTAAAAATAAAAACAATATTAAGGAAAAAGAACAATGAAAAAAGTGGTATCAAGAAGATAGCAATTAACAATTGACATTGCATTTAAATTTTTGAATATCAAAGTTGGGAAGACATTTGTATCTCTCTTCAACTTGAGGACAGTCGCATTTCTTGTGTCCTAATGGCTCAAAGGCAGCCATATCTCTGCTCCCAAAAGTCAAAATCTATGGCATTTTTATAAGAATTTTTTTTTCTGAAAGTAGGTTTGAGAAAAATATGGTTTTAGTTTTCTCTAATTGGTCAAATATTTCACATGGTGATGTTAATGTCTAACCAATAGATATTTGATTTAAATGGTGTATGTTGTATTGTGGAATCATTTTTGTATGTTTGCAATATTGTCTGCTGTTGGGTAGAAAATAAAATTTGGGCATGTTTTAATATGGTATATCTATTGGTATGTGTTGGAAATAGGGTTTATTTCTTATGCTAGTCCTGCACTTAAATTCATAAAGTCTAGGTACCATAGAGGAAAGCTCATCAGAACAATTACCATGAAAGTATTTGTAGAAAAGATATAGAGAAGCTACATTATGGTGGTGGGAAAGTAACTGAAGCTGGGATGCCAGATCAGGGACAGAAATATTGCAGATTCTTCTTTGGATTTTATCAGGAATCCCTAAATGGATAGCAGAAGCACTGGGTGGTATGTGGCAGCAATATTCAAAGCACAGACCAATGGTAGATTTATAGATATGTAAGATAGATTTTGGCAAGAGAAATTGTCTCACGTGATACAATTTTCCTACCAGCAGACAGCAATTGATTCAGCATAATCTTGCCACTTCCTGTCAGCAGCGAATGCTAGTCTGAGAAGGAGCAACGAGGTACTCTCGTGGAGGTTAGCATCTGATAAATATGCAGTAGATTCCTTTTTTTTTTTAATTGAACATTTTTGCATATTTGTTAATATATCAACTTAAGCTCATCAATTTTTTTCAATATTCATTAAAGAATCTTGCATATTATTAAAGAATTTATTTTATTCGATCAACCAAATTAGTTTTATGACATTATCAAATTAGTCTTATTTAAAATGTATTTATTGTCAAAATGATATTTTTTGGGGATGGGAATAATAATGAAATAATAAATGATTTTCTGTTTTATAAGCTCAATTAATCCTTTGAACCTGAGCGACCTGTATACTGTGTGAAACTGCATATACCATACGCATCAGGAGGGTCAGGGTTCAAAGGGTTAAACTACTTCATTTTACAAAGATTTCTGAATATTTTTAAGTATATTATTTAAGAAATCATCATCATCATCATCATCATCATCATCATCATCATCATCACCACCACCACCACCACCACCACCACCACCACCACCACCACCACCACCACCACCATCATCATCATCATCATCATCGTCAGGGTTCAAAGGGTTAAACTACTTCATTTTACAAAGATTTCTGAATATTTTTAAGTATATTATTTAAGAAATCATCATCATCATCATCATCATCATCATCATCAGTAGTCCCTTGTCTGCTTCAGTTGCCGGCAGCCGGGGTGGGAGTTGACCTGAGAGTAGAAGACTCGGATTTTGATTCTTATTCCTCAAGATCCTTTCGGTGGACTTTCAGAAAGCTTGGCGGCGCCCATCTCCTTTCCAAGCTTTTGAGTGACAGCCAAAGATCATGGAATATGGTGTTGGTCCCTCTTGGTTGATATCCTTGGCCATCAGGTTTTGAATTCCAAGTTGTCCTTCTAGACTGGGTGCCTACCAAGGTTGTAGGACCCAGTCTTGTCCAGCTATTTATCCACAGCTGGGTGGGAGAAGAGATGGATTCATACCTTTCACAAGTGTATTATTAGCATGTAAGTGAATGTAATGAACTCGACAAGAATTTGAACTCAGCTCTCCAATTCCTCAATCCAAGCTACTATCTATTACACCTTCCTGAAGAATTTATATAATGCATAACAAATGTTCTTTGTAGATCAAATTTTGAGGAATTCCTTAATTTATACTGGAACAGGAGAAATTTTTTTAATCAGTTTACCACAAGCACTAAGATGCAAGAGGCTACTGGGAGTGAAAGAGAAGGGAAAGACTTTAAAGAGACCTTAAAAGGAAACGAAAACCCAATGCTAAGCAGGAAACTGGGATAAACCTATGCTCTTGTTCAAAACACAGGAGAGGTGTGTGAACTGTACGATAGGAAAACCTATCTGGGTTGAGGAGTTATCATTATTTAGACTCAGACTATTGTCCTCATTTTTTTTTGTTATTATCACATTTCAACTGTTGTGTTCTCTGGCTTTCTTCAGGTGCTTGTCACTTTATGGTGAATGACAAGCAGCAGGTAGATTATGTTTAAGGCTGCAAGTTCAACCCTTAAGAATAGGGATGCAGGTCTTACTTGAAGCTTATATTTTAAGATTAATAGTCTGCAATAAAGATGAAAAGATGAGTAAAAAATTAATAATAATTGAAGATGCTTTACTTTAGAAATTAAACAACATTACTACAACCACCACCACCACAAGGAGGAGGAGTATATTAAAATATAGGCAATATTTAGCTTTTGCACCTGAAAATAAACAGTGTGTCAAAAGGACGGTTTTTCCCTTGACACTGCAATTATTTTAACTACCTTTATGCTTATTGTTTCAAAAAGGGAAGATTAAAATTGTAATAAAACCTAAACACATGATGAAAGTGAATTTATACATCATTTTTGTTCTTGATAATTTACAACAAAAATATTACACACTATTTATTTATTAGATTGTTTATTTAAAGAATAATTTTAGATTTACAACATTTGAAAGACTAATACAATTGTATCAAAACTAATGCAATGCAATATTTGTCATTTACCAATTTATAAAGAAATAAATATGGAAACAATTTTTTATTCATAAATTTATAAACATTTACTAAATTATTAAAATATGTGAACCAACTACAAGGAAATTCTTATTATTTACCATTTTATAAAGTTCGAATCAATTAGCCATTAGCCAATGTTTTGCCAACCATTCCAATAAACAATCTAATAAATAAATATGGTTTATTATTTTTGTTGTCAATTCTCAAAAAAAAAAAGAAAATGTATAATTTCACTTATATATGTTTAGGTTTTTATTAAAATTCTAATCATCATTTTTAAAACAATAAACATTGCCAAGGAGTGAAGGTAGTTACAATAATAGTGGTGTTAGTGGAAAAACTCTACTTTTGACACACCGGTTTTTTGTGGGCATAAAAGGTTAAAGATTGCCAAAATATATTTAAAAAACTATGGTGATGCATTTGGCAGCCATGAAATATAATGAATAACTATATGGCTACATTTGAATAACTATTGCCAGTGGTCACCATGGCTTAATTAGTAAGGCAGTTGTTGCATTAAAACAGATTTCTGAAGAATAGTATTTACATTAGTCAGACTATTGTCCTCATCTTTGTCGCCATATTTGTCACAACGTTTCAGCCTTCTTCAGGTGGTTGGAATTTCGAACCGAACCCTTTATTTCGATCACTGGGGTAGACTGTTCTAGTTCCACGAGCCATGTTTGATGGATGTCAGTTATCAGTTATCTCCTGGTAATTTTCCCTCTGAAAGTTCTCCACTGCTTGAACCGGGTATTGAACTCACACTCTTTGGGACTGTCACTGGATCTAACCAACGCCTTTATCCACTGTGCCATGTGTCCTTGAGGACACCACCTGAAGAAGGCCGGAGCGTACAACGGCCGAAACGTTGTGACAAATATGGCGACAAAGATGAGGACAATAGTCCGACTAATGTAAATACTGTACATAATACCTCATCTCAGAAATATAGACAGACTCTGAAGAATAGGTTTGTAAGTTTGATTCTTGCTGAAAGTTTATTTTTTTTATCCCTGATGAATTTTATTTACTAATTGTAATGAGTAGACAACACTGAATATCAACTTTAGAAGCTTTATTCTGCTAAACTAAACTGTTCGTAAGTAGATGGTTTTTATACAGAGTGGTTAGTATTAAAATGGGTAGGAGGGGATAGGTCATTATTATCAAACTAATAACTGCTGAATGATGGACTCAGAGTTGGGATAAAAAGTAGTTGAGGTAATTTACAAATTAAAATGTAAAAATATTTCAGTTGAAAAAACTGAACAAATGTAAATTTCTTTAAATACATTCAAAATTCACAAGACAAAATAAAAAAATAAGCAATAAAAGCATCCAACCAATAAGATGTCTATTTTGCTTCCAGAGTACGCATCCGTCTCCTATGCATGTGTACCTAAAGACAGCCAGGCAAACACCTTAAGGCAATTAAAACTCTGAAGATGAAGTCCTGTTCATCAGCAGTTTTATTAAAAACCAAAAGGGTAAAACTAGAAAAATAAATAACTACACATATTAGACTAGTTTAGTCTGAATAACTAATAAACCAAAGGGTAAAAAGGAATATGACAAAAGCAACCAAAGGCATGAACATGGAAGACCATTTGTCTAAATAGCTAAAGGAAGGTAACGAATACTTTCTTTTCATGAATATGTATAAAGTTTGCAACAGGAATACGTTTCAATGTTGCAGTGTCACCGGAAAGGAAAAAAATTGCATGAAAGTTTACATTTGGGAACAGGGACTAAGGGGTGAACACGTGTTGAAAAGGATTCTTCAAACAGAGATACAAATGTAAATAAGTTGGCTACATTGAACAAATATTTAAATAATAATGTGATAATAAAGTAGACACAAGTAGAGAGAAAAAGGTTTAAAAGTTAACTACCACTGATGGTAATGTTGGCGGGTAAGATTAGGAGGATGAGAAAATAAAGAACCACATGTTTGGGCTCATGCTTTTACTGTACAGGTGACGACTAATGGCTAACAGGAAATGGTAAAATACGGTGACCAATATAAAAAGTCAGTCAGTTGTGCCATACGTGATACACACTTGGGCGATCATGTCTCTTTCGATTCATAACTGAAATTTTCATGTCTGAGTAGGTTGCGGTTTCATCCTGCTGTCGACTGGTTCCCAACCAAGGCTATAAGACACAGTCTGTTCTGCTATTTAACTTTTAGCTGGGGGGGGGGAGAAGAGATAGGTTCATGCCTGCGCATAAGTGAATATAATGAACTTGACTGGATTATGAACTTGGCTCTCCAATTTTTCATTACAAGCCAATATTCATTACACTACAACTCACGTCTCCTAATGTTTAAAAGTACCTAAACTATGGCAGCGAATGTTGGATGGTCTTCTCAAAGATGAAGAAGGGACTCAAGGCAACAGAAGTATGGTTCTACAGAAGGATGCTAAGGATACCATAGACCAAACATGTGAGTAATGATGAGGTTTTGGGGAGGATGCAAACAAGGAGGAAGCTTATACTTAATATCCGAAAGAGGCAGCTGAAATTTCTGGGACATGTAATGAGAAAGGAAGCCTTGGAGAATCTGATACTCACAGGGCAGATAAAGGGAAAGAGAGATAAGAGAAAGCAATGTGTGACATACTTAATGGGCTTAAGCAAGTGGGTAGAGCAAAAGGACAAAACATATTGAGAACTACAAAGGATAAGAAGTGGAGAGCCATGATCAGCTACGTCCTGAGGGGACATGGCACAAAAAGGGACAAACTAAGGGAATTAAAGCAATGCAGCTTCTGTACGGTGGTAATAGAATATGTTCATGTTGAGAAGTGACTTTGCTAAGACAAACACCAACAAGAAGCTCAAGAGAAATATTGTTTACTTGAATCATGCACAGACATCTCATACGGGATTAAAAGGTCAGCTCAGGCTGCCTCCCCGACCAACACCATAATGGAATCTCCTTTGCCTGTGGTTTCTATATCTATAACCCAACATGTCTATTGTTCACCATTTCCCAGTTCCATTGGCCACAGCCAAGTGAAAGTGAGAAATGCAAGCAAACAAGCATCTAAATCTCCCAAGTTCTGATCTGATCACAGATGGCAGAAAACAGGTTTCAGTGGCCAGTGTCGATCCAGACTTGGATCTATAATCCTTACATTGCTTCAGTGAAAAAGGATAACCACAATAGCAGGGGGGCTGGGTTGGATTGTGTGTGCGGATTGTCTTTGAAGGTGTCAGATGCCCTTGCAAGAAATGAACTAATTCTCCTGGGAATGTGTGACTGACATCGGTATAAGCCAGCGTGATCTGCCTCTCAGAATTTTGACAATAAATACTCTACATGACACAAATCCCTTTCATGTTTTGTTCCATCAGTGCCTCGTTGAATCAATAGAAAGGGATGGGCTTGAATACAGTTGCTGCTTACATGTCTTCAGTATTCTGGTTTGGCTTAGATTATGGTTTATAAAGCCTCAAAATGATTCGCTTCCTTTATTTTCTTCTAATCGCATCTTCTTTTATTGAGTTTTGGTAACGTAAAGATAAATTCACTTATCTTTCAATCGTATTTCAGATAAGATAACAATAGTATAGGTACTGGTTAGGGAATTGTTCCTCTGTTTACTCTCCCACCTCACCTCTCAGTAGATCTGCAGTATTCATTTCTAAACTCTCCGGAGGAGGATGTTTATGCAGCCATCTTGGTGCAGAAGAAAAATAAAAAGCTGAAAATTCTTCCTTTTTATCTTTGAGATAAGCTTTTTGAAAGTCTGTTTGCTCATTAGATGCTTCAGATTCTAAGGTCTTTATCTCTGTTCTTCACTTTCTTCTAAAATAGGTCAATGTCCAATCATTTTTGAGGAAATCTTAGATCAAGTAAGGCACAAATTTTAATAAGGGCTTCCATTTTTTGATTAGGAATTTTCACAGCTAAAATATATCAAAACAGGAATAATTTTCACTTTTTTTAAAACAAGCAATTCATTTTTAAGATAAGAGAAGTAATACTGACTGAATTATTTTTTTTACTAAAATTTACTCAGTACAAGATTTGAGAGCCACTCAAGGTAGAGTGCTACAGACAAAATGATAATGATTGTTTTTTTGTTTTTTTTACTAATGTTCACCCAATAAAATACCCAAGAGATACTCAAGGTTACAGTCAAAGTTAATGATTTATTTTACTAATTTTCCACTCAAGTGCACACTCAAGGTGCAATTGAGTGGAAAATTGAGTGAACTGCACTTGAGTTAAAAAATGCAAGTTTCCACACAAATGCCACTCAAGGTAGAGGGTTACAGTCAAAATGGTAATTATGTAAATTTAACTAATTTCACCCAGTACAAGGCCCAAGAGCCACTCAAGGCAGAATGAGGTATGTAAGAGTAGGAAGCATGAAAATTATGAGGATACCAATAGGCCCTAGCGACGAAGAGGTTAAGATTGTAGTTTTTCGGAAAGCATCCACGTGGGATTCTGTTCTACAAAATAGCAGTTTTGGGAAAGAAGTTTTCTGAATTAAACATTGTGTTTATGAATGGAATACATGAAGAATGCAATATTTGATAGGAATGGGAGAGAAAGTAGTAGGAAGTGAAGATTATAAAAATGATGAGGTTAGATAATGACTGACCCCTGACTTGAAGAGGTCAAAATTGAAGTATTCATGGAAGCACCTGTGCAGGAGCCTGTTCTGCAAAGTGGCAGTTCTGAAAAATTCCAAGCCAAATTTTCTTCTTGCATTTAGAACATGGAGGAAATGAGAGTGAATTCAACTGTAGATGTAGCATAGTGTGTTCTAGACGTAAAGGTCTGAACTAGTGGAACTAAAGAATGGAGCTCATCTGAATATTTGCCATTGAAATAGCAATGGAGTAGTGACAGAGTTGCATATGTGGGAAAGAGGCTGCAGAATGGAGAATAAATCTTCCCTCACAGGACTGTGTAAACAGATTTGAACTCGGTCAAGAATGGAAAGTGAAGATTGAGTAGCCCATGACCAGATATGGCAACAAAGCTCCATTTTTAGTCTAATCTTCTTTTTCTATGTGCAGTGTCTCTTGAGGATGCTGGCGATCATGACTCTTCACAACTTCCTGTCTTTTGTAGGGTGGAAAATAAGTCTTCCCCCACAAGATTACAGAAACAATTTTCAACTTTATCAAGGTTTAAAATTGAAGATTTAGTAGCTTCACCCAGATATGATTCTCAGTTTTAGATAAATTGCAGTGAGGATTTAGTTTCTAATTTAAATAGATCTATATACTCATTGATTGAATTTTACAATTATCATTAATCTGAAGTATCCTAGTTGTATATTAACCACAAAGGATTTGTTTTTTAAGATTATCATTAATCTGAAGACCCCAGCTGTATATTAACCACAAGGGATTTGTTTTTAAGATTATCATTAATCTGAAGAAGCCCACTTTTATAATAACCACAAGGGATTTGTTTTTTAAGATTATCATTAATCTGAAGTATCCCAGCTGTATATTAACCACAAGGAATTTGTTTTTAAGATTATCATTAATCTAAAGAAGCCCACTTGTATATTAACCACAAGGGATTTATTTTTAAGATTATCATTAATCTAAAGAAGCCCACTTGTATATTAACCACAAGGGATTTGTTTTTAAGATTATCATTAATCTAAAGAAGCCCACTTGTAAGGGGATTTATTTTTACAATTATGATTGATCTAAACAGGATGTACACATGGAGTAGCAGTTATCAGTGCAGACAATGGAATTGGTGCAAGTGGAGTCACTTATTATTTGGTAAATATATAAGAAAATTTGGAACACTTGTATTTTGATATGTTTTTGGGGTCAGACAATGTCATCCAAAAAATTGATTTTATTTTGACTAAATCTATATTGGAAAGGTAGAACATGATTCTGGTTAGTATGATCACCAAAGCTAAGCAACATCAAGCCTAGTCAGTACCTAGATAAGTGACCATTTAGGAATACCAGTTGCTGTAAGCTTTGAAGTGTGGATGGTGTAATGGATAATGGCTTGGAATTGTTAATCAGAGAGCCAAGTTCCAATTCCAGTCAGCTTTGTTACATTCACTTATGAGCATAGACCCTTGAGAAAAGTATGAATCCACCTCTTCCCCTCCCAGCTATGGGTTAATTAGTAAGACTCTTGTCACTAAACCATTATTATCTAAAAAAAAAAAAGAAATGCTTACAATCTAAAAATATTTTCTGAAAAATCATATAAAATGAATGAATCAATCAATCCGTCTTATATTTAATTTTTATCACATTCTTAACTAATGCACTCTTTGCCAGCTACTGCAACCAGTGTGAAATTGGAAATAAGGAAGTAAATTTTGATGAAATTTAAATTCATATTCTATACCTTGGGTGTTCCTCATTCATGGATAGCACTTTAAACAATTCAGCTGGAAAAGCTGCAATGATTAGTCATTCTCTCTTCAATTTTGTACTCTGTTTTTGTTTACTATCTATTAATAGTCAAATTTTATGGTTTTAATCATTAGAATAAGCCACATCAGGCCAAGAATGGAGTACTGACGTCATATTTAGGCGGGAGCTGCACAGACTGCACTTTCTAGCCTTGATAGTCAAAAAGTGTCTCAGAGTCCTTGTGTGTGACAAATTATTTTCCACTCTTCAACCACTCTCTCATAGGTGGGATATGGCAAGCCTCTTGCTGCTCTATCACTACTTTCATAGAAAGTGCATAAAAAAGCTATATTCCTTAGTTCCGCCAGGCCTAACCTTCACAGCTAGGACCTGCCATGCCACTTACATTGTAGCAAACTACCCACATTCCCTCTGTATTTCATCAGTGAGAAGTAAGTTCCACTTGAACAGCTTCTTCTCACGAACAGCTGCTCTGTGGAACAGACTATCAAGAAAGATGTTTCCCATGATCACTACAATCTTGACCTGTTTATGGGTAGGGTAAACCATTACCATCCTCTCCTATCTATATAATCTGCCTCCTAAAGTAACCCTCTATATTGAGTGGCCCCCAGGCCTTGTTCAGGGTGAACCTTACTGTAAAATAAAAGAAGAAAAAAGCATAATATTATGGAAACATAACCTTTTATCTTATTGCTACTGGAATATCCATATTTTAAACATAGTACAATGACATTTTTGCAATAGGTCATTGGTAAAAAAAGACTTTATAATTTGAGACATAATAGCTACTGCAGTGTCTACTTTAAAAAATATATTAATGCTTTTATTCTTATTCTTATATATATATATATATATATATATATATATATATATAGATAGATAGATAGATAGATAGATATATATAGATACATAGATAATAATATCAGATCCGTAAGTGGAAAGGATAATCCAAGCGGTTCTTTTTAATATAAAATATTAAAAAGATAGATTCACAGAGAGCTCAATGGATAGAATACAGAGTAATATATACATCAAGGAAAAGCTTAACACATTATGAAAATATGATAATAAATCATGATCTATTTTGACGAGTAAGTCACATCAGACCGAAGATATAAATGAAATAAATTTACAAACAATGGTTTAAATTTATCCAGACAAATTTTTTTTTAAAATGAAGAAAGAATAATAACAGGAAAAGATAACAGGAAGTTGAGGTATCTGACCTAGAAAATCTATTTTCACGATGTTGGAAGCCATCAGCCATTGAAAAGTGCAACTGCATGCATATATATATATATATATATATATATATATATATATATGTATGTATATATAATAAGCCATTTCTTATATATATATATATATATATATATATATATATATATATATATATGTATGTATATATAATAAGACATTTCTTATATATATATATATATATATATATATATATATATATATATAAGACTACATTGAATATTGCTGCTACATCTGATATGAATTTAGAGATTCTTGATAAGAAAGTTATCAGTGCTGACTTGGCATCTCGGTTTCAGTCCCATTCTCTCCACAATAATGTAGTTTCGCTGTTCCTTTTCTATAAATATTTTTATTATATTTGTTCTTATGAACTTTCCTCTTTTGTACCTCAAATTTAAGCACAGTACTAGATTGGTAGTCAGGTCTCAAAATTTTACAGTTGAAATTGCTAAATGTAACTGTAAGTTCTATGCTAACAGTTTCTTCTCTTGGGCTTCTTGCTTGTGGAACTCTCTTCTAGCTTCTTGCTTTTCAATCAACTTTGATCTTTAAAAATTTAAATGCATTCTCAAATATTTTATTTTGTCTTCGTAATTCCTGTTCTTTTATTGTTTTCTTTCCTTAATGTTTTTCTTTTTTCATATTCTTTCACAATCAGTAACCCCTTGCATCTTAGTGGCTTTATAGCCTTGCTTGGGGTAAAATGATTAAAAATAAATCAAATGTAGAGACTATTTGTTAGTTGTGAGATAAAGACATACCAA
>OZ038479.1:111714975-111749975 GCA_964036315.1 Acanthosepion esculentum
CAGTTCCAACAGATCTTTGTGGCATACTTTGTCAAAGGCCTTTGCGTAGTCTATAAAACATAGGTGCACGTCCTTCTGCATTTGTATTGCTCTTTCTGATAACATTCTCAGCATGAATATCATGTTCCTTGTTCCAATGTCTTTAATGAAACTGCTCCGTTCTTGTCCTGTCTATGGCCTGATTCTGCTTCACACACTATTCATCAGAATATGGAGGATGAGTTTTGTTACATGGCTCAATAGACTGATTGTTCGGCAGAGTTCACATTCATTTGCACCTGGTTTCTTAATCATTCCTATGAAGATAGATTTGCTGATATCTACTGGTATATCCCCACTGTTGGAAGATTTCATTTATTATTTCTGTGATCTTGTCTACGCTAAAGTCATTCAAGGCTGTCAGTATTTCTATTACAATTCCGCCTGGCCCTGCCACCTTGTTTCTGTTCAATTTGGCCAGTGCAGCTTCTACTTCAGTTTTCAGAATTTCTGGTCTATCAGTAGTTCTGTGTATTGCTGGTTGTTCTCTTTCATCATGGAAGAGTCCCCCAATATATTCATACCAGCATTGAAAAATCTTTTCCTTCTCTAATATGAGCATTCCATCCTTTGATTTTAAACAGCCTGTTGACAAGCATCTCCTCTGTCCTGTTAGTTGCTTTATTTGTTTGTGCATATCTCCTTTGTCGGTGGTACTCAATCTCTCTATTTCTGCACATTTTTTGTTTAGCCACTCTTCTTTAGCCTGCCTGCATTTGGTCCTTATTTCATTGTGTAATTTTCTGTATTCCGTCCTGTATCCTGGCAGAGTTTTCTGTCTCCTTTGCATCATGTTGAGAATTTCATCAGTCATCCATTCGTTTTTTTCTTTTTTTCTCCCTTCTCCTTTGGGATGATACAGTTTGCTGATGTCACTAAAGAATCTCTTAGTGTGTCCCATTTTGATTTTCCATTATGTTCCTCGTATCTTCTTTTCACATTGTGCATACATTTTTCTTTCAGGTTCGGGTCACTCAGGAGTTTGTTGTATTGCAATTTGGGTGCTGCATTAGGCTTCTTCAATTTCTGCAGTTTCACTCTTAGCTTACATATAACAGGGCGATGATCGCTTCCACAGTCGGCACTTGGGTAGGTTTTGCAGTGAATCATTGCATTCCTGAATCTTTTGTTGATAGTTATGTAGTCAGTTTGATTTTTAGTTTCTCCTCCTTGGCTCCTCCATGTCCATAATCGTCTTGGATATTCTTGAAACCATGTGTTGGCTATTACCTGGTTATTGGCTGTGCATCCATTTTTTCCCTGCATTCATTGCAAGTTCCTAGTTTGAATCTTCCTGCTATATCCCCTGCCCTCTCCTTGCCTACTTTGGTGTTTAGGTCTCCCATGATAATGATGACTTCTTGTGATTTGCAAAGAACCTTGGCAGTGTCTAGCATGGAGTAGAAAGATTTGATTTCCTTTTCCTTACTTTGTGCTGTCGGTGCGTACACTATTATGATAGATATGTTGAAAGGCTTTCCTTTCAGCTTGACTATGAGAATTCTTTTGGATAGTTGGTAGTATCCCAGAATGCATTTCTTAAATGTTTTATCTAGTATTAATCCTACTCCTTTGTCATTTTTCTCTCCACCTGCATAAATAACCCTGTTCTCATTGCTGACAAAATCTCTGTTGTTTGGTCATTTGGTTTCACATATACCTAGGATGTTGATTTTAAGCCTGCTCATCTCTTGCTTAACATTATCTATTTGGCTGCAGTTGTTCAGTGTCCAAACATTCCATGCCCCATGAGGTATTTTATGTTTGATGCAAGCAGTCGCAAGATAACGGTCCAGTGGGTTCCAAGGAATTTCATCCCCTTTACACTGTTTATGCTAGCAGTCACTGGATGATGGTCAGGTGACACGTGTTGCACATGTCTGTCCTTACCAGGTGAGGAGTTAATTCCCATATACTTAACCCCCTTTCAGCAATTAGGTTTCATATTGTCTGTGTTGTTAGCCATGATATGTTTTGGGATTGATAGTGGAGTGGTTTCCCGTTGCTCTCTCCACAGTGGTTTATGGAGACACTGCCTCTAATTAGCTGGCTGTTGACTTTGCACCTTTGTTAGTTCTTGTTTTTTGCCCTACTGGCTTGCTAACGAGCCACCTCACTCGGGGTAGGTGGTTGAGTCACTGACATTTTGACTGGAACACTTACCATATGTGGGGTGAGAGAATAGGAAAAAAAAATTTTTTTTTAAATAAGTTTTAATTTAGTATTAGTTTCTATTACTCCCTATAAAAACAAGTCAAGACATGTTCAAATAAGTGTTTTCTTTTTTGGACACAGAGTGTGTTGAAACTGTCTAAATGTCCTGTAATTCCGAGTGCTTTTGGCTTAGCCATTATCAAGAATGATTTTGTCTTTTCAATTTAATTGGGTGTGTACGTTGTTTAACATGTAAAAAAATGATTAAAAATAATGGAAGTCTTAATAACAAAAAAAGAAAAAGCCAACACTTAATAATATTAACTACAAACAGGGCCACAATGTGCTAACTGTGTTTGTAAAATAAAACATCTCTATACCAATAAAAAACATACACAGAATGTACATACCCACTTAAAGGTGTATGTTTATAAACAGTAATTTGGACTTTGCTAACCAGACATTTCTTTGTGGCTGAATGGTCAACAGCACATCATAATACAAATTCTCATATATATATATATATATATATATATATATATATATATATATATATATATATATATATATATATTAGTAGTAGTAGTAGTAGTAGTAGTAGTAGAAGTCTTATAAGTATAAGACACTATACTCGATCGGAAAACCTTCGGTGTCTTGATTTGCAAATAATCAAACGAATACCAGAGGGAAAAAAACAGTATAAAAAAACAAAGAAACAAGAACATGTACGTTAGCCGAAAATAATCGTCCAGCATGCAAGTCCAAGGCCCAAAGAAAAAAACCCCGATACGAATACGCAAAAAAACTAAATAAAGTGCTCAATACAGTGAGTAGAGCAGACCTAGTTAGACCTAGAGAGCCATGGATCGTCAGGGAAGGCCTACTCCAGACTGATAACATCAGGAAGTCTCCTTCCTGAGAAATCAATCATGGTGAGATTCGAACCTGGGTCTCATGGTCAGAAAGAAAACATTCTAATCTCTCGGCTACATGCCAATCTTCAGTAAAATGAATGGAGCACTTTGGCTGATTGGCATTTGTTTGCATTTGTAAAAACAATACGCTAGATTTAGTTGTGTAACTCTACCGAGTGAAGATAGCTCTGGCTGACACCAAATTAGTTGTGTTTCAATCCTGGCTTGAGGCATTCGGAAGTCTAGTCGCACTGAGGAGCTGTGATACAGCGAAACAGTACTGTCTGTGAATGACATAATATATATATATATATATATATATATATATATATATATATATATATATAGCAATAGATAAAATGTATGCATATACACACATGATAATAATATAATTTTAAGGTATGCTATCTTTATGAGTTAAAGTCCTCGATATCAGGGATAGAGTGTATGTAAATGTCTACTTATCAATATATATATATATATATATATATATATTTTCTATGAAAATTTCTCAGACATATATATATACACATATATACATATATATATATATAGATAGATAGATAGATATGTTTGTGCAGGTGTGTGTTTGTGTGACAAAGATAAAAAGGTATGCAATCTAATAAAAGATAAAGAAAAAAATTGAAAGGAAATGAGATTAAAGGAGACATCGAAAAGGATGTGGAATTAAAAATCATTTTACATTTGATTGTTATCATAAGTGCACTGATGGTTATACGTATAATTTAAAGTGAAATCATCTCCGAGCCTGCAATGGCGGATCTCTTTCATACCTTTTTCTTTTCATTGCTGTTTCTCTATTGCTTCATCTTCCTGCTCCCCCTGTCTGATACCATTCTTCTCTTCATTTTCCTTTATTTTCTTTTTTTCTCTTTCAACAGTCTTATAACTATTTATCTCTTCACTTCTGCTCTCCTCACAATGTCTATTCTATCCTACTCTTTCTCTCTTTCACACTTTCTCTCTTACTCTCACTTTTCTTTCTCTCTTTCTCTCTCTATCTACCTTTCACTCTCTCTCTCCCTCTTTCTCACTCTCTTTCGTCCTCTTTTCCTCTTTCTCTCTATCTTTCTCTCTCACTGTCACTTTTTCTTTCTCTCACTATCTCTCTGACTCTTTCTCTCTTTCTCCAATGATATTTATCTAGAAGAAATGTAGCCCACTCTCCACAGTGTTAAGATATTACACAAGGTTGGTTTAATATGAGGTGTCATACGGTTTGACTCCACAGGACCAGGTTTCTCTCACAGTTTAGAAAGGGGAAGAGCTACTACACTTTGATCCAAATATTTACTCCTCCCCTATCCACACACACACAGTGGTGGGATATATGACAGATGACAGAGAGGTGATGGACAGATATTACACTTTAATCCCAGACTGAAAGCCAACAAAAGGAGGAAATTTATTCATTTTCCCATGGTGGTAAGATGTAACAAAAGTTGGTCTAATGTGGGGTGAGATGTACATACAGGACAAAGACAGAAATGGCCTAGTTCCTGCTACTACTGTCATACTGGCATCGGTATTAAGCAAACCTACCCCTTAGTGTAATGAGGGTGGTGCTGCCACATTGTTGGAATCCCTGGGACAAGAGGAATGTTAAGAGGAAGAGAGAACAGATATTGCATTTTGTTTCCAGCTAAAGAGTCAGGCAAAGAGGCGCTATTTATCTAGATATCTAAATTACTTTTATCTATTTCTATGTGCCGTGTCCCTTCCTGACATGGGTGGTCATAGCTCTCCCCAATTTCTTCTCCTTTGAAGCTCTTAGTAAATGTTGTCTTTTTGCTATTTCTCCTAATCCCTGTTCTGCTATCAATTTGCAGAAGCACATTAGGTAGGTTACTCAGTGCTTTCCTCTGTCTCTCTTGTCTTCAGTATGTTCTGTGAGTGTAAAATTTTCCAAGCCCTCTTTCCTCATCCATTTTGTTTCCGTTTTCCATTAACCTGTTATACTTTATATTTGAACCCATGCTTTATATTTTGACCGTGCTTAGAATATTGCTACCACATATGGTCTCGTGCCCCTGCTATTTACCTTGAGCTCCTTGATAAGATCCAAATAAGATTATTGGTCCTGATCTGGCGGCTCAGCTCCAGTCACTTTCCCACCGCTGTAAGGTTGCCTCTCTATGTCTTTTCTATAAATAATTTCATGGTAATTGTTCAGATGAGCTCTTCACAATGGTACCTAGAGATTTTGAATTTGAGTGCAGCACTAGACTGGTGTCGAGATCTAGCCAATTTAAAGTTAAGCTGGCTAGATGTAGTCGTAAATTCTATGCTAACATTTTCTTCTCTCGTACTTCTCACATGTGGAACTCCCTTCTGGCTCCATGCTCTCCAGCCAGCTTTAATCTGCAAAAATTTAAATGCAATGTCAATCACTATCTACTGTCTTCCTGATTACTCTTTTCTCTTCCTGCTCATTATTAATGTTTGTGTTCCTAATTCTTCCACACTTTATAACACCTTGTGTTTTAGTGGCATTAATGGCTTGTTTGGGGTGATACCAATTAAAAAAAAATAAATGTCTTAATCTTGGTTGCTGAATGTAGCTGAATCTCGGAAAAATAATACCTCAGTTAACTCATTAATGCCTTCTATGTGCTGTGTCCCTTCAGGCAATCAAAGTTCTGTACAACTTCCTATTCTTTCTAGCTCTTGGTAAGTTCTGTCTTTTTATTGTCTCTCCTAATCCCTGTTCTTCCAACCATTTATACAAGTATGTTAAGTAGGTTATGCTCTGTTTTACTCTGTCCCCCTTGGCTTCAATATAGTGATTTTTTAAGCATAACTTAAATGTGGTACAAGGCAGAGTGTTTGGAGTACTCAGTAAGGATCAAACTCACTACTCAGTTGTAATTGATCTAGGGAGACAAGCTTGCTAACCATTACACCACACTGAAGTACTCTAATGATTTTCCAAACATAAGTAAGATGTGGCACAAGGTTGAAAGTGTGGAGCACTCAGTGAGGATCGAAGTCACTACTCAATCATAAATGATCTAGCGAGACAGGCTTGCTAGCCATTACATCATGTCGAAGTGCCCCCCTTTTGTTTTCAATGTCTTATGAGTACTTTTATCGTACCTCTCTCCGTTTTCGTCTCTCTCAGCAATTCTATTCATCTCTTGAACATCTGCACTATTTTCAACCCTCTCTCTCTCTCTCTCTCTCTCTCTCATTTTCTTTCTTTCTACTATTTTTTTAAAATTTGTTCTCGTCTTTTCTGTTTCTCTTCTGTCAAATAAAACTCGCTCTTTCAGACTTAAGTGGTTTTGTACCATCATGATATACAAGCCTTGTTAGCTTCCATAAAATCTTTTCTATAATTTTTTTTATTGCATCCACATCTATAATATAGACAAAATTGCAATCTTTTCCCCATCTGCCAATTTCCCTCTCTTTTTCACTGGAACATTTACCCAAAATATATATTTATACTTTTGCATAAATTGTCAACGGATTTCCTTTCCTGATAATCTATGATGACACTCAATTGTACAGGTAAGTGGAACAACAATTATTATTATTATTATTATTATTATTATTGTTATTATTTTATTTATTTATACATATGTACATACATAGATACATACATACATACATATATATTTTTTTTAAATTTGTGTATTTAGGCAGCAAATTCTCTTTTAGACATATCTGATTAAATAAATTACGAACATTATCTCTGGTTATTTTTAGTATAATCCTTTCATATTCACAAATATTTTTCATTTGATTGTAGTACACAAAAAATATTTGTGAATATGAAAGGATTATGCTAAAAACAAGCAGACATAATGTTTGTAATTTATTTAATCAGACATATATATATATATATATATATATATATATATATATATATGAAAAACTGGTTTTCATACAGTCACCAAAGTTAAGCAATGTTGAGCCTGGTCAGTACTTAGATGGGTAAACACTTGGGAAATACCATGTGCTGTAACCTTAGATGTGTGGGTGGTGTAATGGATAACAGCTCAGAATTGGAAATCGAAGAGCTGAGTTCCAATTCAAGTCAGGTTCATTATATCCACTTGTGAAAGGTATGAATCCACTGCTTCTCCCACTGGCTATTTGTGGATTAGTCGAACTTGTATCAGTAGATCATTATAAATTCTCCCCCCCCCCAATTCTTACAATCCAAAAGTATTTTCTGGCTTTATATGACCTGCAAAAGTTTGATAAGTTGTAAAAAACAAACCACTCAATAAATATTCATATATATATATATATATATATATATATATATATATATATATATATATATTGTCATCCACAGACAGACTGTTTCGCTGTATCACAGCTCATCAGTGTGGCTAGACGTCCGGTTGCCTCTGACTAGAATCGAAAATCGGCTGAATTCGTGTCAGTCGGAAATTTTACCCCGAAGCTGTTGGCGCTTGGCAGAGAAGAAGGTGAATTTAAGCGCATTTATTTTTAGATAAACACACAGTGACTGAGAGAACTCGATTCGATTTACCGAAGAGTCTTGCATTATTAGCCGTAATAGTCATTGTTTACAAACCCACACATTCTCCCCAGAGAGTTCAACCGAAATAAATTATATATATATATATATATATATATATATATATATATATATATATATATATATATATATGAAGAAATATAGTCTTAAAGTGTGCTATATTTATGGGATAAAGTGCTCAATATCAGAGATAGAGCGTGTGAATATAAAAGTGGACATGGAAGTCAGCACTTATATATATATATCTTTTATATTTATTTATTATATCTTTCATTTCTAACCAGAAAATAGTTATTGTTTTTGATGTTGCTGTTATTGTGATTGTTATTATTATATTATATATTGTTTGAAAAATACCTTTTTATTTTAGTATTTTATAAAACTTTTATTTTTTTACTATGACAGTTTGATAATTTTAAATAATATTTACAGATAGTTACCTTAGTTTCTACTATTAAAAACAAATAAATATGACTATGTTTTTTCATGTTAGAATTTTAGTTTGACATTTGTTTGAACTCAGTAATATGGGAAAATGATATATATATATATATATATATATATATATATATATATATATATATATATATATATATATATATATACAGTAGCGGCCATAATATAAGGAACGGAAACAACAAAGACATAAATATGTGTATTACTTAAAAAGTAATGCATAATTAGCAATGAAATTTTTACCGAATAAAGATTAGGGTGTAATGCATAAATATTATACAAAGTTACAAAAATTTACATAATAGTTTTTTTTTTAAATAAAGATTAAATGGAACAAAGGAAATAAGCTACTGGACAAAAGTTAAGGAACGATGTTAATAATTTGCATAAACTTTTAATTTACATTGTTAAAAAACTCGATGGAGCTTTTCAACAATAAGTAAAAGTTCATTTATCATTTAGGACTTTATTTTTAAGCAATATGGCAAATTCTACACGCAAAACGCTCTCTTTTGAAGAAAAAAAAACTCATTATGGCTAACTATCAAGAAAAAAAGTCAATTTTAGAAATTTCTGATATTGTTCATAGGTCTAAAAGTGTCGTTCATCGTGTAATTAGCAGGTATAAAACCGATAAAACGTTAGATGCAAAACCAAAATCCGACAGACCTCCAAAAACATCACAAAGAGAAGATCGAAGAATTGTTAGAATATCTACAAAAAACCGTTTTGAAACTGCTACATCAATTGCCCATAAATTTAATGAAGAGACAGATAATAAGATCTCAAGGAAAACGGTTGCTCGCAGGTTAAAAAATGCAGGATTGCATGCCCGTATTCCAGCTTCGAAGCCTCTCATTTCAAAGCGAAACCAAAGGGCACGCCTGGAGTATGCGAGAGAACATGTTGTTTGGACTGACGCACAATGGGATACAGTTCATTTCAGTGATGAGTCCAAGTTTACTATATTTGGTTCTGAGGGCAAAACTTACATACGCTGTAGAACAGGTGAAAGACTATCTTCTCAATGTGTCAAGAAAACCGTTAAGTTTGGTGGCGGCAGTGTGATGGTGTGGGGAATGATTTCACCTGCAGGAGTTGGCCCTATCATCCCCGTACATGGCAATATCAATGCTGAGATTTACAAAAGGCTTCTTCAGCAGCATGTGGTACCAAGATTACACCATAATCTTTATGAATCTCCTATTTTCATGCAGGACAATGTACCTTGCCACAAGGCTCTGAAGGTTATGGCTTTATTTGAAGAAGAAGGAATCGCCCTAATGAAGTGGCCAGCCCAGAGCCCCGACCTGAATCCAATAGAAAATGTTTGGAAGATAATTGAAGAAAGGGCTCAGAAAAGAAACCCGAAAAACCAGGATCACCTATGGGAGTTATTGAAAGACGAATGGGAGGGAATTACTGCTGATTTTTGAAAGAAATTAATTAGATCATGTGGTCGACGATGCAGAGAAGTCATTGAAAATAAGGGGATGTTTACCAAATATTAAATTTTGTTGATATTTTGTTCACAATCAAGTATTAACAAGATCATTCCTTAACTTCTGTCCAGTAGCTTATTTCCTTTGTTCCATTTAATCTTTATTTAAAAAAAACTATTATGTAAATTTTTGTAACCTTGTATAATATTTATGCATTACACCCTAATCTTTATTCGATAAAAATTTCATTGCTAATCATGCATTACTTTTTAAGTAATACACATATTTATGTCATTGTTGTTTCCGTTCCTTATATTATGGCCGCTACTGTGTGTGTATATATATATATATATATATATATATATATATATGCATGTTTCATTAAATAATATAGACAAATTTTGTCTATTTATTTTAAGTAGGTTCCTTTCATATTGTCTGATAAGCTTAATCACATTATCGTTGAAAGACGAAAGGAAAACACCATATTGATACATGTTTAAATCTGTGGTGGCACGGAGCAAGCGAAGGACCGGATATTAACCCTCAGAGGTTTAGACAGCAAATGACCAATACTGGTCTCTGCGCACCCGGCTCCACGCAGAATTTCCGGTGGAAAACTAAAAAGAAATAAAAAGAATGATAAGCAATTTTCCACCAATTAAACAGCTCCGCGTCATACCCAACAGTTTGTTTCAGCAGACTGACTCTGATCCGAAGGGCACACATAAATAGAGCGATAAATTCACTTCTAAGACAGAAAGCTTTGAAGTACCGTCAGTGAATGTCGCTACGCTTTTCTCACCCGTCCAACCCGATGCCTTCAGCCTTCCTTCACCAACGGAGATATCAAAGGACTCCTACCAACCCATTGACCTCACCTTTCATCTCCTGTGACCAGCACGTCATGAACTTAAGTATTAACAAAAGACACTTATATTCTTTTAATAATCGGATTTCTCTTCTATGAATGAACATTTTATAACGGACTTTGTGCGTGTAAATCAAGAAACATTGTACTATTCATTGATGTTGCATTTAAATACAAATTGTTTTTGATATACCCTTCTCTTTCGTATGTTATTTTGTTTATGTTATGGTGACCTCAATTTGATCGCTTGTTGAACCTTTAGGCCAAACTAGCTGCTGTCCCGAAGGACTGCTACTATTTATCTACCTTCTGATACAAGCAACAATTAACAACGAGAACTCTACACCCCATCACCATAAATCCAATCTAAGCTTTCGGCTTACATAAGCCATTATCAAAGATGACAATTTCAATAAATCAAACAACAGACAGACGAAACTACAATAATAGTCCGCCCATGCTGTTTGAATAAGCTCAAAGTAACGACAAACTCGTATTTACGAGACAAGGAAGAGAAAATCGCGTCGCTGCTCATGACGTCACACATGCCCATGCGAGAGTGAAAACGAGAAGTATTAAGTATGGGAAGCCGTTGGTATAAACCAATGGCTTCTGTTATAAATTATAGGCATTTAAGAATGTTTGTGGAGATTTCATAGTTTATTTTGTTCAGGTTAGGTTTTAACTGTTTTATGTATATAGCTTCAAGGATTTTTAATTTTTGTTTATTGTTTTCATGTTTAAGTATAATTGTGTTGTCAACAAGGATTTTCCGGAATAAAAATAAAAAAATAAATAGACAAAACTTGTCTATATATATATATATATATATATATATATATATATATATATATATATATATATATATATATGTATGTATGTATATATATAAAGAGCAATTTTAACAAAATCTATGACAAAGTGGAAAAAGTTAGGATTTCATTGGACTAAAGTGATGTTTATGTTAATGTGACTACACATTAGCAAGAACGAGATGTTGAGAATTTTAAATTTAATTTTTTTTTAATATATTTTTTGGGTCTAAAATCTAGTGTATTTCATTTAGTTTCTTTTTGTTTATGTTTCTATCACTTTTCTTATTAAATATCCAGCATTTTTATAATAGAAGTATTACCAAGAAAGGTGAACTGTTGCAAGAAACTGGACATAATATTTTGTGGATGATCTAATAGCAAAGCACTTTCTATATATTTTCATAAATCGATTTCTCTTTTAATTAGAGTAGCATTTGTTATATCAGAACTGTGGTCAAACTTGTTACTATGACCAATTAATGTACAAAGTGCATTGTTTGCTACAATATAAAATTATTTAAATATAATAAACTTTTAAATAAGTATTTATTTAATTAAGTAGATAAACCATAATTTTTGAATATTTGTTTTTTTTCTATATTTACAACATACCAATCTAGCAGAGAGCAAACTACATATATATATATATATATATATATATATATATATATATATATATATATATATAATTACATATATACTTACGTTTACAGTACGACTCAGTTTCATGACTTTCCTATTCATTTTTGTACCTCATGAATGGGAAAGCCATGATTCATACTGTAAATGTAAGTATATGTGGAATTATTATTATATACATTATAGCTCTTTTTAACTACATTGTGCACTACTTTGTCTACACCATTGATTAAATACATAGTTATTTGCTCATTTGTATGTGTATGTAATAGCTCTCATATATGGTTGATCCTATCTCTTTATTTAAATCATTTCTACATCTATCTATCTATCTATCTGTCTGTCTGTCTTTCTGTCTATCTATCTATCTATCTATCTATCTATCTATATATATATATATATATATATATATATATATATATATATATAATATGAAATGGACAAAGTCCGACAATTATTTAAAGACATTTTTATGTTTAACATTCTTTTTTATAGATACAAGTATTTAAGTAAATGCTCTGTTTATAATAAACAGTATTAAATAATATTTACCGGCCTAAATGTCCGAGAAATTTTCATAGAAGGAAGACGAATATTTTCTATGAAAATTTCTTGGACATTCAGGCCGGTAAATGCTATTTAATACTGTTTATTATAAACAGAACATTTACTTAAATACTTGTATCTATAAAAAAGAATGTTAAACATAAAAACGTCTTTAAATATATATATATATATATATATATATATATATATATATATATATATATATATAAACAGTAATTTAAATTATTGTAATATTGTTACACAGAATTTACAGTTGTCTGACAATAATACAATTATTCTTATTTGACCCTGAGGAGAGTTAACATCACAAAACAATTAGTCATAGATAAGTATTGTGAACGTTTTTATTTATTGATAACAATATGATGAGTGTTTATAATGTTTATATGATGGAGTCACAGTGGAGTAAGGGATAGTGGTTTGGATTGAGGAATCAGAGAACTGAGTTCAAATTCACTAAGTGCATTCACTTATGTGCTAATACCCTTGGGAAATGTACAAAACCATTTCTTCCGTGCAACCCCCAGCTATGAGTAAATAACAGAAAAGATTGGACAATATAGCCTTAGTTGGAAACTAGTTTAGGAGGAGGTAAACCAGCCTGGAGAAGGTTGGGCTCTGTCAGGCTGTCTTGCCCAGGACACATCACTTCTGCTATGGCTGCAGTAGATGTGGTATCCTTACAACCCTCAGGGGTTACAGAATTTGTGATAAAGATTCAAATATTGCATTAACATAATGTCTTATTCATTTGCAATGAAGTTCGGTATAATCATATTTTTAAAGTGAAGATCTATTTTTAAACTTCTTTCTTTCCCATCTAATCTTTTCCACAATTCAGTCAAGTTTTAAAGATAATGATAAAAATAAAAGTAAAACTAAGACTTAAAAGCAAGACTTCAAGGCCGTATATATCATCATCGAAAACTGGAAGTAAAGTATATCTACCAGTCGATACCGATGCAGGTGAAGACATCAATAAATAAAGTTTCCAAATCTGCTGATGTAAAAATCAGCAAGTTAAATAGAAATTAGGGCAGGCTCAGTTGTAACTGGAACACTTGGTCGTATTAAGAAAAGATTTAACAAAGACATTTGAAAATGTTTGTATACATATTTTTTCAATCATTTTACCCCAAGCAAGGCAATAAAGTCACAAAGATGCAGAAAGGTACTGAGTGTGAGAGAATATGAGAAGAAAAATAAAACACTATTAAAGCAGAGAGAACAATAAAAGAACAAGAATTAAGAAGATAATGATTGACATTGCATTTAAATTTTAGAAAATCAAAGCTGACTGGAAAGCAAGAAGCCAGAAGAAAGTTTCACAAAGCAAGAAGTGTGATAGAAGAAACTGTTACCATAGAACTTACGGTTGCATCTAACCATTTCAAATGTAAAATGATGAGACTTTGGTGTCAATCTATTACTTAAATTCATAAAGTCTAGGTACTATAGCAGAAGGTAATATTTAATTTGGAAATAAAATATGGCACAAGGCCAAAAGAGAGATATGTCACAAGGCCAAAAGAGGGATAAGAGAAGGCTGGTCTTCAATCTGCCTTATCTTAAATTTAGCTAGCCATGTTTACTGACCCAAACATAGCACAGTATTCCTTACACCAAAACAACATATTCTTACTTAACATTCTTACTACAGCCACCATAATACCTCATTGTCTCTATGAAGTCCTAACTAGTTCCTATATGTACAATATGTCTGTGGCTTAATAAAAATAACAACTTCTAATAATATATGAATATTTACAATGGTTACAATTTTACCATAGAGTAAAGTTCATCAGAACAATTACCATGAAAGTATTTATAGAAAAGGCACAGGAAACCTACATTGCATTAATTATTATCAGGGAATGGCTGAGTGGGGCACCAGTGTTGTTTTGAGCTTATAGCATCAATTAATCATAATCCAAATGTGCAAATACATACATACATACACATATTTAAATTATTCCAACCCTGTATATGTAATAATATCGTGTGTACATCATACGGATAGGAAATGAATTCAGTAAATATATAATTTTTGTTTTTAAAGAGAAGAAAATGTTAGCATAGAACTAGGCATTTCAATTGTAAAATGATGATAAAGTATTTATAGAAAAGGCAAAGGGATGCTACATTACGGCTGTGGGAAAGTGACAGTTGCCAAGATGCCAGGTCCAGGCCAATGACATTGCAGAATCTTATTTGTATATGCTGAAGATCTTCTCAAAACAGTTCAATTGAGAATACAGTGTAACCCGGATATAAGAGAGTTGTCGGGACAGGAGAAGAAGTCTCTTATATCCGGGTTTGGTCTATTATACAGTGTAACCCGTATATAAGATACCCTGATATAAGAGAAACCCAGATATAAGAGAGATTTTCTCTGGTCCCAAATTAGAGCCATACTTACCTAAACAAAATAGACCAAACCCGGATATAAGATAAACCCGGATATAAGAGACTTCTTCTCCGGTCGCAACAACTCTCTTATATCCGGGTTACACTGTATATACATTAACACAGGCTTTAATTTGGGGACAGAGACGATCTCTCTTATATCCGGGTTTCTCTTATATCCGGGTCTCTTATATCCGGGTTACACTGTATTTTATATCATCTGAAATAATCAGAAATTCAACAAGAAGTACAGGAATTGGACTCAATGACTAAATTCAACAAAACATATCTGTCTATAGAGATGAGGTATGATGTACACTATTTACATTGTTCGTTCTATCATCCTCATCTTTGCTGCCATATTTATCACAATGTTCCGGCCAACGTACGCTCCGGCCTTCTGTAAGTGTAAGTTCAATACCAGGTTAAGGCAGTGGAGAGAACTTGGAGAGAGGAATTAACAGGAGTTAACTGACAACTGACATCCATCAGACATGGCACGTGGAACTAGAACAGTCTACCCCAGTGAGCAAAATAAAGGTTTCAGTTCAACGTTCCAACCACCTGAAGAAGGCCGGAGCATAAAACGGTCGAAACATTGTGATAAATACAGCAACAAAGATGAGGATGATAGTCCGAACAATGTAAATAGTTCAACAAAACATACCAGACTTCTAGATGACGACGACGACGATGATGATGATGATGATGATGATGATGATGACGACGACGACGATGATGATGATGATGATGATGATGATGATGATGATGATGATGATGACGATGATGATGATGATGATGGTGGTGCAAGAATAAGACTCTAATAAAAAAGGGATTAATTACTGGAAATATTTCAAATAGAATTGAAATGATGTCAGAATTCAATTGTAAATTACGTAAAACAAAATCTAAGCAGATAAATGATGAAAAGAGAAATTATACGAAAATATGTCAGCAAGTCTACAGCCTGATAATAAAAATAGCATTTATTTCACGCAATAAATACCTATTTTCCAGCATAGTCTCCTTCTTTGTCAGTGCACTTAATTCAGTAAAGGATATTAATCATATAACTTGAACATTAAACAATGAAATTTTCAGATCAAAATTCAGCTTAATAACTCCAGTGACACAAGACTAGAATGAGGATCCAGATCTTACAAAGATAGAAATAGGATATCTGTCTATAGCTCTGAGATGAGGTATTATGATTACTTACATTATTTACATTATTCAGACTGTTATCCTCATATTCATTGTCATATTCAAGGACACATAGCCCAGTGGATAAAGGCATTGGTTAGATCCAGTAACTAGACCCAAAGAGTTGTGAGTTCAATACTTGGCTACAGCAGTGGAGAAACAAAACTTGGAGAGTTGAGTTAAAGGGCAATAACTGAGGAATGGCACGTGGAACTAGAACAATCTACCAGGTGGATGAAATAAAGGGTTCATCTTGAAATTCCAATTACCTGAAGAAGGCTGGCACATACAATGGCTGAAATATTGTGTATATGGTAATGAAGATGAGGATAAAAGTCCAAATAATGTATAGCAGGAGGAATCATGTACTTACTCGAGTGGTAGAGAGAACCGATGATATTTTTCCAGCATTTTTAATGATGGATTGTATATACAAGTTCCACTTGAGATCTGGGGTGATCAGAGTTTAAGGTAAGTTCATAAATTCAGAGTCATTGCAAATTGATCCCCCTACAGAAGCCAAAACAAAACATGCTCATATAATGTGATTTCTTCTTCTTCCAGACATAGGTGATCATGGCTCTCCACACCTTTTTTTTATCTTGTGTGGCTTTCAGCAGTTTTTCTCCCTTTGCTAAGTTTCCAACCCCCACCTATTCTGCCATCCATTCACACACGTTCATCAGTTAACTGGCTTGCTGCCATTATCTATCTTGCCTTCAATATATGCCCTGTGAGGTTTTCCAAGACCTCCTTCTTCATTATGTATCCAAGGAATCTCAGCTTCATTTTTCTGATTCTGAGTATAAACGTTCATTCTGTTGCCATTTTCTTTAGGACTAGTGTCCAAGGAATTTTCAGTATCTTTCTGTAGAAGCCTATTTCTGCTGCCTCTAGTTTTTTCCACATCCATGGGTGAAATTTCCCAGCATTCACTGCCATTGTATGGATATCATGCAATCCAGCACTCTTTTCTTTGTTTCTACCAAAAGTTTCCCGTTGTTCAGTTCCTTGCTTAGCTTTTGGAATGCTTCATTAACTAGTTCAGTGCATATTCAGATCTCAATATCACATTTTCCATTCTTAAAATTTAAATAAGTCATTTTTTTAATTCGTAATCTAGATTGATTAATTGATAGTATTAAAAGAAAAAAGAACTCCTGAGTCTTCTATGTGCCATACCCTTCCAGCACGTCGACAATCATGGCTCTACACATTTTCCTTGTCTTTGTGTTAATAAATTTTGTCTTTTTGTTATCTCTCCTATATCTTGTTCTGCCATCCATTTACTCAAGCTTGCTAAGTAGGTTATGCTTTGTTTACCTCTCTCCCTCATGCCTTCAATCTGACCTATGAGTATCAAGTTTTTGTTCTCCCTGTTGTTCTCTCTCTAAATTAAAACAGTAACTCTTGCCTGAGTTTTTGTTAGAATAGGACTGTGTTTTGAGCCTTAATTGGCCATAATCCTACCCTGACCATGGCTTATACATAAATGCATCAGGAAAGCTTTTCTGGCACCCTGAAATCATGATTTTGGATCTTTTCTCTAAATTCACCCCAAAATATTAACGGAGAAACAAACTGATGTAATGGAATAACCTGTTATCCCCATGAGTGACTACACTATAGGTAGTAACTACCTATAAGTAGCTGTAAGTCAAATGACTACAAGGACTAGCCGAAATCTTTTTCGGCTAGACGGTCGAACTCTCTGCCTCTGAGCAGAGAGGAACCCGGACGAGGCTCCGCTGAAGGGCAGAGACTCGTCCAGGTATGTAGAGTGTCCCTGAACATGTTTTTACGGGTTCAAATAGGGAATATTTTTGGCCGAGTCTACGGGCTCGGAAAACCCACATTAAACCCGGCCTTGTGCCACATACAACCCTCATGAGGGGGTAGCTACATATCACTAGCCGAAATCTTTTCGGCTAGACAGTCGAACTCTCTGCCTCTGAGCAGAGAGGAACCCGGACGAGTTCCTCTCTGCCTTTGAGCAGAGAGGAACCCAGATGAGGCTCCGCTGAAGGGCAGAGTCTCGTTCAGGGAGGTAGACTGACCCTGAACCTGTTTATACGTGTTCGAATAGGGAATATTTTTGGCCCTCGTGGGGGGTAGCTTAATATACTAGCTGGGATCTATTCCAGCTAGACAGCCGAACTCTCTGCCTTTGGGCAGAGAGGAACCCAGACGAGGCTCCGCCAAAGGGCGGAGTCTCATTCAGGGAGGTAGATTGACCCTGAACCCATCTATACGGTTTCAAAAGGGAATATTTTTGGCCGAGTCTACAGGCTCGAAAAACCCACCTTAAACCCTGCCTTGTGTCACATGTAACCCTCGTGGGGGGTAGCTAAATGTACTAGCTGGGATTTGTTACTCAGCTCTTAGCTGTTGTTGAACTATCTGCCTTCGGGTAGAGAGGAACCTGGATGAGGCTATGCCAAAGTGCAGAGTCTTGTCCGGGGAGGTAGACAGACCTGTTTGTGTGGGGTTTACAGTGAATTTTTGGCCGAGCCTACACGTTCGAATTACCCCACATTAAATTCGGCCTTGTGCTGCATCCTATCCCATTGGGAGGTTGGTAAATATTACTAGCTGGGATCTGTTGAGTACGACTCAGACTTACGCGAGAACTACCGACCTTCCAATAGTAGCACTCACTACTGGATTGACTTGTGACGACCTTGTGCATAACTGTTACCTTTATTCTTATTGTACTGTTTTTTTACAATAAACCTTTACTTCTTTTATCCACCTTGTTTTTCAAGTATATATTCCTATTAGTATTGAATATAACACAAACAAAACTTTGATTTTTAAAATTTATAATTTCTTGGGGGTGAATTAATATTTGCGATAAGTAACTTTACATATTTGGGGTGAATTAACAGAACAAATCCATGTTTTTAGTCCTTAGATCAAGTAGAAGTGCCTATTTGTTGGGTAATGGATAACGAGCACTACTGTTGTAGTAAATTTGATTCTCACTGTATTTTATTTACTAAAATTACTCGAATGGAATTTGCAGACCAATAGGCCGAATAGGCACTGTTTAATAAATAAAAACGGGGCGTCTATTTCAAATACAAATTATCCACTATAATAACGTTTGAAATGTTAGTTTACACCAAATTTATTCTTAACTGCCATGTATGATAAGTAGTTCAGATGACAGAATCATTTTTACAATTGGTCCTCCCTTCCTGGGTATGACGATAAACTACATTCAAGGCCTTTGATCAGGTTTTGAGGAGCATGGAACCACCTCTTAATTGCTGGTGTTTTCAGGTCCACCCTGACTCGGTGTGGTGGCACCTGTTGGGGTCCCAGCTATGGGCAAGTAGTTACACTCTCAGCCCCAAAAGTGGTCAAAACACTATGAAATTATAAAGGTATGTTTTACTACTAGCAATACCTTTTTGGAATTATTATTACCAGTAATAAAAATCTTATCGGTATTAAAATAACCCATTGAGGTTGATATGCTGTAAAACAAACCAAACCAAACCAAACGATTGGTTCTCAAACATGGAAATTACTTATGACTCAACTTAATATATGCTTTTTGTATTTTTCTATGTCACTATATATGTAAATATAGTAAAAACTGAGTAGTGGCTTACCTTGCCAGCAAAAAAAAAAGGTATTGCCTGTATCTTTTGTCAGGCAGCAAATTGGCAAAAGTGAGAAAGGCAGATATGGTAGATTTGTATGCATTAGCTGCATCACATGCAAATCACTTTTCCTAATAAAAACCCAGACATTAAGGAAGCAATGCACTGACTTTTCAGCTAAGTTCTATGAGGAGACTTCATTTGGTAGTCCAACAGTGAAAGAATTGCAAGTTTACCAGTGAAGTAGAGGTGTAAAAAGGTGGTGCAGTTGACCCTGGACACAGACAGGGTGCAAATTTTTGTCTGGCGAAAAAAGTTAATCTATAGCTTAATGTAACCATGAATAAAATAATAATCTTTTATTGTATGTCGACCTAAGTAAACCTATAACACAACCAGAATTCAAATTTGGCTTGCCAATTTCTCATTCCAAGCTGAGTACTGTTGCGGGTGACAATAAAAGAATGTGAGAGAAGAAAACATTTAAACTAGTCAATGCGTTTGTGTGTATGAAGTTTGTGTAGGAGAACTTCGAGAGAAAAGTAAATGAAAGTGAATGTGTGTGTGTGTGTGTGTGTCTAGTGGGAGAAACTTTTCTCCACATGCAACCTACATCTTACCATCACTGAGAAAAATAGGAAAGAGAGGATGACAAAGAATGTCACTGTCTATTTAAGGGAAACGCATGGATGTAGCAAATGAGATTTGGGTCAATAATTGCCAGCATTCTGGTTTATCTGTGTTTGTTTTAAAACTTGTTTTAAGTAGAGTGCACCATGTATGTGACTTAGACCAAAATTGGTGTGTAGTTAGAGATATATGTTTTCTAATAATTGTATAAATTTGGCTTTAATTTATTATCTCTAACTACGGGTAAATATCATTTTTCTGCTACAGTACGAGTTTTGTAAAATAATATATATTTTAATGTCAACCTAAGAAAATCTATAAGATCTAGATGTTTTTTTTTGTCAGTTTCATAAACCATAGACACTACCATAAATGTACGGCTTTGCAAGTAAGTTCCAGAAATCTAAATGAGAGATATAGCACTGATTTCAGTCTGACTGTTACATTAAAAAATAGCATTACTAGACATCATTAATTTCAAAACAGTTTTCAAATTATATAAGTACATTTAATATTAAAATTTAATTCATTTAGTTCCACTTTTCTTCTTCTATGTGCTGTGTCCCTTCAGGATATGGGTGATCAAGGCTCTCCACAACTTTCTATCTCTTTTGGATGTTAACAGTTTTTTTTTAACCTTTGCTAAGTCTCCTGACCTCCACTAATATTCCTGAAACATTTACTCACCTTTTCTTAAAATAGTAAAGAAATCATAGAAGAAAGGACGTGTGTTATTAAAATATGAACATAATAGAAATAATATATTTACAATGTGAATGAGATAAACCAATGAGAAATTTCTTTTCCTTAAAAAATATAACTTCTAAGGAATTAATGTATTTTATTTATCATCATCGTTAGCTTTATCTTGTACCCGTGAATTTAATTTCTTTTCTGATAGCCTCCTTTATGACGATGGCATTGATGACCAAGTAAACCAATTCTTGCATGGAAGAGACAATGCCATTGACTACATTCAATTTTGTTGAACCTTTCTCTCTTGTTGCTTGACTTCATCTTTTCCTTTTCTCATGGCTTTGAAGATTTTGGTTGCGATGGTAATGGAACATTGCCAGTTGGTATTCAGAAGGTAATACATCACAAAACATAAAGTAAAATATTTTGCAGGTGGGGGATGCCAAAATTGTATTTACTTTCGAGTCCTGAGAACCTTTGCAGTGAAGTGACAAGTCCAACAATGATAGCTATGCATCAAAGTTTTTTTTTCTTTCAACAACAGTAAACACACAAATGGATCAAAATTATAATGTCTGTCTTTTGTATAAATATGTTCATGGTAATTGTTCTAATGAGATCTCCTTAATACCTTGACTGCATGAATTTAAGTGTGCAACTGGATTGGCACCTAGGTCTCATAATCTTACTGTTCAATTATCTAGATATGACCATAAGTTCTATTCTAACAGTTTTATGATTGTGTAGCACCAGTCCACAATGTTTGAAGAAGTATGATTCTCACTAAAAACCTACATGCTTCCCTCCAGGAAAGCAACTCATTATGACTTCTTGGCCTCACGTTTTCTACTGAAATGAAGTAGCATAATTATATTGAATAAAGTGTTAGGTCTGGTGCGAGGAAAGTTGGTTCAGTGTGTTATGTCAGACAATTTTCCTGCTGGAATCTATCTTGCACATTTATAAATCTATCATTCATTTGGGCCTTAAATATTTCTGCCATACCTGGTCTAGTGCTCTGGCAATGTATCTCAAGATTCTTGACAAAATCCAAAGAAGGGTCTGTAATGTTATTGATCCTGACCTGGCATCTCAGTTTCAGTCACTTTCCTACCACCATGATATGGCTTCTCTCTGTCTTTTCTATGAATATTTCGTGTCAGTTGTTTTAATGAGCTCTCCTCCTTAATGCCTCAACTGCATGAATTTAAGTGTACAACTGGATTGGCAACTAGGTCTCATCATCTTACTGTTCAATTATCTAGATGTAAACATAAGTTCTATTCTAACAGTTTCTTTTCACACATTTTCTTCCTGATTTCTAGCTTTCCTACCACCAACAATCTTCAAAAGTTTAAATGTTACATCAATCACAATCTTCTACCTTCCTGAACCTGTTCTTTTATTGTCCTTTCTCCTCACCAAAGTCTTCTCATTCACTTCCACTCCCAGTAATCTATTGCATCTTAGTGGCATTATTGCATGCTTGGGGTGAAATAATCAAAAAAAATTTTGTTTATTAAATCCTGCTGATGATGTAGGCTACACAAAAAATTAGATGTTATATAACAGTATTTGAATTTCTTAGATAAAGAAGTATCCGTTATTGTCAAATTTTGACTTGTATTTCTTTCAATTTAATTCCTGTGGCGTTTTGTTTTTATAATTTCCAGATCATAATTCTATGATCATTAATATATAACACTGACTGGAACTAAAAAAAAACCCCAAAAAACAGGCCTCTGGTGAGACTCAAACTTGTGTCCCTTGTTCTTGGAATCCTGCTTTTCTATGGCAACTGTCTTACCAATTCAGCTGTGATGGTTAACTGGAAGGAGTCATCTAAATCTGGCCATATAGTCACAGGCAAATGCCCAAATTATGTTATTCTAACAAATCGTTAGATTGATAGATATTGTATAAAATATTATAGCATTTTGATAAAAATATTATTGACATATAAATATTTATTTCAACAGATATATTTGAATAGACTGAAATAGATAGATAAATAGATAGACTTAGAGAGATAGACAGATATGGACAGACTTAGATAGATAGATACAGAATGGTCAGATAGATAGATAGATAGATAGATAGAGTGTGGTCTGAAAGTCTTGTCACCCCTACATAATGTAATTTTCTATTTCAGATGGCTGACACGAGCTCCTACAGTGTAACAGCATCAACGAAAGTAAATAAACTGAATTCAGTACATGTGCTTTACTTGTCCTATTGTTCTCAGGACGTAGTGATAGGGGGTAACAAGACTTTCGGACCAGTGTGTAGATAGGTAGATAGATATGATCAGACTTAGAGAGATCAATAGATATGGAGTAGGAGTATGTTTGTTTAGTGGCATATCAATTCCTAATGGGTCATTTAATGCCGAAATTTAATTTTCTTTTTTACAAAAATGTACTGCTGGTATTTTTACTATCAAATTTTTTTATTTCATAGTGTTTTGACCCCAGTTTGGGGGTTAACTATTTGCCCATAGCTGGGACCCTAGCAGGTGCTATCACCCCAGGTCAGGGTGGAACTGGGAACACCAATTAAGAGGGGGTTCCATGCTCCTCAAAACCTCTCAAACAGAGGCCTTGCTGTTGGATGTAGTTTATCATCATACTCAGGACAGGACAGATATGGAGACTTACATAGATAGACAGATAGATACAGGGTGGTCCAGTAGATAGATAGATAGATAGATAGATAGATACAGGGTGGTCCAGTAGATAGATAGATAGATAGATAGATAGACAGATAGATACAGGGTGGTCCAGTAGATAGATAGATAGATAGATAGATAGACAGATAGATACAGGGTGGTCCAGTAGATAGATAGATAGATAGATAGATAGATAGATAGATAGATACAGGGTGGTCCAGTAGATAGATAGAGAGATAGATAGATAGACAGATAGATACAGGGTGGTCCAGTAGATAGATAGATAGATAGATAGATAGATAGATAGACAGATAGATACAGGGTGGTCCAGTAGATAGATAGATAGATAGATAGATAGATAGATAGACAGATAGATACAGGGTGGTCCAGTAGATAGATAGATAGATAGACAGATAGATACAGGGTGGTCCAGTAGATAGATAGATAGATAGATAGATAGATAGATAGATAGATACAGGGTGGTCCAGTAGATAGATAGATAGATAGATAGATAGATAGATAGACAGATAGATACAGGGTGGTACAGTAGATAGATAGATAGATAGATAGACAGATAGATACAGGGTGGTCCAGTAGATAGATAGATAGATAGATAGATAGATACAGGGTGGTCCAGTAGATAGATAGATAGATAGATAGATAGATAGATAGATAGATAGACAGATAGATAGACAGATAGATACAGGGTGGTCCAGTAGATAGATAGATAGATAGATCCAGGGTGGTCCAGTAGATAGATAGATAGATAGATAGACAGATAGATACAGGGTGGTCCAGTAGATAGATAGATAGATAGATAGATAGATAGATAGATAGACAGATAGATACAGGGTGGTCCAGTAGATAGATAGATAGATAGATAGATAGACAGATAGATACAGGGTGGTCCAGTAGATAGATAGATAGATAGATAGATAGATAGATAGATAGACAGATAGATACAGGGTGGTCCAGTAGATAGATAGATAGATAGATAGATAGATAGATAGATAGACAGATAGATACAGGGTGGTCCAGTAGATAGATAGATAGATAGATAGATAGATAGATAGATAGATAGATAGACAGATAGATACAGGGTGGTCCAGTAGATAGATAGATAGATAGACAGATAGATACAGGGTGGTCCAGTAGATAGATAGATAGATAGATAGATAGATAGATAGATAGATAGATAGATACAGGGTGGTCCAGTAGATAGATAGATAGATAGATAGATAGATAGATAGATAGATAGATAGATAGATAGATCCAGGGTGGTCCAGTAGATAGATAGATAGATAGATAGATAGATAGATAGATAGATAGATAGATAGATACAGGGTGGTCCAGTAGATAGATAGATAGATAGATAGATAGATAGATAGACAGATAGATAGACAGATAGATACAGGGTGGTCCAGTAGATAGATAGATAGATAGATAGATAGATAGATCCAGGGTGGTCCAGTAGATAGATAGATAGATAGATAGACAGATAGATACAGGGTGGTCCAGTAGATAGATAGATAGATAGATAGATAGATAGATAGATAGATAGATAGATAGATAGACAGATAGATACAGGGTGGTCCAGTAGATAGATAGATAGATAGATAGATAGACAGATAGATACAGGGTGGTCCAGTAGATAGATAGATAGATAGATAGATAGATAGATAGATAGATAGATAGACAGATAGATACAGGGTGGTCCAGTAGATAGATAGACAGATAGATAGATAGATAGATAGATAGACAGATAGATACAGGGTGGTCCAGTAGATAGATAGATAGATAGATAGATAGAAGCTGCTGTATTAATGTTCTCTTATGGCTGCCGACACATTGTGTAAATCAAAATTATTAAATAATATTATTTCTTGAATGTCACACAATTATTTTCCTTGTTTTCTTTTCAAAACGTTGCCAAACATTTAAGTTATTATTTAATAAACGTTCAACAATCTTCAATATAGATTCAACAGAAATGAGAAGACGGGTTTAAAATAAAAACATACCCCTATAGCAAATATCATTTGTTTTAAATCAGTATCATCTGTTTCCCGTTTCTAGAATTTACCCAGCAGTGGTGCATAATACCACCGAAACACCCCATCTGGAGGTGGGATTGATTGGGCTTTCTGGACAGTTCTTTGTGACCCTCACTATGTTGTCAACAGTTGCTTTTTTCTACCTACATTTATATACGTTACAAATTAAACTAAGCACAACTGACTATTAAAGGATGTAAAAGTTTGTGGATTTTGATATTCTGGCGTCTTTTTTTATTCAAATCCGTGTATTTGTTTTGCTCATGCTAAGTCTTGAAAAAATACTATATAAAATTCACTAGTTTTTATCTATAATGTTAAATGGGTTAAAATTATACAACTTTTTAACAAGAAAAACCTCAAATTGATGTTAAAAATCATCACAAAACAGTGTTGATTTATTTAAGATGGAATGATCTAATATGACACGTCTCTAACTTGTATTTAGACACATTTTTCAAGTTGAATTGTTCATCTTTATTGCATATGATCCATTATTGTACATAATTAGGTTACAATAAAATTTTCATTTTATATAAATACTACCTTATGAAAATTGAAATGTATTAGAATGTGGGGGCCCTCATATCATAGATTGGGGGGGGGGGTCACGAGACCCTTGCACCGGTCCAGGATTTCTTATATAAGTCTGGCAGTTGTCAGTGTTTATCAAGCATTTTTTAGTACAGATTCCCTATCAAACATTAGAGAGATAAGGACCAGCAAAAATGATATTCACACCATAAATTTAAAACATCATATATTATAATGTAGGCTGTAAAATACGTTAAACTTTTATGTCATATATTTTACAAGAGACAAATTTTACATTAGTTTTTATTGGAGGTATTACTGTCGTAATAACGCTTATGAAATCGAAGTTCAAGACATCCGCGGCCTTCAGACTTAAATGCAGTTATATTGCGGGTGTGTAAGTATTGATGTAAGTATAGAAGAGTTGTGTCCCTTACATCAGCGCAGTTTGTGAAAATACAATAGTAAATGAAAGTGATTTTTTCATATATTGTACGAATTATAGATCTTGTAGAATTAACATTGCTACCTCCTGTATGAAAAAAAATAGGTTTTATCGAATGATTAGAGATCACATGACGGACTTCCCATTCATTCATGCTTCTATCAAAACACTTAATCTCTTCCAGAGACACAAACTTAAACAATATATATAGACAGATACTGAAACTAAACATAAACAAAAAATTGTCAACAATCTCGAAAGCTATTAAACAGTTACTGCATAAAAAGTACAACACTATACTTTAGTACATATCATAATAAAATAATCATAATACTAAACGAAGGGAATTAAGCATTTGTACATAGTCATAAGTATCAAAATTATTTATTTTAACAAATTATATCTAGTAATACTAACTAAAGTTTTTATTGCAATTATACAAACCAAAAATATTTATTTTAATTTATTGTAAGTAGAAAAAGTATTTGTTTGGGGCCAAAAGTATTAATTAAATTGGACATTTAAAAGCAGTTATCTTAAATAATTATATTTACTGTAAGTATTTCTTTTAACTAATTTACATACCAAAATATTTTATTTTAATGATACAGACAAAAAAGTGGTTATTTTAAATAATTGTATTTACAGAAATAATTTATTTGAACTAATTTACATGCCAAAAGTATTATTTTAATTATACAAAACATAAAGTATTTATTTTACATAAATAATTTACTGAAAGTATTTATTTAAACTAATTTACATACCAAAAGTATTATTTTAATTATACGAACTAAAAATATTTATTTTATATAAATATATTTACTGAAAGTATTTATTTGAAATAATTTACATACCAAAAGTATTATCTAAATTAGACATGCAAAAATATTTATTTTAAAAATAATTTATTTTAACTTATTTAGACCCCAGATGACTTTATTTTAATTAAATATAAAAAATATTTATTTTATATAATATATATTTAAAAGCATTTATTTTAAATAATTCTGTATTTCTTTTGACTAATTTACATTCCAAAAGATTTTATTTTAATAATACATACAAAAAGTATTTATTCTAAATAATTATATTTACTGAAAGTATTTAAACTTAGTTACATATCAAATGTATCTTTTTAATTATGCACACAAAAATAATTTATTTTACATACTTATATTTACAGAAAGTATTTACTTTAACTAATTTACATACAAAAGTATTATTTTAATTAGACATACAACAATATTTCTTTTAAATAATTATATTTACTGAAAGTGTTTATTTTAACTAATTTACATACAAAAGTATTATTTTAATTAGACATACAACAATATTTCTTTTAAATTATTATATTTACTGAAAGTGTTTATTTTAACTAATTTACATACAAAAGTATTATTTTAATTAGACATACAACAATATTTCTTTTAAATTATTATATTTACTGAAAGTGTTTATTTTAACTAATTTACATACAAAAGTATTATTTTAATTAGACATACAACAATATTTCTTTTAAATAATTATATTTACTGAAAGTATTTATTTTAACTAATTTACATACAAAAGTATTATTTTAATTAGACATACAACAATATTTCTTTTAAATAATTATATTTACTGAAAGTGTTTATTTTAACTAATTTACATACAAAAGTATTATTTTAATTAGACATACAACAATATTTCTTTTAAATAATTATATTTACTGAAAGTGTTTATTTTAACTAATTTACATACAAAAGTATTATTTTAATTAGACATACAACAATATTTCTTTTAAATAATTATATTTACTGAAAGTGTTTATTTTAACTAATTTACATACAAAAGTATTATTTTAATTAGACATACAACAATATTTCTTTTAAATAATTATATTTACTGAAAGTATTTATTTTAACTAATTTACATACAAAAGTATTATTTTAATTAGACATACAACAATATTTCTTTTAAATAATTATATTTACTGAAAGTGTTTATTTTAACTAATTTACATACAAAAGTATTATTTTAATTAGACATACAACAATATTTCTTTTAAATAATTATATTTACTGAAAGTGTTTATTTTAACTAATTTACATACAAAAGTATTATTTTAATTAGACATACAACAATATTTCTTTTAAATAATTATATTTACTGAAAGTATTTATTTTAACTAATTTACATACAAAAGTATTATTTTAATTAGACATACAACAATATTTCTTTTAAATAATTATATTTACTGAAAGTGTTTATTTTAACTAATTTACATACAAAAGTATTATTTTAATTAGACATACAACAATATTTCTTTTAAATAATTATATTTACTGAAAGTGTTTATTTTAACTAATTTACATACAAAAGTATTATTTTAATTAGACATACAACAATATTTCTTTTAAATAATTATATTTACTGAAAGTATTTATTTTAACTAATTTACATACAAAAATATTATTTTAATTAGACATACAACAATATTTCTTTTAAATTATTATATTTACTGAAAGTGTTTATTTTAACTAATTTACATACAAAAGTATTATTTTAATTAGACATACAACAATATTTCTTTTAAATTATTATATTTACAGAAAGTATTTGTTTTAACTAACTAGAATTTTTTGCCACACACTGATGTGTGTTGAAATCCCCAAAGTATTTATTATTGTTGAAGTTATCATAAACATTTTTTGTTGAGATTTACAAATTGTACTTTCCCTATTGTGTTTATATTTACAGTTCTTCTACTACGCATTATGTTTTACCACAATGAAATATACAGGGTGACCCCAAAAATTGGGAATTTTTGAAGTGCGTATTGCCAGACATGAGCAAGTGGCAACACTGCGAGACAGTGACCTTGAGCAAGTAAACATTTCGCCATTTTAGTAACAAGAATGAAATTCACAGTATCCCAGCTGAGATGTTGCATCAGTAAATAGGGGTCTCAACAGCAGATTTCAAGAATGCATTCATACAGGAGGACGCCATCTACAGGACATAATTTTTTAAAAATGAAAATTCCATCATTGTTTCTTAAATGGCATGTTTTAAGGTTTCAATTACTATGAATTAAATATTTTTCTTCCATCACTCTTGGTTTTATTGGATTGTTAAAAAGTTCCCGTTTTTTTGGGTCACCCTATATATAAAAACTTAAAGAAAAAATATGCAAAAAAACAATATTGCATTTTTATTAAATAAGTATTTATTTTAATCATTAAATTGTTTTTAAAATAGTGGGAATATTTTGTATGTTAAATAATAAAAATTTAATTATTCTAAAAAAATAATGAAAATTTATTGTACTGAGCTATGCACCTTAGTAAAACCAACCATACTTTGTACCCCCTTACCTGATTGCACTTTGCCCAAAAAATGTTGTTTTGATCAGCTAATGCATGCTATTTTAGAGTGTGTAATGGACAGACAGACTAACAGAAGTCACAGAATTTTATATATAGATGAGACATAGCAAAAGTATTTATTTTAAATAATTATATTTACTGAAAGTATTTATTTTAACTAATTTGCTCACAAAAAGTTTTTATTTTAATTATACATACAAAAAAGTATTTATTTTAAATGATTATATTTACTGAAAGTATTTATTTTAACTAATTTGCTCACAAAAAGTTTTTATTTTAATTATACATACAAAAAAGTATTTATTTTAAATAATTATATTTAGTGAAATAATTTATTTTAAATTATTTATATATGAAATGCAATTGTATCAATATTTCATTTCAAATAGAAAATAATTCAAATTCATGCAATAAGATCAAATACACAAAATGATTAGTTAGTTCATTTATAACTTGAATTTTGTAAAATTTGTATTGTAAAATACTGAGAAATCTCTTATAAAAAATAAAAGAAAGAAACATTTTTGTAAAACAGTATGGAGATTTTTCCAAAAGCAATACCCCTGATTTTGAATTGGACTGCAAAATCAGGTGGATGTTGGGAGTATGACAGGCTTCCCAACAACAATTTTTTTTTGCTATGTTGCAAACAACAACTGAGTGGCAATCTGGCAAATGGCATCTGATATGAAAGTACATACAATAAAGGGAGACTATTTCATTAAATATAATTATTTAAAATAAATACTTTTTCTCTGTATGATTAAAATAAATTTTTTTAGTAAGTAAATTGGTTAAAATAAATACATCCAGTCAATGTAATTATTTAAAATAAATATTTTTATTTTTTATAATTACACTAAAATCTTTTGGCATGTAAATTAGTTAAAATAAACAATTTCACTAAATATAATTATTTAAATTAAATACATTTTGTATGCATAATTAAAATAAAATCTTTTGGTATGTAAATTAGTTAAAATAAATACATTCAGTAAATATAATTATTTAAAATAAATACTTACAGTTTTTATAATTGCACTGAAGACTTTTGATTTGTAAATTAGTTCAAATAAATACTTTTAGTAAATATAATTATTTAAATTAAATAATTTTGGTATGTATAATTAAAACAAAATTGTGGTGTAATGGTTAGCAAGCTACTTTCACTTGATCAATTATAACTGAGTAGTGAATCCAATCCTTACTGGGTGCTCTATACGTTTGGCCTTGGGCCACATCTAAGGTATGCTTAGTAAGTTGTCATACAAAAAAAAAGTTTATCAGTGAATTCTCCCATGCAGAAAAAATTGTACCCAGTGACATTCATTTGAGTGGTTATGGAGACCAAACAGTGTATGTAAGCTCAGGTGGCAGCTAATGCATTTCAGCAGTAATGACAGCAATGTGTGTGACGAGACACATTGCAGGCAGCAATGTGCAGCTGTCAAAATGAAGAGAGTCTTGATCAGCTTATCTGCACAAATCAGCGGATTACAACTACTGACCAGGGAAATGTGTACTTAACTGAATGTTGGCTTAATGTATTGGAAGCAATGTTGGTAACAGTGGGACATTGCTCATATGAGAACAGAAAGTTCACTGAATGCAAATCTGTCAGGACCAGCCAAACTACAAGAAACTGAAGATGACAGTTTCCTTCATGGTGACAAGATGTAATGTCACCATTACGAGAGATTTATGGAGACTTCTGTCCATCAATGAAGGAAAGTTGTGATGAAAGCTTGCTCTAGCCAACAAAATTATTGTGCTTCTTTTATATGGGCATGTAGCTGGATGGTTAGAATGTTCGCTTTCTGACCATGAGACCTGGGTTCAAATCTCACTATGGTCAATTTGTCAGGAAGGTGGCTTCTTGTTATCGGTCTGGCAAATTTGGAAAGTGTCTGAAAACCATTCCACATGCTGACCCAAACCTTATGAGTGAAATTGGGTAGATGGAGCTATTTGGGAGCCATTGATGGTTGTGCTAGCACAAAATTCGCAAGTCAATGTGGCCAAGGGTTTGAGTGTGCTGGCCTTGTCCAGTACGTTGATTACGCCAGATAATGCACTCTCTCACAGAAACTGAAACTAAGGTACGCACAGCATAGTTGCAGTATAAACCACAGGTTGGCCCTGTGGGAGTTGAACAAACACAAATGTGCCTGAGCAGGCCTCTGCAACAGGGATCAGCTAGCCACCTTAATAGACAGGCATCTTCGGATATGGACTGACAACCATTTGTGTTTCCTGTATAATACCTTTTTTTTTATTTCCATGAAAACCATGGAAATAAATGTAAAAAGGCATTAATTTTTTAGAAGCACCTCTAATTGAAACTAGAAAAAAGATTTAATTGTTACTAATTAAATAGATAATGTTGGCATAACTTTAAGGCTTCTACTGTGTATGTTCTGAAATGGAAGCAAATAATTCACATTATTCTGAATATTGACTCCTTAAGTATTTATGGAAACGATTACTAACATTATGTATATTTAATGTAAGCCTATAAAAAAACTCGGAGACAATTAACTCCATAGATTTTACTCTAAGAAAGATAATTTAAAAGAATTATTTTAAAAGTGTTTCTCTTCTATTTTCATGTCAACATGAACAACAATGTGGAAGTAAACAGACGCACGCACACGCATAAAATTTTTACGCGATATGAATCACGAAAATAATTATCTGATGGTAATTAAAGAAATGCCTTTATTTTATAATATTATTATTTTTATGTTTGATGAAGCCATTGATTTTTCTGAAAGAAAAATGGGTTAATTATGATATTAAATACGAAAACATTTAAATTTTTAAACTATTTATTCCAGTAATAAGAAGTTACCTCCCTTGCCATGCTGAAATTTTTCTCTGGTGAATTACACACACGCAAAATGGTGGGACTGGTTTGTCTGTTTGAAGTTTTTTTTAACTGTCATTAACGTTAAAAAAAAAAAATCATTAACTTGATTCAGTCTTTTAACTAACGATCAAATTAGATAATCTTGATTTAAACATTTTTTCCTTTTTAATTCATCACAGTTAATTCATTTTTTTGCGAAAAAGCAGACCAAACATGAATTTAGTTAAAAAAATAAAATAAAATTTAGCGACACATTAAAAAAAGTGTGGAACTTTTTTCTTTTTTTTTTTTTCAAAGTTATCAATTTAATTTTCTTTCATCCTTCATCGATAAAAATGTCTCTCCCTAACGTTCAATTTTCATCGTCAAAGTAATTTTTTTAATGGTCTATGAACGGACAGAAATGTACATTTCGTCAATAAGTATTTTGTATTTCTAGAAACTACTATTAGTATTAATTGTCACTGTAAGTAAATAAATGTTCAGGAAAATATTGTTTTTTGTTCTCCTGACCTTAATTATCTTCTTTCTTTCATTATATCCTTAATTTTTTATTTTGTTTTATTATAGAATCTCCATTTAAATTTTCTGTAATGCCTTGAGTGCTATTATTTTTGTCATTGTCAGTTTCATTTTTACAAGTTATTTCTGTGAAATTTCTATGACTATCTTTTTATTTTAGAGCCCAAATATTTCTTTTAAAATGTCAAATTCTGTTTATTCATCCCAAAATATAAAGAATTTATTTTACTAAAATTCACACCAAATTTAGGCCCTTCCATTGCACTCTGGTTGGGTTGACATTTGCTATTGCCCTAAATGTAGGCGACCTGAATGCACTATTGGGTAGCTAGTGTTGGGTTTATGTTCATCCTGATAAACCTTGAATATTATCTGCACTTAGGAAATGTGAATAACTCTATGATTTTTGTTAATTTTCATTCTGAGGGTTGGAATTTTTGCAAGGCAAGCTAAACAAATTTTGATTTAAAAATTATAATTTCAAAAGAGTGCCAAAAAATTTAATAAAAAACAAATTTTGATTTTTTAAATTTATAATTTCTTGAGGTGAATTAATATTTGCCATAAGTAACTTTACATTATTTGAGGTGAATTAACAGAAAAAAAAATCAAAATTCTTTAACACTAATTGGCTTCATTTTCTTGGATTTGCTTTAATTTTATTTTAATAAGGTTTTAGAAAAGATCTTTGAAAAATTTCACATTAAAATTTGCATTTTACCTGCAAATTGAAACAAAAGTAATATTGAAAAATTTTTTTAGTAATAATGCCATAGGTGTTTTATATAACATCAGTAGCAAGTAAACACTTATTCTTTTTATAGAAATTCATTTGCCAGCTACTTTAATTAAATCTTTATTTGGCTACTACTTTTATTTTTAAAAAAAATTTTATTATAAATTATTTTCATTACTATTTCGCTTTAGGCCATGTTGAATGTTCATGTTGAAATACCTGTTCTTGCATGATCAAGTTAAGCAACATTGAACTTAGTCAGTTTCAAGATGAGTAACTGTTTGGGGGAAAATCAGGTGTTGTAAGAAAAATTGAAGAGCTGAGTTTCAATTCCAGTTGGGTTCGTTATATGCACTTAAGCACAAATACCCTTGGAAAAGGTATGAATTCACCACATCTCCCCAGCTATGGGTTAATTAGTAGTGCTTATATTAGGAAATCATTATCATCTTAAAAAAATTCTTACAAACTAAAAATATTTTCTGGCTTTATAATAATATATATTTTTATAATAACCTGTGAAAGGTTGACAAGCCATAAAAAACAAATCAATAATTACTATTTTTACAGTGTTTTCATGTAAAATAGGATACTTTTCATACAATTTGAAGAAAACATATTCACACACTATGTAGCCTTCTTTTTTTGTTAATGCCATATTTCTTCAGGCATAAGTGATATTACCTGTGAATTGCCATGACTTCTTGGGAAAGTTACTGAAGCAGTTTTTCATTGCCTTGTCCACAGATTTTGAATTCAGAATTAATCTTCTAGACTGGCTGCCACCCTAGAATATATGTTCCAGTCTACCTGCTATATAG
>OZ038479.1:111774975-111799975 GCA_964036315.1 Acanthosepion esculentum
TATTCACCTCACTTATAGAAATTGTGAAATAATATTGCTCTATGGCAATCATAATGTTTTATTTCTTAATTTGATATTTAATACAAACACCATTTGAAAATGAAATAATATTGACCTGATTCTATGTTGTGGAGTAAATAAGACACTCCTGGTAACACAAATGAACTATGCAAGATGCCTTAAATAAAGAACTCATAGTGAATCAGGAGAAGTCCTTTGGAGTCAGTTGGAGAGAATTCTAATTATGTTACAGTGAGTAGCCTAAACATGACATAATATTATAACCACTAAGAGTGAGTTATAAACTTTCTATTATATTCTAAAAGGTAATGAAAAATGACAATATGTGAGAGCCACATACCATAATAACTCATTTGTTCTGCAACAATGGTGGAAATGGCTGAACTTGAAAAGAAGCTCAGAATGAAGATAGTTGGTATGTACAAACAAGGTGGTGGATATACAACACCTTCCAAGTGTTTAAATGTTTCTATATCGACAATCCGTAGCATTATCAAGAAGTACAACAAGACTCATTATGTTGAGAACAAATTATGGTCTGGCAAAAAACAGTTAATTTCTGAGAGAATGGAAAGGAAAATTGTTAGAGATGTCTCGAAGAATTCTCACTTAATGACAAAGGACATTGCCAATGATGTAAAGATATCAGGGTTGAATGTGTCGATGAAAACAGTCACTAGATGCTTTCATTGAGCAGGACTTTGAGCTTGTCATCCAAGGAAAACTCCCTTGCTTAAGGCTAAACACCTAAAATGCAAATTAGCTTGTGCTAGAAGTCATCTCGAATATGGGAGTAAATATTGGAACTCTGTTTTATGGCCATATGAAACCAAACTAGAATTATTTGGTCACATGAACTTTCGTTATGTATGGAGGAAAGTGAATGAAGCTCACATGCCAAAAAATACCCTCCCTACAAGTGGTGGGAGCATTCTGCTCTGGGGTTGTTTTGCTGCTTCTGGAGAAGGAGTACAGGGTATCATAGATAAAGAGCAGTATTTAGCTATTCTTAAAAATAGTATAAAACAAAGTGCATGAAAGCTAACTTTGGGTTGTCAGTTCATCACTGGATGTTCTAACATGACAATTACTTGAACCACATGACACAAATTGTTGCAAAATACTTAGATGACAGCAAAATTAAGGTACCCCGCACAAAGTCCTGACCTAAACCCCATTGAAAATTTATGGGCACAGTTGAAGAAAAAAGTAAGAGAAAGACATCCTTCAAGTTTCATCCTATTGCCAAGGAAAACTGGAGCAAAATACCTATCAGTGTGTGTGTGTAGTGTAGTGATCTTGTTGGGAATTATTTAAATCACTTAAAGGCAATTAATCAAGAATAATGGTTACACAACTGATTATTGAGGCAAGAGGGCCAATACTTTTGTCCTATGTTAAATGTTTTTTTTGTATTATTGTTTGACATTAAAATAAAAATTTTGTTGTGGGTATCACTGTACATTCTTTCATATCATTTCATCATTTGTGAAAAAATGCACATGAAGTTTCCATGAAAATTTGAGGTATTACAGCTTTATTTGTAATTATGGAAATGGGAGTAAATAATTCTGACCACATATATATATATATATATATATATATATATATATATATATATAATTTAATTTAAAGAAAAACAAGGCTCCATTTGTAATAATTTATTTCACTAGAGAATTTTATTTTTCTCTGGATCTTCAGACTTCCCTTTCAAAAGGTGAAATGAAAAATGAATTTGAATATATATATTATACACACACACACACACACACACACACATAATTAGGATTAGGATTAATGTGAGTAAAATTTGTGATTTAGCTGATTGATGTAACCTTCAGCATCCCAACTCCAAAGTTTTGTAGATTGACCTGTATGCCCACTGTTCAGGAGGTATCAGAAATATATATATATATATATATATATATATATATATATATATATATATATATATATATATATATATATATATATATATCTCCAGAACAATTTAAGGGAAATTTATTGGTAGATCTTTCATTATCCCAATGTGGGATATTTATTAACAAAAACGAGAAAAACCATAAAGGAAAAGAAACTAAATAAATATGACTAGACTATATACCCAAAACATATATCCTTAAAAAAAAAAAAATATAATAATTTAAATTTAAAATTTTTGATCCTTAACCTTTTGCCCATGATGAAAGCATAGTATCTGTTTTTTCCTTATTTTTGATGGGATAAGGTGCCCTGTCACAGGGATTCCAACCATGTGGCAGTACCTTCCTCATTGCACTAAAAGAGGACTGGCTGGGGTAATATTGATGCCAACAGGACGCCAGTTGCAGGGACTGAGCAGTTTTATTCTTATCCAATATCCAAGTCCATGTGTATGTGCACCCTATATTAAAAAAACAAATTTTTTTATCACATCCTACCTCAGTGTGTAGGTCAGGTCATTTTTTTTTTAAATTTTCAGTGACCCTCTCCTTTATGTACATATGTAGTTGTATCAATATAAACATCACTTTAGTCCCATGAAGTCTTAAATTATAAAACACATCACACAAAAACTTTCCATTTATCATACATTTTGATAAAATATATTGTTTGCCAAGTAAAAATATCAAATACTGAATCATAAAAGAACCATTTTATATACGCATTCAGTTTAGGATTTAGACTTGGTGCAGCCCTAAACAATATGAAAAACATCAAAAAAAAGACTGCTAGGAAGTCTCAAATAAGAAATATTTTTAGACCCTAAGATGTAACTTGTTTTGTTGGTGGTAGCTTTATCTCATATCCAAGAATTTAATTTCTTCATTGCTGGTTGCTTCCTTCATGATGATGATGATGATGATGATGCTGTTGATGACTACATTCCTCACCAACACCTACTCCCATTATCCATTCCCGACTGCGGTTTGGCTTTGCAAGAGTTGTTTGGAGGTGAGTCAAAATCAGAGTAGAAGAAAGTACCAACTTTGTAAAATTTGTTTAAGGTCATCCTCAACTTGCCAGGAAGTGACCCACATATTTGATTTCCTGACCTTCCTCTGCAGCACATATGAAACAAGACCTGCAGAATCCAGTTATGAAACTGCAACGGATCTCCACTAACTCTGTTATAATTTCCAATGGCACCTTCTGTAGCATGCCCGTCATGTGTAGCCCTCTTCATCCACTGGTTCAAATGCTGAGATTTGTTGTAATCATCATCTGCTTGTTCCATCCACCATTGGGCCTTTGCGGTTGGTCGCGCTTAGTCTGGGTCCTCATGTTCAACCTTGTTGCCAAGTAGCTTGTTTAGCTTGTGGCTAAATCTTGCCATGTGTGCTTTTCATGGAGATAGTCTTATCAGCTTGTGTAGTGTGAGTGGAAAGATGCAGCATGCTATTTTCTTGTCTCAATGGAATGTGAATTTGAGCCAACACTCAAAACTCTCTTTTGATCCATTTTTACATTATGAATTTTATTTTCATATTCATTATATTTGTCTGTATATTTTTCCTTTTTAATCTGCCTAAAAATGAATGCAATTTCACTGATTTTCTGGATTATTAAAAATTCATTTTCATGCATACAGCTCAATTACATATTAATGAAATTTTTTAGCAATTAGAAATTATCAATGTAGCTGATAGGTTCTCTATCATCAGAAATGTTGAATTAAGATGGTTTTAAAACTGCACCATACTACAATAGTAGTAATACTTTTCTATTATCAACAGCCAATTATTTTTTACTAAAAGATTTATATAACTAATTTTTTTCTTCAGAATGATTACCTTATCCATTAAAAACAGATATTTTAAATTTATTTAATAATATAATCTTGTAAAAAAAATTGTCTGTTGATAATAGAAAAGTAACTTGTTATTTTATATAAACTAATTATTATTATTATATTTCCATATACTATTTCATCAATTATTTGTATTAAGAATAAATACAATCCTCCCATATTTGATGCGCACTTGAGTTTTAAATTCAAAGCCCAATTTATACTTGCTATGAATTTGATAAAATTGCCTACTTGTTTTTCCTTAAATTTGCTACAATTAATATTATACCCTGTAAAATTCTGAAAAATCTTTCATTATAGATTTTGGTAATTGTAGTTTCTTATTTGCATTTAAATATAAATTCAAATTAGTCACTCTTTGTTATACTATAGACTGAATAGATCTGATTATAATCTGACAGATTTTTCCAGTTTCTAAAGCAAGTCCAGTTGTAAATTGATCAATCTGCATTTTTTATGGCTTATTTGAAGCTGAAATATTTCAGATGGTAGGGAGTTGTTTACAGTACCTGACATTTCAGTCATAAAGAAGTGTTAACTTCTTTATTGAAGCAAAGAATTCACCAACTGCAATGATACATTGAAGTAAAACAAAAAATATATATGGTAAAAGAAAGAAACATTTTAATTATGGTGATGTGTATATTTTGTGTGTGTCGGGTGGGTAGACTTTTATATAATATACAAATTTGAGATGATAAAAGGTAGATTTAAGTAAATTCAGTTTAGTTTTATATAATAATTTATAAATTTTGCTGTCATGAGCCCATTAATGCGCATCATACAATCTGGTATTAATTATAAAAATAATCTATCAATTGTAGGTTTCTAAAATAAGAATCTGGTATTATAGCTTTATAAAAAATTCATTGTTACTTAGAGGTTTATAAAAAAACTCCATTATTAATTATGAATTTATGAAAAAAAACAAACATTGTTACTTCGAGGTTTATAAAAAAACTTCATTATTACTTCGAGGTTTATAAAAAAAACTTCATTATTACTTCGAGGTTTATAAAAAAACTTCATTATTACTTCGAGGTTTATAAAAAAACTTCATTATTACTTCGAGGTTTATAAAAAAACTTCATTATTACTTCGAGGTTAATAAAAAAACTTCATTATTACTTCGAGGTTTATAAAAAAACTTCATTATTACTTCGAGGTTTATAAAAAAACTTCATTATTACTTCAAGGTTTATAAAAAAAAATTCATTATTACTTAGAGGTTAATAAAAAAAACTTCATTATTACTCATAGCTTTATAAAATTCTGGTATTATAGTTTTACCTATAATGCTCACTGTTCTAAAAGTGGTTTGGTTTGGTTTATTTTGTTTTACAGCATATCAACTTCAATGGGTTATTTAATTCTGAAAAGATTTTTAGGATAGGTTTGTATGAATAGAATATGTATTCTTTGTAAGAAATCAGTTTGTATATCAAGTTTCATTGACATATTTTTGTAAAGTCAAATGTGTTGCTGGTAATATTTTTTTTTCAAAAATATATTGCTGGTATTTTTACTATAAAAATCTATTTTTATACTTTCTTAGTGTTTTGACCCCAATTTGAGGGTTAACTATTTGCCCATAGCTGTGATCTTAACAGGTGCTACCACCCTGGGTCAGGGTGAACCTGGTAACAATTATCCTGATCAAAGGCCTTGCTGCCAGATGTAGTTTATCATCATACTGAGGATGATGGGTATTAATGAGTTAACTGAATAGAAAGGAAGCAATAAAGTTTTAAAAGAATTGGATTATTTCTTGAAAGGTTATGTGTAAATTTCAGACAGAAATATACTTCTATGTACCATGTTCCTTCAAGACGTTGTCGATCATGACTCTTCAGAATTTCCAATTATTTATAGCTCTTTTTACTTTCTTTCCTAAACCCTGTTCTGCCATCCATTTACAAAAGCTCATTAGGTAGGTTATGTGCTGTTTTTCTCTGTCTCTCTTGTTTTCAGTATTTCCTGAGAGTGTCAAATTTTCCAAGCCCTCTTTCCTCATTATGTGCCATGTAAAATATTAACTGTCTCTTTCTAATGCTAAGTGTCCTTTTTGTTTTCATTTTCTTTAAAACTTCCTCATTGCTCACATTCAGTCTATAGTATTCTCATCATCCTTCTGTAGACATTTCTGTTGCCTCGAGTTTTATCTTCATCTGTGAAGAGATTGTCCAGCATTCAAGGCCATATAAGAGGACCAATATTACACAAGAGTTCAATACTCTTTTTTTGTTTCTAATGAAATTTTCCTGTTTCTTCTTAGTTTGCTTAGATTCAAACATTCCTCCCCATAGTGTTTGATTGTAATGATATATAAAGAATGACTTGAAAATGATAGCAAGAAATGGTTAAACTAATTTGGATAAATAAAAATTACATTAGTCTGAGAATATAATTTATTGAATTATTTTGCATCCATTTTTTTTTCTCTCTAATTTTTTTTCTGTAAGTTCATCTTAATTATCTTTTTGTTTTTTAATTACTGTCAATTGCAAGATGAAATCAGTTGGCTAAGTTAACATTGATGAAACAAATCATTTATCATGATAAAGGCAAATATTTCTTTGATTAACATTCTAAAAAGCAAAGCCTGAAATACAAGACTGCATCTCTTAAGGGGAATATGCTATTGTCACAGAAAGGAATTCCAATTCTTTCATTTTTAATTAGGACAAACTTCAGTGTAAAGATGATTCATTTTTCCCCCTTTCACTTACTGGTCTCATCTTGATATTGAATACAGGTTTGTATACTGTAGTTTTTGTAATAACTAAATTAAAATCATAGTAATAATGAATATTACACAAGTATTTTCTTTTTGGTCTATCATATTTGCTGTACTATAGTTATCTCCCTTTAGTTGTTCACGCCAGTCAGCAGTGTCCTTATTGAAGAATTGTTCTGAGATTTTTGTTTTTAAGCAGGGAGATGAAAGGATGAGGTCAATGCAAAGGAAAATTGCAAAGATAATAATTGGAAGAAATATATACATTTAAAGACTCGAATGTAAAAACCTAATAACAGGAAACGGTTAACAAAATATTTCACTGTTTTTATAGCATTTTACACTAGGTACACCTATTTAAAACATACCAATATTGACTGATGAATATACATTTTGTTTAAGAATTTAAATATTTTGACAAAAATAATAGTGACTCCTCTTAACTGTCTTGTGCCCACTTTACATGGAGAATCTGTAAATACTGTTTCAGATTATGATGTTGAATGAGGTCACAGATTTTAACCACATGCCAAAAACATCCTTTTACCTACTTCTGTATAATTAATATGATTACCAGAAAGAGTTATTAAGTACATGACTTATCTTTATGAACTGGTGCTAAATAATAAATGCAATATTTTAAAAGAATTAACCATTGACTATAGAATAAAATTTTTAGTCAGTATAAATTTATTTTTTATATGACTTTTTTGAAAGTACAAAAATGTTATTTTCATCACCGAATTACAAAAAATGTTATTTTTATCCGCGAATTACAAAAAATATTATTTTTATTCCCAGAATACAAAAAATATCATTTTTATCTCCTAAGTACAAAAAATGTTATTTTATCCCAGAAGTACAAAAAATATTATTTTTATTCCTGAAGTACAAAAAAAATGTTATTTTTATCCCTAAAGTACAAAAAATGTTATTTTATCCCAGAAGTACAAAAAATGTTATTTTTATTCCTGAAGTACAAAAAAATGTTATTTTATCCCAGAAGAACAAAAAATATTATTTTTATTCCTGAAGTACAAAAAAAATGTTATTTTTATCCCTAAAGTACAAAAAATGTTATTTTATCCCAGAACAAAAAATATTATTTTTATTCCTGAAGTACAAAAAAAATGTTATTTTTATGCCTAAAGTACAAAAAATGTTATTTTATACCCAGAAGTACAAAATATGTTATTTTTAACTCTGAATAACAAAATTATGGCAAATTTTCAAATAAAGTTAAAAGTGAATTCATTTCCAAAGAAATATACTTCATATTTTTTTCTGTATGGAAAGCAAACTCAAATAAATTTATCAGTTTTCTCCTGAATTAGTAAATTTCGATATTCACTTTTACCAAGATATTTTGTTACAGTCATGAAATTAACAGATAAAAAAAAATCCCTGCTGACTTAACTGAATAGTTTCTGAAAATAAAAGATGAGTTTCCTCCTCAAGAGTCTGTATGGCAAAAATTGAGACTATTCAAATGTATTAATGCTTAATCTGTCCTTAAGCATGCATGAGCTTGAAGGCCTTTGCTGACCCCTTCTCTCAGTGGGTTCTGCTGGACTGCAGAAGTAACAAGATCGGAGAATGTGCATATAATTCTACTGATAACACCGATTTCAATATATAACCATTTTCAAAAGGATACTGTGATATTAGATTTATGAAGGATCCAGAAAATAAATTCAGAAACTGTTAAAGGATTCTTTTATTTTTCATTCTTCATAAAGCATTTATTATATTTCTATCTGAAGAAGTTGGATCTTTAAAAAAAAAATGTCATGCAAAAATAATCCTGTGTCTAAATGGTAGGATTACTAGTTCCTTTTTTTTTTTTTTTTTTGTACCGAATATAAATGCTGTCTTCAAGTTACACCAGTGAGAATTTTCAACTAATAAAATAAGTGTTTCAGTTTGTTTTTTTTTGTCTGAATTTTTGGGATCAGAAGTTATAACTGTTTACATGCAGACTATTATCCATATCTTTGTTATTGTTATCACAATGTTTTAGCTGCTATTCTCTCCAGCACATTAACCTTCCATATTAATGGTATCTTTAGCACTTTGTACAAATCTTGGTAATCTTGAGAGGATTCTGAATTGAACCCTTTATTAAATCTACAGAGATAGATTGTTCTCATTACTATGCCTAGAAATATCTCATTTAGTTTTTATTTAGTGCATTTCACATATTTTTACACAGAGTCAAAATCTGTATGACCAGCCCAGGGATTGAACTCACAATTACTATGTCATCTAATTCATGAACAAATGCACTAGTCTTTTGTCTAGTCTTTTGTCTAGTCTTTTGTCTAGTATTTTTTCCTTATTTTTTTGTGTTTTAATTTGCTTCTTTATGGTAACTATACATTTTTTGTTATACGTTCCTGTAGTTTGATTTTAATTTGCCCATTTTTATCACATTTATTTTGTCCTGAGTATGACGATAAACTACGAACAAAATATTCATTCCATGGAGAATATTATTTGAAAAATAATAATTGTGCTTTATCAAATAAGTACTGTGTCGAGTGGGGGTGAATAGAAAGAAATAATCGCAAACTTGAACCTTCATGCTCCCCAAAATATGAAGTATCAAAAGCACAGTTTTTCCATTGACACCGTTATTATTTTAACTACCCTCACTCGTCACCAAAAAAAGTGATGATTAGAATTGTAATAAATCCAAATATACAGAAAATGAATTTATACATTTGTTTAGTTCTTGAGAATTGATGACAAATATTTATTTATTATATTGTTTATTAGAATGGTTGGCAAAATATCGGCTAATTGTAATGTAAATTGATTCAAACTTTGATAAAATGGTAAATAAAGATTTTCTTATAGTTGCTTCACATATTTTAATAATTTAGCAAATGTTTATACATATGAGTAAAAAATTGTTTGCATGTTTATATCTTTATAAATTGGTAAATGATAAATATTGTATTGCTTAGTTTTAAATTGTATTAGGTTTTAGAATAAATAATAGTAAATATAAAATTATTAAATTAATTAAAAAGAAAAATAAGTAAATATAAACTTTTAAAGTTATTAAAAAGAATAAATAAGTATGTGGAATCTTCCACGACAGCCAGTCTACCCTCCACTGGAAATGCACTCTTCTTGCATCCATTGGTCGATCACCGTAAATCCGGCTTGCTAATTGGTCAGTTTCGACCAATCAGATCGCTCCCACGCGCTCGATTAATTTACGCGCCATTCTTCCTGAAGCCTATGAGACCGTATAAAAGACCCGGAAACACGTGTCACACTGAGCAATCCAGACCGGAGCAAAGCTGTCCTAAGCAGACTCGACCCGACAACGACCAATTTCGACCGCTCACACATTGGCAAAATGTAACGCTCAAGGAACTCCCGTCTTTGACTAACGCAGTCAGGCGTTAAAGAACTTTCGAACATAAAACAAACTTTGCTTACCTAAAGTGAACAGAACATTCACTACTAAATAAGTAAAGAACTTTACGCAAGTACAATTTATTTCTAATATGAGTTTAGGTACAAATATACCAAGTTAAGGGTACGCAACTTCACTTGTCTTAAACCAATTTAACACTACTTCTAATATCACCTGAGTACATTGAACATTAGAACAATCACAACATTTTGATACGAACATTAACATACCAACTTTTCGACAACAAACACCATTGTAAATATTGTTCAAGTGTATATAAATGTATATTATTTCAATTTATTCTTTGCCTTGTTTATTTCATATTTTTGAACTTTAATATTGTTGAGGATGAATGTAAAGAACACATCAATCTAAAAACCTTCTGATATCACTTAACACATTCTACTCGTCCCCAACAAGTAAATATATAATTATTCTGGCAAATAAATAATCTAATAATGTTTTAATATTTTTATAAATTCTCAAGAACAAAAATAATGTATAAATTCACTTTCATCATATGTTTAGGTTTTATTACAGTTTTAATCATCACTTCTTAAAACAACAAATATGTCTGAGGATGGAAGGTAGTTAAAATAATAGTGGTGTCAAGGAAAAAACTGTCCTTTTGACACTGCATTTATTTTACAGACACAAAGGTTCAACTTTGCCGAAATAATTATACCAGCATTTATATTTGGTACATAAGAATACTAAACACTCCTGTTTCATACTAAGCAGAATTAAATATATATTATAAATTATGATTAAAAATCATTGTTAAATATTTCTAAGAATTGATAAATACAAATAATTATTTTTTTCTAAATATTCTTTGCTGGATTATATAACAAATTCTAATAATATTTTTAAAAAAAACTATATTTGATATATTTTGAAAATATAGGAATTAAATTGATAAGGATAATTTTATTTGTTTTAATTCCTTTTTTAGTATTTTCAAGTTTGCACAAAAAAAGATAATTGCTGAAGAGAGTCCTCCACCCACCAAAATCAATTATCATGAATAACATTATTTTTTTTTATTTTAGCCTTTTTGCTGCTGTTCTAATTTTTTTTTTTATATATATATATTTTTTTCAGCAGCCACACAACTTTTGTTATTGTTATCATTTTGTTTTTTGGCAAACAAGCATGATTGATAGACTACAGGTTAAGGTTCAATCGCCTAACCACTTCAACTTCTTGCCTGGATACATTTCCATGCTTATTCAATATCCTTACACTTTCTAGGATATAAAAACAAAACATGGTAACGTTTCTTTTCAACAAAATGAAATAAGATATTTCAATAGTTTCTCTGATTTTCTTGAATGGTTTCAAGAACTGAACATTTCCCTCGTTCCTCAATCTTGCAGTTACATTTTACATTCCCATGAAGGCAAACATTTTTTTGGTCAAGTTAGGTTTCATTTAATATTATCTGCATACCAGTGGAGATTTATGATAAAATTAATAGTGAAACACCGAGTGAATAATTACAATAACAGCAAACTATCATTAAAGCCTGATTATCAATTTTGGATCAAGAAATGTTCTGGAACCCTGAAACGGAAATCCTCACTAAACACGACTGCTTCAAAGCTGTTCACTCGCAGAACAATGCCAGCTATATAGTATAGAATGTGTTTGCAACAATTATTTCTATTTACATTTTTTTTTAACATCACTTGAGTGAGAATTCCAAGTTTTATAAACAAACTGATAAAATGTAACTAAAAAATATTTTGCTAGAAGCAAAGCCAGATTAATCATTAATCAAAATAAGCACGTGAAGAAAAGGGGGACTCTATGGTGGGAGTGGGGAGGTCTGATGGTATAACGTCTTGTCATGACTAGATCATATTTGCAATAATAAAACTTAATAGGCTTGTGTAAAACCATATAAAAACTCATGAAAAATATTTAACCTATTTTTTTATAAGAGTTTTAAATGCAAAATGCATGCTGTTTTTTGTTTTTTTTTTAAATATTTCTTAAAGGACATTAAGGCATGCACATAGCATAGTGGTTATTGGCATGTAAAGTGGAATCTTGTGTACTGTGTTCAAAATTCCAGTTGATTTTTTTGCATTGACTTTCAAACACTCTTGGAAAATGCATCTCTTCTGCCTACAGATATGAGTTACATGTTAAAGCAGACTGGGCTCTCTTGCCTTGGTTGGCCACCAGACTAGAAGGTGATTTTCTAAGCTTAGCTTAGATGTGGCACAAGGCCAAAAATGTGTCACTTACTACTCATAATTGATCTAGTGAGACCAGCTTGCTAACCTTTACACTACATCAAAGTGCCCAAACTAGTCCAGAAGGAAAACAACTGAATTCAGAACCAGTTGGGCTGGCAACTGTAAACTGTAGTACAGACTAGGCTCTCTAGCCTTGGTTATCACCCAGTCTAGAAGGTCAACTTCAAAGTTGGGCATGTGGCTGGCTCCAATTGTAAAAATGTACTTCCTACAGGAACCACAGCAGCAACACCTAGCCTGGTAAGGCTTTAGCCCTACATTTCATGAGGGAGTCTGATGGCACAATGGAGAAGAGAAGTAAAGATAGGTTGTCCATTTTTTATACATATTTAAGAACATTCCTGAAAGGCCAAAATTGTCTAAGCTTATTTCATGGCCCCTTGGCTTTCACTCAGCTAATCCAATATTCACACTTCTTCTTTATGTGCTGTGTACCCCAGGACATAGGCGGTCATAGCTCTCCACAACTTCCTGTTCCTTGTGGCTTTTAATAAATTTTGTCCTGTTATTTCTCCTAAACCCTGTTCTGTCATCCATCTACTCAAGCTCACTATGTCATGTGCTGTTTTCTTTTGTCTCTCTTGCCTTAAATTTGTCCTGTGAGTATCACATTTTCCAAGCCCTCCTTCCTCATTATGTACCCTAGAAACCTCAACTGTCTCTTTCTAATGTTTCTTTTTTTTCTATTTTGTCTAAAATGTTGTTGTCACTCCTATGTTCTGTCCATGGTATCCTCAGCATCCTTCTGTAGAGCCATATTTCTGTTGCTTCAAGTTTCTTCTTTATCTTTGAGGAGATTGTCCAGCACTCATTGCTGTATTAGAGCACAGATACCACATTCTAAATATGTTCCATGAAGGTTAAGTTTTCAAAGCCCCTTTTTCCTGATTATGTGTCCAAGAAATACACACAATATGAATAATTTAACATCTAGTATGATGTAAGGATGTAGAGATAGCATAAGTTATCAGTGTGGAAAGTGGAGAATTGTCTGGTACAGCACTTTCATAGCAGTAGACCTAGCAATTGATTCGATATAATCACTCCAGTTTATGTCAGTGGAAAAGATGGGCCCATGAAGAAGCAACGTGTTGCTCTCCTGTAATTTAGCATCAGTCATGAAAAGTTATACTGTGGTGATTAAATGAAATCTGTTTTGTTTTAGAAGCATTAAAAATCACATGCCATTCCTTGCCCCAGTTAATCACTGATTGGCGGTCCTTTTTGAGAACAGTTGCCAGTTTTTAAAAAATAGAAATGGGAGTAAGACAAGGATGTACTGGATGCAATCCTGATATAGTTAGAAGTCCTACCAGGATTCATTATTGGTGGCCATAATCTTAACAACATATGATATGCAGATGACACTGTGTTGATAGCAGTTAGAAAGAAAACTACAAGGACTTCTACAGAAAGTTGTGAAGGAAAGCGAGAATAAAGGACTAACCATCAATTGCAAAAAGATAGAATGCATGGTTGTTACCAAAAGGAACAGCCCAACAAGCAAATTACAAATTGGTGATACCAAAATCCAACAAATATAACAAATATCCAGTAAGTGTTTTGACAGAGGACGGAAAGTGTTACACTGAAATTTGAAGGCATATTGTGAAATATAGCTTTCAAAAGCTAAGCAAAGTATTAAGAAACAGGAAATTTTAATTAGAAACAAAGAAAAGAATACTAAACTGTTACAGGATATCAGTCCTCCTATATGGCTGTGAATGCTGGACAATCTCCTCACAGATGAAGAAGGATGCTGAGAGTACCATGAATGATGAAGTTTTAGAGAAAATGAAAACGAAAAGGATACTTATAATTAACATCAGAAAGAGTTGAAATTTCTGGGGCACATAATGCAGAAAGAGGGCTTGGAAAATTTGATACTCACAGGACATGCTGAAGGCAAGCATGCCAAAGAAAAACAATGCATAACCTGCCTAGTGAGCTTGAGTAATGGATGGCAGAACAATGTTTAGGAGAAATAACACAAAGAAAATTGAAGAAGAGCTCCAAAGCACAGGAAATTGTGGAGAGCCAAGAGACATGGAGCATAGAAGGTGTCCTGGTATGATGGTAGACTACATCCAGCAGCAAGGCCTCTGATTGGAAGACTGGAGTTTTTGAGGAGTGTGTAATCACTTAATTGTTGTTCCCAGGTCCACCTTCAATAAAAAGATGTTCTGTTGATACATTTTGTTCCGGAAGTTACATGTCGCCTGCTGTGCAGTTATTTTTTTGTTTGTTTTTTTAAGGCAGTGGTCTCACTTGTCATTAATCAGTATTTTTTTATTTTTTCTCATCTCTCTCCTTTTTCTGCCTGTCTTGAGTATGACGATAAATTACATCTGGCAGCAAGGCCACTGATTGAAGGTTTTGGGCAGCGTGGAACCACCTCTTATTTGCTCTTGTTGCCACGTCCACCCTAACACAGGGTGGTAGCACCTGTTAGGGTTTCTGCTGTGGGCAAATAGCAAACCCCAAACAAAAACAAAACATGATGAAAGTATAAAAATTCATTTTTATAGTAAAAATACCAGCAATGCATTTTTATATAAAAAAAAATTACCAACAACACCTATTGATAGTAAAATTACCAAAAATATATTTTATCTGTAGATGAAATCGTGTTCAAAATATTTAGATTTTGGTATTAAATAACCCATAGAGGTGTTGATATGCCACTAAACAAAATCAACTAATTAACTAACTATTCTTTGCCTGTTTTCCCTTAATTGTTAAAAGAACAATCTGTTACCTGTTAAGAGTTTCCACTAGCCTAAATACACAATTGTCTTATTTCTCTATATGATGAAGTTCATATCTAAATTAGCCATAGGAATGATTACTTATGAATTTAGCTGATCCATTCATGGGGTATATGTTCTTGGTTATTGTAGACACTGATTTGAAGTGAACTGAGGAGTGTGTTATAAAGTCATCTTCTGTTCCAACTGTAATTGAGCAAATTCACTTTGAATAATCTGCTTGTGATGTTTGTAAGTGACAATGTCCCATTTGTGAAAAGTCTAAGCTTATTTTAAACGTCACTATATTTATTGCTCTGTATTCCTCATCCTCAAATGGGCAAACTGTTCACACATTCAGAGATGCAAGAAAGATGAACAGCTGTGGAAAAGGACACTTGAAATTAAAGTCAACAGATTTTTTTTCTTGTTCAGCATTGTAAAGTTTTAACCAAATACGTTTAATTTATTGGTGCCTATTTTTTCTTAATCGGTATCGCCCGAAGCAAGGCAGCACAGCCACTAGTACGCAAGGAGTTACAGGGTGTGAAAGAATTAGGAACAGAAACATTAGTAATGAGGAGAAAGAAAAAAGAGTAATCACATGGATAGTAGATAGCGATTGACATTGCATTTAAATTTTTGCAGATTAAAGTTGGTTGAGGGAGTTCCACAAGTGAGAAGTGTGAGATAAGAAACTGTTAGCATAGAATTTACAGCTACATCTAACCAGCTCAACTGTAACTTGAGATCTTGCCGCTAGTCTAGTATTGTGCTTAAATTCATACAGTCTAGGTACCATGACAAAGAGCTCATCCGAACAATTACCATGAAATTATTTATAAAAAAGACACAGAGAGGCAACCTTATGGTAGTAGGAAAGTGAGTGAAGCTGAGTCATCTGATCAGGACCAATAATACAGTATTTACATTAGTCGGACTATTGTCCTCATCTTTGTCGCCATTTTTTTCACAACGTTTCGGCCGTTATACGCTCCGGACTTCTTCAGGTGGTTGGAATTTCGAACCGAACCCTTTATTTCGATCACTGGGGTAGACTGTTCTAGTTCCACAAGCCATGTTTGATGGATGTCAGTTATCAGTTATCTCCTGCTAATTTTCTCTCTGAAAGTTCTCCACTGCCTGAACCGGGTATTGAACTCACACTCCTTTGGGTCCTCAAGGACACATGGCACAGTGGATAAAGTGTGAGTAATGTAAATACTGTACATAATACCTCATCTCAGAAATATAGACAGACTCTGAAGGACCAATAATATTGCTGATTCCTCTTTGGATCTTATTAAGGAGCTCCAAGAAAATAGCAGAGGCACCTGACCATATATGGCAGCAATATTCTAAGCATGGGCGAATGGTAGACTTATAGATATACAAGATAGATTCCGGAGTGAAAAATTGTCACCCCCGACACAGTGATCTGACTTTAATGTTTTTGTGATAAAGCCTGAAGTTCCTGTGGTTCCTGGAACACATGAAGTGCTGTGGTTCCTGGAACACATTCTATTCCTCCTGATTCTACACTGTGATACCATTGTTTTTCCCAACTGGCACGGCTGTTCTTGAACTTCACAGGTCAAATTGTAGCTGTCAATTATCTTCTTGGTGTGAGGATTCATTCAGTGGGTGCTATTAGTTAATGATTAGAGGTGTTGTATTACGAACTGACTTGTTAACTTCTCTCAGACAATGCACTGCAGATCATGATAATACAAATACTCTATGTTTCCAGAAGATGCAACACATTCTAACTAAGCAGCCATTTCTCAAGTGTTGTTCTTTTATATGAAATGTCTCTTCAGGATGTGGGCGATTATGGTTCTCCACAGTTTCCTATCTTTTGTAGTCCTAAGTAATGTTCATCTGTTTTGTTCTGTTCCAAGTCCCTGTTCTGCCACCAAGCTCATCAGGTAGATTATTTGCTGTTTCCCTCCAGCCCTAAATATGTCCTATGGTCGTCAAGTTCTCCAAGCCCTTCTTCCTTAATATGTGTCCTAGAAATTTCAACTACTTCATTCTGATTTTAAGTACAGGTTTCCTTTTTGCTCCACTTTTTCTTAAAGCTTTCTCATTGTTCATATGGTCCATCCATGGTATTCTTAACATTCTTTGATAGAATCACATCTCTCTTGCTTCAACGTCCTGGGTACGATGTTAAACTGCATCCAAGAGCAAGGCCTCTAATCAGGAGGTTTTGAGGAAGCGTGGAACCACCTCTTAATTGCTGGTGTTCCCAGGTCCACCCTGACCCATGGGCAAATAGTGAACTTCCAGGTCTTTTCCAAACTTCCAGGTCTTTTCCAGCACATTTCTTTTTGAAAAAACAATATTAGCAGCTATACTTTTTTTGAAAAAACAATATTACCAGCTATACTTTTTTGAAAAAGAAGAAGAAAAAAAACCCAAACCTTTTTAGCATTAAATGGCCCAACGAAGGTCGATATGCTGGTTAAACAAACTATCTATCTATCTATCTCTTGCTTCAAGTATCCACTTCATCTTTGAAGAAGTTGTCTAGCATTCACTGCCTTTTGGAGGATTTATATGACATAGCACTTCAGCACTCTTTTCTTTGTTGCTTACAAAAATTTCCTGTTCCTTAATATTTTGCTTAATTTTTGGAAGGCATCTTTTGCTGTACCAATGTACTTTTGGATTTCTGTGTCACATCTCTCATCTGTTAAAACCCTTTCCAGATAGTTAAACTTCTGTACTTACATGATTCTGACATCTCTAATCAGGACCAATGCAAGGTTCTCATTCCCCTCTGAATCTATGATATACTATATATCAATTTTCATAAGGTAGTATTCAAAAACACATTTTAATGTAACCTAATTATGCATAATAATGAACTATATGCAATATAACTGAACAATTCAACTAGAAAAAATGAAAATAAATACAATGTATCTAAATATAAATTAGAGGTATATCAAAATATATCATTTCATGTCTTAAATACATCAATGTTTTGCAGCAATTTTTATCAACTCTAGATTTTTCTTAAGTTGCATAATTTTAACACATTCAACATTATGGATAAAAAATAGTGAATTTTATAAAGTGTTTTTTTTTTTTTAGACTCAGCATGAGCAAAACAAATTCATGGATTTAAAAAAAAACAAAACAAAAAGAACCCAAAATGACATCAAAATCCACAAAGATTTTTCATCTTTTAATAATCAGTTGTGCTTAGGTTAATTTGTAATGTATATAAATGTAAGTAGAAAAAAGCAAATATTGATAAGATAGCTCCTTCCTCCAGTCTGGAGTACTTAGGGGTAGTATGCACCAGCCATGTCTCTAATTCATAACTCACATCTTGATGTGTCTCTCTTGCTAAGAGCCATGCATTCTGTATTCTTACAATTGATGTTATATATATATATATATATATATATAGTCAAACCTAGAGAGCCAGACAAACCTACCAAAGTTTCACCTAAGCAGATCGTCAGGGAAAGCTGACCCTGACGATCCGCTTAGGTGAAACCTTGGTAGGTTTGACTAGGTCTGCTCTACTTTTGTATTGAGCACTTTTTTAGTTAGTTGATTACTCGTATCAGGGTTTTTTCTTTGGGCCTTGGACCTGTATGTTGTACGATTATTTTTGACAGACATTCATGTTCATAGCTCTTTCTTTTTTTAAAACCTTTTTTTCCTTCGATGTTGATTTGATCATTGGCAAATAAAAAAACTGAAGGTTTTCTGAGACGAATGTAGTTACCTATATATATATATATATATATATATATATATATATATATATATATATATATATATAAAAAAGAACTTGAATCTGTTTTATGTTGATGTTGCAAATTTTAATAATGGTCTGGAAAGATTGTCTTGTGTTAATCTCTCTCTTGTTGGAAGGTGTTTTGATCCTAGACTGGTGATACTGTAGTCAGCAATACATATAATGTTACCATAGCAATCTTGTTTATAAAAGAAAAAGACAAGAGAATCAGCATTTTTATAAGACAAGCCCTGACAACAGTATATTTTAATTTCATGTGATTTATAATTTAAAGAGATAACACAACAAAAATCACCTACAGGCACTCATGCCACAGATTCTTCAAAAGTTATTTGCTTTCCTACAGTCACATGTGTGAACACACACACAAGCACAAGCACACACACACTCTCTCTCTCTTTCTCGTACTCTCTGGATTCATGATTCACTATAATAATAAGGATGGTAAATAATTCAATTGAATTCCTGAAGGTCCATTGTTGTTAAGGGGGAGGGCAGGGTAGTGGCAGAAGCAGAAAAAATGGTCACTATTATTAAATGAGGTTTTAATGGATTTTATACCACAAAAATATCTTGAAAAGGATTTCAGGATTTTTTGAAGTAATATAAAGACATCACATCTGAAAAGTGGATCTTAAGTTTTTTTTTTTTTTTAACAAAATGTAAAATTGCATATATTCCTATATTCACATAAATTATAATTGCATCTGCAAATAAATTGTCTACATAAGAATAAAATATAAAAAATAAAAAGCAAATTTCTTAACAAAATGCAAAGATTACATATAATTATTTCTAATATTCAAATCAATTATAGCCACACCTCTAATCCAATTTTCTATATATTTCCCTGACTTTTTGAAATAGATAGTTGACTGGTTTACCATTGCCGCCATCACAGTTTTGAATTCAGGATAATCCTTCTCCAAGACTGGCTGCCCACCAAACCTAGAGAACCCAGACTATTTAACCTATAATTGTGAGGAGAAAAGGTGGAGTGGTGTCTTTCCCAAGAGCATTAGTGTGAATAAGGTGGAAATTTGAATTTGGCTCACCGACTCCACTTTCTATGTTGATAATGACTCGTGCATCATTATAGACAGATGTACCAACAGGAAAACAAGGTGTCAAAAACAATTTAGTCTGTTTAATGTGCTACAATATTGGAAAACAGTAAATAAACGTTACCAAAAGAAGACAGTATTTTAAAAAGAGAAGAAGAAAAATCTGCAGCATATTTTCTTTCTTTTTATTTTTTACCTTATTTCATTTCAGCACCAACCTATCAAAAATTGCTTTTTTTTTTTCATTTTTAAGCAACAACAAAACTTAAACGAAAATCTAAATAAGTAGTTAAAATTCATTAAGGTATGTCGGTTACATAATTAACTGTCCCTACCTGAATATATGCACTTGAATTGCATGTGCTCATGATTTAACAGTACACTTCTAATGTCTCCACTTAAACTCCAAAATTTTACTTATTCTTTCTCTTTCTTTTTTCTTTTCTTTTTTTTCATTTGGAGTAGATAGGTTTGCCTATTGTCTGGTTCACACTCCTTCCTCGTCTTTTGAGGTTTATCCCATATTTCCTGTTTAGGATTAGGTTTCTGGTTCTTTCTTCTAAAGTTTTCTCATTCTCTTTTACTCCCTGTAACCTCTTGAATTTTAGTGGCATTATCACCTTCCTTGCTTGGGGTGAAATGATTTAAAAAGAAAAAGGAAGAAAAAAATATAGTACAAGGCTGGAAAGCCACTCAAAGTTAAAATAGTAATGATGAATGAATGAGAAGAAAGTAAAGATTATGACAATAAGGAGGATAGATTATGATTGATCCTTGATTTGAATCAAGATAATGATTGATCCTTGATTTGATTTTAAGGGGGATAGATAATGATTGATCCTTGATTTGAATCAAGATTGTAGTATTCAGGGAAGCATCCATGTGGGTGTCTGTTCCACAAAATAGCAGTTATTAGGAAAAATCTGAGTGGAATTTTATCCTTACATTTTGAATATGGAGGAAATAAGGGCTATTCAGCTGACTGGAAATAGTCTGTGCTGAATTGGTGAAATGGAGCTCATCTGAATATTTGCCATTGAAATAGTCTTGGAGTAATGAGAGACTTGCAATGTTGCATCTGTGGGAAAAAGGCTGCATAATGGAGTATAAGTCTTCATTCACAGGACTGTGTAAACAGTTTTGAACTCTGTCAAGGGTGGAAACTGAGGATTGAGTAGCCCATGCAGCTAGATATGGCAGCAATGCTCCATTTTTAGTTTAATCTAATATGGAGGAAATAAGGGTTATTTATGGAAATAGTCTTACATGGAGCTCATCTGAGTATTTGCTATAGAAATAATGCTAGAGTAGTGATGGGCTTGTAATATTTCATCTGTGAGAAAGCAGCTGCTGAGTGAAGAGTTTTCTCTTAGTTCAAAATCATTTATATGCTCTTCTATGACAAAATCTGGAAAGTAAGCAGGTCCACTATAGACATAGCAGCAATATTTGATTTTTTATCTAATCTGACTCTTGTAATGATAAAGCATTACAGGAATCAGGTGTCTACTGGAACAATAGAATATGCTGGCCATTTTTCCTGCACCTTTGTCGCTTTCAAGAGGATGAAAGAGAAATAACTTTTTTGCGATTTCTCGATACTAACATTATATGACAGTGTGATTAACAATCCTAAGTCTATTGAAATACATAATTCCCCATGTAGGCCAATATTTTTATCATTCATTCTTAATTCGATACTTTACTCCTGGACTACAAATTAATAACTGAAGACACAATTAATATTGTCCATGATTGTGTTTGATATTAGAATCAGTCACTTAAGTGCTATATGTGATACATGCTTGGGTGATCTTACTAGGCAGATTTTCCTGCAGTAGGTTGCCATTTTTTTCTGTTGTAGACTGGTTGCCAGCCAAGGCTATAAGAACCCATCTGTCATGAAATTAAACCTATAGTTGGCAGTGGGGTTGGGGAGATTGGAGAAGAGATAGAAGAGTAGGGTATTTGTGTGTAAGTGAATATAATCAACCTGACTGGAATTCAAACTCAGCTTACCAAGTTCTCATCCCAAGTCAATACACATTACACATATACTACTGCCATATCTGGTCTGGTGCTCCTGCTATTCATCTAAAGTTTCTTGAGAAGATCCAAAGAAGGATCTGCAATATAATAGATCCTGACCTGGCATCTCGACTTCAGTCACTTTCACACTGATGCAGCGTAGCTTCTTTCTGTCTTTTCTATAAATATTTTCATTGCAACTGCTCTGACAAGCTTTCTTCCCATTTGCCTTGACTACATGAATTTAAGCATGCTACAAGATTGGCATCATTTTACTGCTGAAATAGTTAAATATAGCCATCACTTCTCCAACAGTTTTTTTTCTTGTACTTCTTTCCTGTGGAACTCCCTTTTGTTTATTTTGCTTCCCTGACAACTACAATCTTCAAAAATTTAAATGCAAAATCAATCACCACCTTCCATCTTCCTGAATCCCATTCATCTTTTATCCTTTCTGTAATCATACCTATACTCAGTCTTTTCCCACACTTTCACTCTCTGTAGCCCCCTGCATACTAGTGGCGTTCCCACCTTGCTTGGGATGAAATGATTGAAAAAAAATATCAAAATGCGTATATTAAATATATATACAGCATAGTATAAACTTAAAAATACATTAACAGAAAAAATTGAGTTAATAAAGATGGTTTAATAATGAAAAAAAATAATTTTGTATTTGGCTGCCATCTTAACTATACATGAGGTACACCTTAAATCATAAAGAATAATTCATTGATTTCAATGCTATAAATAATTTGAATGAAATCTCGAATGAATTAATCTCATTAACATTTCAAGAACAATATTGGTAGTATTGTGATAAGTGGTAACATTTCCTTTGTTTTTACAAAAAGTCAAAAGTTTTTATCGATTAAAGGTTTTCACATTCATTGAATTTATTTTAGGTATAATGCTAATGAAACCTACAAATAGGTGTACACCTCACTGATGACATTAGGGATAAAAATCATGACAGAATAAAACAGTTGAAGAGGTTCACTTGTAGTTGACTCGGTTATTCTTTGATGGACGAGCTTTGTGGAAAATTATAGATTTAATAATATGAAAGAAAACATTTCAGTTTAATTTGGGTGAAGAATACAAATTGGTCAGTACCTTTGATAATATTATGTTATGTCTGAGAGTGTTCATGTATATATAAATATAATTGTTAAAGTACACACACACACACATGTATAAAAACAATTTTTGTTAAATTCAAGTTCTACCTGTTCAACTTCCATATTGTATTTCCACAACTTTTGAATAAGTTTTTGTAAATACAAATCAAAATTGTGAATAAATTGTACAAATTTATTGTTTTTTATTTTCAACTATCTGGGTCATTATGAATGCTGTCAGTTTCACAGAGAAGATTTTGTTGGCTACAACCTAGCATTTTGGGGGAATCTATTATTCAAATATATACACATTGTATGAGTGATTTTATGTGTAAAATGGTTTCATAGAGCTCCACTGTAAAAGGAAAGAATCTATCAAATATTTTCCACATATTCTTTTATCACTTTAAACATTATTATTAGTGGATACTCTTATTAGATTAGCCACTCCATTTATTTATTAAGCAGTATATTCATTTTCTTTTGTCTACCAGACTGAATATTTTTTTATACACACACACGCACACAAATATATATATATATATATATATGAATAAGTTTTCTTTTTTTTTATACATACAACATGTGAAAGCACATGTGATAACCTTCCCACTTCTCCTACAAATATATATTTATTATAAACAGAGCATTTACTTAAATATTTGTATCTAACATATAAACAGAAAATATATTAAATAATTGTTGGACTTGGTTCATTTCATAATATATTATGTCATTTGTTTACATTAATTTACGCTTTGAATAGATATGATCGTTAGAGAGAAATCATGGAAAATTTGTTGTTTAAAAACAATATATTTGACTTTGTTAACCTTTGCTTCCTCTGTAGCTAAATGGTATAGCACGCCAGTCTATATGACAATTCTGTGTAGGATACATATTTAATTTCTGTTGGAGAACACATATTTTCTATGAAATTTCTCAGATATTCAGGTTAGTAAATGTTAATATTGTTTATTATAAACAGACCATTTACTTAAATATTTGTATCTATAATAATAACTTAGAAACAGAAAATGTATATATATATATATATATATATATATATATATATATATTTATTTTATGCATATATATATATATTTATTTTATGCATATATATATATATTTATTTTATGCATATATATATATATTTATTTTATGCATATATATATATATTTATTTTATGCATATATATATATATTTATTTTATGCATATATATATATTTATTTTATGCATATATATATATTTATTTTATGCATATATATATATTTATTTTATGCATATATATATATTTATTTTATGCATATATATATATTTATTTTATGCATATATATATATTTATTTTATGCATATATATATATTTATTTTATGCATATATATATATTTATTTTATGCATATATATATATTTATTTTATGCATATATATATATTTATTTTATGCATATATATATATTTATTTTATGCATATATATATATATATATATTTATTTTATGCATATATATATATATATATATTTATTTTATGCATATATATATATATATATTTATTTTATGCATATATATATATATGCGCTATCTTTCAGACCATGCTCTACTATGCAGGAAAGCATCCTTTTGACTCATACAAAAGAAACGTCTCGTTAGCACTACGGTCCCTAAATATTAAGAAGAAAGAACTCTCTGACACACTGGATTTGAGACTGGATTCAGTTGTGATCTCAGAAGACATTGAATCCTCCTGGAAATCTCTCAGAGATGCCATTTATTCCAGCTCCCTTGAAGTTCGAGGACTTCTCATAAGGAAGCATCAGGACTGGTTCATTGTAAATGATACTCACATTCAATATCTCATCAAGAATATGCATGATTCACACAAAATATTCTTAAACAATAAAAATTGTCCATCAGAAAAGTACATATATAAGCAGTGTAAGCAGGAAGTACAAAATGCTCTCAGAAAAATAAAAGAATCTTGGTGGTCTGCTAAGGCTGTGGAAATCCAGGTGGCAG
>OZ038479.1:111804975-111817475 GCA_964036315.1 Acanthosepion esculentum
ATCCTGGGTGTGATGATAAACTACATCTGGCAGCAAGGCCTCTGATTGCTGGCAGATCGTCGAGGATGATGAACTTCATTTTGAAGAATAAAGGTGTTGCTACATAAAATTTTGTTTACCTTTCTCTTCTTCACTTAATAAGTGAGTCAGGACTTTCTGGTCAAACTAATAATCCAGAGTGTCTACTAGTATCCACTCAGAAGGTGGCCACTTTTGTAATGTTTTATCCCTCAACAGGGGATGTAGTTGACATATTCTAAAACCTGCTGACATGGCAAAGTTTGAAAAGCAACTGAGAGGAGTAAAACTAGTAATAAAATAATAATGAAGATTGTATAGAGCCTGAGAGTAGTGATGCAGCAAAACTAGTGAATAAAGTAATTATAGTTAAGCAAGAAGTATGATTTGGTGTAAGTTTATTTGTTTTACAGCATAACTACCTCAATGGGTTATTTAATACCAACAAGATATTTAGAATAGGTTCACATAAATAGCATATGTATTCTTTGTAAGAAATCAGTTGGTAGATCAGGTTTCATTGATGCCTTTTTGTAAAGAGGTTTTTTTTCAAGAGTCAAATGTATTGCTGGTATTTTTGCTATAAAAATTTATTTTTATACCTTCATAGCATTTTGACCCCAGTTTGGGGGTTAACTATTTGCCCATAGCTGGAACCCTGACAGGTGCTACCAACCTGGGTCAGGGTGGACCTAGGAACAACTACAATTAAGAGGTGGTTCCACACACCTCAAAACCTCCCGGTCATAGGCCTAGCTGCTGGATTCAAGCTATCTTACCCTAGATACACTACTACTGCTATATCTGCAAATACCAGAAAGAGATCTCTCAGATTATTAATAAAGAGAAATTTGGTTTTGGAGGTGTTAAAATTAACAAGCCATTCTTTGTCCCAGTTAACAACAGACTGAAAATCATTTTGACATCAGCTGCCAATTTGACCTTATCAAACTGATCAGACTTACTATATAAATTTTATTATTTCTGATTATGATTGCATTAAAAATACAATTTAGAAAAGATTGTACATTCTAAATAAATCTTATATTATAATTTATGATTATAAATCTTATTACTGATGATTATGATTGCATTAAAAATACAATTTAGAAAAGATTGTACATTCTAAATAAATCTTATATTATAATTTATGATTATAAATCTTATTACTGATGATTATGATTGCATTAAAAATACAATTTAGAAAAGATTGTACATTCTAAATAAATCTTATATTATAATTTATGATTATAAATCTTATTACTGATGATTATGATTGCATTAATGATATAATTTAGAAAAGATCATAAATAGGTAATAAATCTTATTATGTTATGATTATAATTTATGATTATGATTGTATTAATGATAAAATTTAGAAGAGATCATACATATGTAATACATCTTATTACTTTAAATATATTTAGCAGATATATGTTTGACTAGAAGTCCCTGTTTTTTTTTTAAATAGTGTAATTTAATGTATACTGGCCTGTTTGATCTAGAATCTTAAAATAAAGAAAATGTACCTACCAGCAACAGTTGAACTTACATCCCTCTTGTATTGTGGGGTGGGGAACCATCATTAAGCTCTGCCTGCTATTAGACCACTCAGCCATGAAAGACTTTCAGAGTCGGGCACGGTTCAATTACTCTACTTAAAAAATACACACATCTTCTGATCTCTCAGCACCCATATCTGATAACTTTTTTTCATTATCCGAAACATAAACAAATTAACTTCTAAGGAATTAATGGATTTTATTTATAATCCATCATTATGTTTTGCTATTTGGACTAGCATTCTCATCTTGGTTGTTATAATCACAATATTTTGGTCATTCTACTTTCCAGCTTTCTTTCATTATTCATATCATAATTCTTGAGATGGGAATTATTATTATTATTATTATATGTTTTGCTATTTGGACCAGCAGGTTGTCATACTCACAATGTTTTTGTTGTTGGAATATTTTGTTGTTAATTTCAAATATCTAACAATGCAATAGGGGAATTTGCCTGGTTATTTTGTAGTCATGGAACTGACAAAAAGCTTTGATTTGTTTTGTTTTTTTAAGGTTTATAAAATGAATATGGTTCTATAGAAGAATACTGAAAATTCTGTGAGTAGGCAACAAGGAAGCCTTAAAGAAATGGCTAGTGAAAGAACTCTTATTCTCAGAATCAGGAAAAGTCAGTTGAAATTTCTTGGGCATAATGAGGAAGGAGAAAAGTTAAAACCCTCACAGGGAATATTATAGGCAAGTGAACCACTTGACAAGCATCTGTGAATAGATGGTGAAATGCTGGTGGGCAATTGGTGTAAAAATGCTAAGAGCTGTATGAGATAGGAAGTTTTTTTTTTATTTTGTTTGTTTTTATCATTGCACTCCAAGCGAGGCGGGAATGCTACTAGTATGCAAGGGGTTACAGGGAGTGAAAGAGAAGACTGAGAATAAGGAGTATTGAAGAAAAGACAAAAGATGAATGGGATTCAAGAAGACAGAAGATAACGATTGATGTTGAATTTAAATTTTTGAAGATTGTATTTATCAGGAAAGCAAGCAAACAGAAGGGAGTTTCACAGGTGGGAAGTGCAAGAAAAGAAACTGTTGGTGTAGAAGTGGTCATTGCATTTAGCTAGTTCAACAGTAAAAGGGTGGGACCTACATGCCAATCTAGTAGCATGCTTAAATTCATGTAGTTGGGGCACAGGGAAAAAAGCTTGTCAGAGCAGATCCATGAAAATATTTGTAGAAAAGGCAGAGGAAAAACACATCATGTTGGTGAGAAAGTGACTGAAGTGAGATGACTGGTCGGAATCCATTACATTACAGATACTTCTTTGGATTTTGTCAAGAATCTTGAAATGTACAGCAGGAGCACCAGACCAGATATGGCTACAGTATTTTGATGTACAGACGAATGGTAGATTTGTAAATGAAATTTGTGGAGAGCCATGATCAGCTATGTCCTGATGGGTGCAACACAGAAGAATTTTAACCATTTGCAGGTTATTTAAAGCTAGAAAATATTTTTAGATTGTGAGAATCTTTTGGAGATAATAAGGATTTTTATTGATACACATTCTACTAATTAATCCTTAGCTGCGGGGGAGAAGAGGTAGATTCATATTTTTACCAATGGTATTTGCACGTAAGTAAATATAATGAATCCAAGAGAAATTTGAATTTCATGATGTTATCAGTTATCCCACTTGTACACCTAAGCTTACAGCACCTGGTATTCCTAAGTGATCACCCATCTAGGTACTGACCAGACTCAATGATGCTTAATTTTGCTGGTCGTATCAGAACTGGCATTTCAACATATGGCTGTAAGCTACACCAGCTCAAAGGGAACAATAATGATGCCAATAATCTTAAATAATCTCATGATTTTGATAATGCAGTCAAAAACAACAATGATAATGATAATAATAACCTAGATATAGAAAAAAAGTTTTGTTAATTTCCTGATATTAATAAGAGAAAGAAAAAAATCCTAAAGGCAACATTTCTTGCTTTGCTCTTCATATAAGTCAGAAGAGACAACCTGAAAGTATTATTTTGCTATCTTGTCTCGTCTTTTTATCCTGATCTCTGCTCTTATATGAAGAAAGAAAAACCAAAATTGATATAAGATTTGTGGAGTGGGTGGGATTGGTATAAGGTTTCTGTGTCTTTTGTCAGTTGATATTCAAGTGAGTGATGAAAAGGAAATTAGATTTTAAATTGAAATTATTTTCTTGTTTGGTTGCAATTCATGGCACATTTTCTTTCCCTTTCTCTATCTCTCTCTCTCTCTCTCTCTCTTCATGTTCTGGTTTTATTCTTTTCTTTTAACTCTACTTACTTAACATGAAAAATAACTATCTATATATAGAGAGTGTTGACATGTCCTGTATACATTCACACTTGGATCTGTAAGCAAGTATGAAAAATATCTTTTTGAATATATGAAAAATAGATATGGCTAATAATATATGGATATATGAAAAATATATCTATTTGTAGCATGCATATATATTAATGTGTGCATCTGTATCAAATATTTAATGTCTGTATCAATAAAAGAAAAGGAATGTGTTAGCTTGTATTTTCTCCTTATAGTTTAATTTCTTTAGCTAATGATTTGGAGTTTTCTACATAGAACTCTTTTTTTTTTTCTCTGTTGTTGGCTAAAATTAGCTAGTATTAATATCCATAATAATAATTGCCTTCAAACTGAGGTTTAAATCTGCTTATCATCATCATGATCAACAGCAACATTCCATTTAACTCACTCACAGTAGCGAGTGAGATTTTTATATTTCTTTCTGAAAAAGAAACAAAGAAATACATTTTTTTCTCAAAGTGCAAATAGAAATTCTCATGCTTCTTTTAGTGAAATGATTAAAAATATCTCTATACTTAACAAAAAATATTTTCTCCACATGTTTTCTTAAATATCTATTATTTAAATATATATATATATATATATAAACAAAATTTGACAGCACAGAATTTGTATATTGCCCTAAATATACAAAAATGTATTCTTTAAAGGATTCTTTTTTGACTAATACTTCTTCAGAAGAATATGTTGTTATCTTCTTAAATAAGCAAAATTAAATAAATATGAACAGCAAAACCCAAGTATATTCCGGGAGGCTAAATGAGAAACCATGACTAAAGTTGAAATTTATTACTAAAACAAAGAAAAAAAAAAGGAATATGGCAATAAACCAAAGTATATAGGTTCCAGTGAGTATAAAATAGAAAAAAAATTTATACTTAGGTTTTGCTGTAAGAATTTGTTTCATTTTGTTTATTTAAGAAAGTACCAACATATTCTTCTTCTGAAGTGTTGGTCAAAAAAGGACCCTTAAAGAATGTGATTTTGTATATTTAAGGCTATATATATATATATATATATATATATATATATATATATATATATATATAGGAGGTATTTCTGCCACACCATGTGTGTATAGGTCTACACACACACACACACACACACACACACATATATATATATTATTCATCCTGATTTGGCATCTCACCTTCATCACTTTCCCACCGCTGTATGGTTGCCTCCTTGTGCCTTTTCTATAAATACTTACATTATAATTTTTCAGATGTTTGGGGTTTAGATTTTACATTGTTATTTTATTCCCCTCCCACAGACAAGAATTATACACATGGGGACTAGTTAGAATTTCATGGAGATTCTGAGGTATTATGGTGGATGTAGTAAGAATGGTAAGAAAGAATGCATTGTTTTGGTGTAAGGAATATTGTGGTATGTTTGGATCAGTAATTGTGGCTAGCTAAGTTTTATTATAAGACAGAAGAAGACCATCTTTTCCTTATTCCATCCTTGTGTCACATTTTTGTATTCATTACAAAATGAATATTACTGTTCACTATATTATCTAGACTTTTTAAATTTAAGTGCATTCGTAGATCGGCGTCGAGATTTCCTCAATTTACAGTTGAATTGACGAGATGTAACTAAGTTCTATACTAACAGTTTCTTTTTTGCACTTCTTGCTTGTGGAACTCCCTTCCAGCTCCATGCTTTCCTGCCAACTTTAATCTTCAAAAATTTAAATTTAATGTCAACTGCTATCTGCTGTCCTCCTGATCACTCTTTTTGTTCTTGCTTGTTAGTAATGTTTCTGTTTCTAATTCATCCACACCTACTAACCTCTTGTGTCTTAGTGGCTTTACTGTCTTGCTTGGGGTGAACTTGATTAAAATATATATATATATATATATATATATATATATATACATATTTAGTTGGATTGATGTGAGTTTGTAACCCTGATTTTCACACTTTTGTGATCGTCAGACGTTTGCAAAAGCGTGAAACTCAGGGTCACAAACTCACATCAATCCAACTAAATATGTTAGCTCTATCTCTGATATTGAACACTTTCCAAAAAGTACTGCACATATAATATATAAATAATATATATAATACATTACACACACACACACACACACACACACACATATATATATATATGCACACACTTTTCATATATATATATAAAAACACACACACAGTGTCTGCCAAAAAATGTATACACACTTCAGGAAATGAAAAACTTGTATAGATATTGTAATACTAAATTTATTTGGATATCACAATATACCTTTGGACTCTACAATCACAAGAGATGCTCAAAATGGTGGCCTTCAGCTCTCAGACATTTATTAGTACGGCAAACTACTGCTTGGGCAATGTTGATCAAAGCGTTCAGTGGGATTGCTGCATATGCATTTTCAATTTCATGTTTAAGGCCCACCAATGTAGTTGGTTTTTTGCAATACACAAATCCTTTAGGGTCCTAAATGGGTAAAAGCCTGCTGCTGTTAAATCATGAGAACATGGGGGAGACTGAACTGCACTTCCTCCTAGCCAGTGTTGTTGCAAATTGTAATTCAGATAAGTTTACATGTCTTCCTGGTAGCATGGCAGTGAGCTGTCTTGTTGAAAGAAAAAAATCATTTCCATAAAGTTCATGTATGGTATATAATATGGATGTGCATAGCATGTCTAGTTACGCTTGACTAGTAACAGTACATTCAAAGAAAAATGGTCCTATTAAAACTTTTAAATCTCTAGATGACACTCCATACCAGATATCGTCACCTGATAAATTGACTGCTTTGTTCACTATCTGTCTATATTTCTGAGATGAGGTATTATGTACACTATTTACATTATTCAGACTATTGTCCTCATCTTTGTTGCCATATTTATCACACCGTTTTGGCCGTTGTACACTCTGACCTTCTTCAATTCCCATATTGTATTCATTTCTATGCTTGGTCGTCTCAAGAAATTTTTAGGCCACAAAAATCTCCTGGGCTGACCTAGCATAGAAATGAATACAATATGGGAACCAGTAATATGGAGTGCCAGAGAAAAGCCATAATAACAACAAAGAAAATTGCAATATGAGCTCTAGTAAAAACATCTCATGATAACAGCAAAAGTTGCAATATGAGAACTGGTGAGAACTGGTTGCTGAAGACATTAGGTTTATAATACCCAGATATTTATACACAGATGTCCTCAAGGACACATGGCACAGTGAATAAAGTTATTAGTTAGATCCAGTGGCAGGACCCAAAGAGTGTGAGTTCAATACCTGGTTAAGGCAGTGGAGAACTTTGAGAGAGGAATTAACAAGAAATAACTGATAACTGCCATCCATTAGACATGGTACGTGGAACTAGAGCCAAATAATTGGTTCAGTTCGACATTCCAACCACCTGAAGAAGGTCTGAGTGTATAACGACTGAAACGTGATAAATATGGTGACAAAGATGAGAACAATAGTCCAAATAATGTTAATAGTGTGCTTTGTTCACATGCACATGAAGATTATCTGATGCCTATGAAAAACAATTATGTTGGTTCACTGTTCCATTTAGCTTAAATTGGGCTTCATCAGACCACACAATCTTTCTCACCAGCTCTTCATCCTTGCTTACTATGTATTGAAACCACTGACAAAACTGGATTCTTTGATCCAGATTGTCTTCATTAATTGCATGTAATAATCTTAGGATATAGACATCCCACTTAGCTCTTTTAAGAATATGCCATATGCCTGTATTGCTTACTCCTGTTTCACAAATGCCTTGTGTCTTAAACTTCTGTAATAAACATGTGAACTGTTCCAACACCATAACTGAGGAAGCTACACTTGGTTCTGTATGATGTCTGCCAGATTTCCCTTTATGGACATTACACTTGGTATGATGTGTTTTGACCTTATCACAAATCTGTAAAATCATCAAATGTGTTGGAGGTTGTGTTCCAAACGGATGGCTCAATTGTCTTTGGGTTTCAACAACATTCTTAAATTTGAAATACCACTTTAAAATAATCTTGCATACCTCAAATGACACCCGTATATCCACCATGTTGAAGTCATTACTTCAATCGTCGCTACAGACAAAAGCAATCATCATGGCCTGAGGATTGTGTGTAGTATGAAACAGAATGTTGCCTCTGGGTGTTGATTCAATGTCCACATTTATATTTACATATGCTCTATCTTTGATATTGAGCACTTTAACCCATAAATATATAGCATACCTTAAAATTAAATTTTATCAGATTTATCAAACACTAATATTTCATGGTTATAATTTATTACATTGGAATCGTAATCACGACCCAATTCCTCAGATCTACAATTAAAAAGAGTGAACTGACATAATTGTTTTTAATAGGCACCAATTCATCAGATGTGCAAGGTCTGATGAATTGGGTCGTGATTACATTCCAATGTAATAAATTATAACCATGAATTATTAGTGTTTGTGTCTTTTATATTATATTCTTGCTCTGTGTTTGACATAGAGCTCTACCTGGACTTTATCCTCTTAGAAATATATATATATTGACCACTAATTTTATCAATATATATATATATATATATATATATATATATATAAACATGTTGTGTTGAGTGTTAAAGAGAACATTGTCCTGCATATTTTCTTTTGAATTTTCTCATATTTTCTAATGAGACTTTTTATTTGAAAATGATATCGAAATAAATATTGTCCATACGATAACCTAGTACTTTTGAACATCATTGTTCATCTTCAGGATCAAAATTTTTTAGTCAAAATTTTTTTAAAACATTTGCCAATTGTCTTGTAGCGGAATCATGTTGCTACATTTTTTACAAACTAAATAAACGTTAAAATCCTTTTAATTTCAAAAGACGGATGATGTCATCACGTGCATGGCGAATATTTTTAAACATGTGACAGCGTGAAAAATTACACCTGCCAAATTACACACACACACACACACATATATATATATATATTTCATTAAAAACGACTGACAAGGTGCTTTTATTTAGTTTTTTATATAATTTCTCGTGCGATCTAATAAAGTTTTTCTTTTCAGAGGATAAATTATATGAAATGTGCTTGAAAGAAGGATTGCTGCCTAAATACACAATATATATATATATATATATATATATATATATATATATATATATATATATATATATATAATCAAACTCATTTGGATATATACAGGGTGCAATGGATAAATTGTCATCTACATTACACAAAAATGAAAATAACATTGACATCTCATTTTAACAGATATATTACACAGAAATATCTTGAAATACTAAAGAGCAAATTTATTCAATAAATTAGCCATTGGCTTCAACTATGGCCTCCAGATGACTTTGGAATCTCCTGCATCACTTCTGGATGATCTCCTTGTTGGTGAATGCTGCCATAATCCTTGCCTTCAGTTCATCTTTGGTGTTGCAAGGAGTTTTGTTGGTCTCTTGCTCACCACACATAATAATCAATGAATTGCAGTCTGAAGCGTTAAGCAGCCATATGTAAGGAATGATGTGGTCATAGAAATTGTCTGACAGCCATGACTCAGTTTTTCTGATTTTGTGGCATGGTACATAGGGTCTTCCAGTAGCTACCCTATTTATCCAGGACAGCACTACCTTCTCAAAGATCTTGACGTAGGCCTTTGTATAGAATTTGAGGCACTAACCAACAAATTTGGCAGTTCTTTTCTTATCAGAATGATCAGAGTGAGTTTTCTGACCAGCTGTACCTTCATTATCACTACGAGACTCATCCATCTCTTTTCGAATCCTCTGTACTGTCCTCAGATTGACATCCAAACACTTTGAAATGTTCGTATTGGAGCTTCTGGCACAAATGCCAAGTACTACAACATACTGTTTCAAAATTTCTGGCAGGGTCCTCCTTTTCTCACAGATGGTGCCCAATTGACCCTACTATACTGTGCAGTCAACAAAATCAAAAACAAACAATGCACATGTGCAAAATTAAAGATATAATATGGTGTCAATTTACCTATCGCACCTTGTGTATGTGTGTGTGTGTGTGTGTATATATATATATATATATATATATATATGATGAATTTTGTTGTATGAGGGTCAAGCAGAGCAGTTCCTAGGAACCAACAGCCCGACACCAGCATATGAGATTTGATTATAGTGGTGAAGGTTTTGTGCAGAACTAACCACACTTTTTGAAGGGCTAAATACAGAGACCTGGTTCACTATATGCCACAAGGTCCCCAAATGACTCACCACAGGTTTTGAATTCAGAGTTTTCCTTCTCATAGACCAGTTCCTATCCAAGGCTATAGAACCCAGTCTATCTTGCTATTTACCCATAGCTGGAGGGAGAAAAAGAGGATTCATACCTTCCCAAGAGTATTAGCACATAAGTGAATGTAATGGATTTGACTAGAATTCAAACTTGGCTCTCTGATTTCTCAATCCAAGCTGCCTGACACCAAAACAAAGTAAAATGTCCATATAAACAAATTTTCAAAAGACCATCATTGTACCTCAACACAGCAACTCATAACAAATGTTCAAAATGTCCTCCTCTTGCTTCTACACATTAGATCATTGACTAGTGAACCCTTTCAAATACTTCCACATGGTTGAACGTGCAGGCCATGGAACTGGTCCTCCCCTACCTATCCATCTTCCATGGTAGATGTCAGCCAGTGCATTGCAAACAATGTGACTAAAATGTGCTGGAGCTCCATTATTTATGAACCACGTGCATCTTTGTATTAGCAGGAGTACATCCTCTATCAGGTCTGGAAGTGTGTTCAAAATAAAGTCCCTGTAGGAAGCGCCTGTATTACATGCTGGGAGAATATATGGACCTACTAGACATTCACCTACAATTCCAGCCTACACATTAATCATAAACTGATGCTGGTGTCTAGCCTGTATTGTACCATGGGGATTCTGATCTGCTCACAAATGTTGGTTGTGTAAATTTGTCATTCCATTTCTTCCAAGTGTTGCCTCATCTATAAACAAGACTGAAGAGACAAACAATGGATCAGTTGTTTGTTCAATAAACCATCGACAAAAGTTCTCAAGTGGTGAGTGATCAGAGGGTGAAAGGCCCTGCACACATTGCAAATGATATGGATACAGGAACTGCTCTTAAAGTAGCCTCCATACAGTACTATGAGATGTAAAACATGCTAGAGCCACTTGATGTGTGCTGATACCGGGATCATCACTGACAGTCTGTAGAATGTGTTCTTCATGGTCTGGCATACGGGCAGATCTCTATCTTCTTCGATTCATAGTTTGTGATGCCATGGATCCTGTCTCTGCAACATGAAGATAAACAGCAGCAAGGATTGAATGACTCTGCTGCCTTCAGTCATGGAACACAATCTGATACAGCCATGCCGCCATTACCATTTGTGCAGAGGTATGTAAAAATCATATCTGCCTGCTCATGATATGAATATCCTGCTGTTGTTAAACAGAACACTTCTCAGTTAACTTACTACTACACAAGTTAAACATTGAAGACAGATTAGCCACAAATATACATGAATGACAAATGTAACCTAGTCTACATGGCAACATTACACCATCTACAATAAACTTTCTTTAAACGTAACTCAAAATCAAAGTTTGTGGACATATGTTTATGTGGACTTTTCTCCTTGTTTTGGTGTGAGGAACCCACACCCAAATTTTGTAACAGTATCTTTGGTACGCCCTGTATATAAATATTTAAATATGTTTTCTTAAATAAATATTTTTTAATTAAAAAATGTGATTGTTAGATTAAACCTGCTTATTAAAAAAATGATTTCAAAGCTGTTTCTATCTTACACATCTATCAGTCTAAAATTCGTCAGTGCATCAAACATTACTGTCATATCTAGTCTGATGCTTCTATTTTATATCTAATGATTCTTGACAAAATCCATAGATGAATGTACAGAATTATTCGTCCTGACATAACATTTTGGCTTTAGTCATTTTTCACTGCCATAACATAGTTTCCCTTTGCCTTTTCTATAAATATTTTCACGTAATAGTTTTGATGAGCTTTCCTCATCGGTACTTCGGCTTCATGAATTTAAGTGCAGTACTAGATTGGCAGCTAGGTCTCATAATTTCACTGTAGAAATTACGAGTTATAACCATAAGTTTTATGCTAATAGTTTCTTCCTCTATGCTTCTTGTTTATGGAATCTTGTCTGGATTCCTGCTTACAATGTCAATTGTTGTCATGTCTCCTTGAATCTTGTTCGTTTATGGTCCTCTCTGTTTCTTTTACTCTCAATAACTCCTTAGGATGAAATGATTAAAAAAAAAAGTTTAAAAATATTTTTTTTTCAAAGGTTCTTTTTTTATTTTTTAAAGTAGTCTATGATACATAGATACTAGAAATAAAATCTCTTATAATTACACCTACTTTTATTTTATATATATATATATATATATATATATGTATATGATATATATATGTATATGTATATGTATGTATATGATATATATATGTATATGTATATGATATGTATATGATATATATATGTATATGTATGTATATGATATATATATGTATATGTATGTATATGATATATATATGTATATGTATGTATATGAT
>OZ038479.1:111822475-111864975 GCA_964036315.1 Acanthosepion esculentum
CTCATGGCTAGAGAACCCAGCCTGCTCTAATATTTAATCTTGGGAGAGAAGAGATTGACTCTTACCTTTCCTCAGGATATTTGTGTAAAAGTGATTGTAACAAACTTGGTTGGAATTCAGATTCATCTCACCAATTTCTTCTTCTGACCTATTAACTATTACCCTATGCACACAGTAAATATCAGGAAGTTAATAAAACCAGTTTGGATATTGAAAATGAATTTAGACAATTTATCTGAAAAAAGTTATACCTTATTTGTTTCTTGTTTGTTTGCAGTCGTAACTTTAAATGTGTTGCTCAGGAAATCTGATTTGTGCAATGTGAAAATTTTGCAAGGCATTGATGTAATTGTAATCCTTGTGAACAATATTGAATTCAATGATGTCCTTTGCATGTTCCTAAACCTTGAAAAGTATTTCCATGGCCAGACACTTTCATTTTTGCCATATAAGACACACAAACATTTTTTTCAATGAAAGTTATCTTAGATGTCATTGGTCAATCTCTATTTTTCTCTATGACCTAAATACTTCTAATACATTCTCAACAAGCTTTTAATACTTAGGTTATTTAGTTTATTAATTCCTGATTGTTTTTCTGTCCAAACAAAAAAAAAAAATGGATGCATACAATTTTTATAGTTTTCCCAGCAGTTGCTTACTTCAAGAAAAGCCAAAAATTTGTGACTATAAGCAAAACTTCAATGAAAGTATCAACAGTGGAATTAGCAATGCAAAAATTTCCAAATCAAAAAGGTCTAAAAAGTAAAAGTAAGAAAGAAAAACTCTATGTGGAAAGAGCAAAACAAAAGTTTTATTTCTGATTACATGGGCAAGGGAAGTTCAGACTCATCTTACAGCTTACATATCAATCGTGGAAGAAGTGATTATATATTCATTTGTCACAAGATATATATATATTTGGTATCTCATTAATTTATTATGACTAATATCCTTCTCACTATTATTTTTTCATTATCCAACCTTTTGCTCATTATGCTCTTCAACTCAACTTGGTTTTTGCAAACTTACATATGTCACTTGATAAAAAACGTTCAGGACATGAAGTGACTTCCGGAAACCTTTTATACAACAAATATTCTCCTGAGATGAGCCCACTCTTTGTTTTTATCTTTATTTGTCAACTTTCCAAAATGAAAGTTCCCAGCAGATGTTATTTTGCTGAAATCTAGTTATATTACGAGTAGAACTAAAGTCAAAAAGATAATATGCATGAAAAGTTTTTAAAAAAATATGCTTGACTTTACAAACACTTTAATTTATATTTTTTTTAATAAAAATATTGGATCGGCATCATCTTTTAGTCAGTTTTAGTTCCTATGCAGTATATAAAATATTGGCAATCTGCCAATAGTGATTTTGTTTCTTTCTATGTTCTTATGGAACTATATTTTTACTTGTTTTCTTGGAACAATTTATTTGATGATGCCTTAATTTGTCTTCAAAATCAGATTTCTTCCCTGAGGTGCTTTACGAGTTTATCTAACCTGATTTTTTTTTGTTTGGAAACAGTCACCTTTGCATTGCCGATTATGTTGAAGAGAGAAAGGCTAAACAGGTAAATATTGAAGAATACAGAGAGCAACGACAAGCTAAAAGAATTAGACAATGAACAAGTAAAACTGATTGATTTGGCCACGGAAGATAAACTTCACTTTAAAATTCATCTATGCCATTATAGGGAAAGGATTTGCACATAGGCTCAGTTAACTCTTTAAAATATAAGCAATTCTAACAGAAGCCAGAAGAAAGAAAATATTCATGGAAAATTTTGTAATAAGATTAAAAAACAAAATTTTGACGACCACATTTTCATCACCTAATCAACATAAACTTTTGAAATTTGGAATGTTTGAATATTTATTCCATATTGGCAAATGGCTGTCTGAATAAAAGAATATTCAATTCACTATGTTAAGCAAAGTGAGATGAAATGAAGATGACAACAACCATGTCAACGGAGTTAATTCCCTTTATCCTAATATTACTAAGTAACACTGACAATAATGATCACAAAAGGAAAAAAAAAATCTATCAGAGCATTACATTTGTACAGACAATATGAAAATCTTATTTTGTAGCTTGTTATAAGTGATGTGAACGTACAAAATCTTTCTATATTGTATCATATATACCAATGGTTGTATCATATGAGAAAGCTTGGTAACTGTTGGAAAAAAAAAACTGTATACAAGTCATATGTTACAACATCTGTCTCATTCTAAGATGTCTGTCACCTGTGATCCAAGGACTTATTGAGCCTGACATCCTCATTATTTTATTTATTTTTTTCACAATGTCACTAAAGTATCATCACCCTTCTGAGTTCAATAAAATAACTACCTGTGATATAATGGATAAACGGACGCCCACTCCTATATAAAAACAATGAAAAAGTAACTATAGTATTGGTGATAAATTGGAAAAGATCGGAAATGCCAATCCTTTGCTTTGGATCAAAGCCAACAAAAGAGAAGCCTTCTATACGATGGAGTTGTAAGATTGATCAAGGATACAGTGATACCTTGTTCTGTATTTGTGCTGAGTTGGAGAAAGATCTAAGATCATTTGTAATATGGTCTTCTAAGTTTACTTACATTTGAAGGGATGCTATGAAAAGAAATGAAAAGCTTCCATTAACATTCATAGATGGAAGATCTCTTCACCAAAGCCAAATATCTTAGTCATCCACATCTCTGTCACTAATGCCAACAATTCCTATTCCATGTTCTCTTAAAATGTCTGCTCTGTTTGGACATTTGATGTAGACATTCAGTCAGAAGCTGTATTGTCAGCAAAGCAATTTTTGTTTTTCTTCTGCTTTTTTATTTTTTTATTTTTTCTCCCATTCAACTCAAAATGGTGGATGCTTGTGATTTCAGTTCCCAAGACTTTAGAAACAACCAAAACTTGATTTGATATGAACCAGGAAATGCCAGAGACTCTCCTCGTGTTCTACTGCTGCTGCTACTGCAGACCCCCACTTCCCTGCATACACATGAAAAGTCTTCCTCTGAAAGCCACTTATGAATTGTATGTGAAAAGCCACAAATGGCGGTGGACCTCTTTTGAGTCTGATCACAATGGCGCCACCAAACGTGATCAACCAATGGAACAATGCTCCCTAATAATACGAACATGAACTCTGTACGAGGGTTCTACAAAGAGAAGTGGGGAGGGAAAATGTGGCTGTGTATATGACAATGTCAAGGTGTATCATCATTGTGTAGTTGCTTCTTGGCCTTATTGAAGGTCAGTGATTATAATGCTGGAAAGAAAGGAAGGGGTTGGCGACTTACTTACAATACAACAAGTTTTAAGTTCAGAAAGTGAGGAAGAAAGAAAGAGAACAAGGAAGGAAGTAGTGGCTCAATCTATAACAATGACAAATGAACAGAAAGAGATAAAGAAAAGGAACCGTGGACCATACTGAAAGCAAGCATCAGGACAAAAGAATACAACCCTCGTCTTCAAGCACACACTTACACCTGTACATACACGCATACATACAGTTTTTCTGTCTGAATGATAAGATTTAATTATATTTAATCACAGTTCTCCATGGAAACGTTAAAACTAAGAATTAAGACTTTGGATTGAGTTTCTTATACAACTCTGTCTGTCATTGCTACAGATGGTGTTGTAACTGCAAGCACCATGCCAACAACCAGCATTGAAAATGAAATTATTTCTTATTGTTAAATGGACAATACTTTTGTACTTCATTATGAGATGAGTAACTGTCAATATACTTTTAATTATTTCGATTCTTTCAAAACGTTGTGTCTATAATAATATCCATAATAATCAAGATGAAAAACAATAGATGGATACTTGAAGATGGCCAGAGTGTACTTGGCCGAAATGTTGTGTCTATAATAACATCTATAATAATCAAAATGAAAAAAAATATTTTGAAATAATTAAAGTATATGGGCAATACTTGTTCATTAGTGTTGATAATGCGATCATTTTCATTTCTATATTTACACCAATGGACTGTGAATTTTTATAACTTTTGTAAATTCTATGTTTTGATTTAAAAACAGGGGAAAATTATCTATTTGAAGTATAAGATTAAAATGATTTCTGAGATCATATTTTGTTAGTGCAATAAAAACAGATATTAAAAAAACAATTCATAACAAAAAAAGAGGCAGTAACAGAAAATATATATTACCATAAAATGGTAATACCAATTTTTTTTTTTTAATCATTTCACTATTCATTTCATTGTGAGCATCTTATATGCCATATAAATATAGTAAACAGAAAACAAAGGGCACCTGAAGATAGCCAGATTGTACTTGGCTGAAAGATAATAACATCTATAATAATTAAGATGAGAACAGTAATTTGAAATTAAGTATATTCTTGTTTTTTGTTGCTCAAAATGATAATATCAATTTTTTTTTTACTCATTTAACCTCAAGTAAGGCGATAATACTACTGAGATGTAAAGAGAAAGAAGATGAAGAAACACTAGTGAGGAAAAAGGACAATAAAAGAACAGGTTTCAAGAACACAGAAGATAGCCATTAATATTGCATTCAAATTTTTGAAAATCGTAGGTGACAGGAATGCAAGAAGCAAGCCAGAAGGGATAGAACAATGATTAAAAAAAACAGCAAAATCAATTTATCAGTCTTCTCTCATCAGAGCAAAAATCAAGCCACCAATGTGCTCCTTCTTATAGCCTAGACATATTCTCAGTGCTGAGCAAGGCTAATTTTGAATATCACTTGAATGTTTTGGAATCAGTGTACATTAAGTCCTACCAGCCATCTCTCTGCAAACAGAAGGAGTAGTTGGTGGGCTTTTAGCCTTTAAATGTTATACTTTCTTACTGATAAAATTTGTCTTGGTTTTTATATTTTTTAGTCACTGTGCACATTTTTGTTCTCAATCTTTGCACTGATGAAAGTGGACCAATAAACTGTCTCTTTTTAAAATCATTATTATATTTCAGCATTACCATTTCATGGTAATATATTTTTGTTATCCCCTCTTTATTATTATGAATTGTCTTTTAATATGTCAATTTTTATCACACTAATAAAATTTTGTACCCCTGTGAGGATCATATTTTGATAAGTTTTTGTGCCAGTTCAAAACCAACCTGGGTTCCATCCTGAAATTTTAATGTCAAAACATAGTTTGATAGAAGAATATTTGGTACTACTTAAACAAACTGGTCCACTCGTAAAAAATAGGGAAATAATTTTTAGAGATTAGTATTCTGTTGATCTTCCTTTGGCTCAACACTTGTCAGAATCGAAAAATATTGATATTTCTTTTTTATTAATTTAGAAGTGGGGGTCCTGTTCATAATAGCTATATGGTGTAAAATCAAACCCAGACTTTTTAGAGAATAGGAAACTAGAAGATTGTTTACAAATATCACATTTGAAATTGTGCTTATAACATTGATATCCACATTTTTAATTTTCAGAAGGTGTTTTTTCTTTAAATGTTTTAGACATTGGGATATACAGATGTTTTTATCTTAAATGAAAAATAAATGGATATAAACTTTTATTAATTTATATATATTTTGATAACTGAGTTGAGATTTAAATAGGGTGAAATATTCTAATGTTCTTTAAATGTCTCATACATGTTGTCAGGACATTTAACAGTTGCATTTCACTTATAGTGAAATTTTCCTGTGACCAAACAATGTATAAAACCTAAAATGTTCATTTATGTTCGAGGATGGAACCAGGAGAGAATCCTAACTGTTACAAAATAAACTCAATCTATGCTCCTTACATCATTTAAAAATATCTTTAAGTATATGTATATAAGGAACGAGAACAATTATTAAATATATGTAACACTGTATGGTAAACATGGACATTCATGCCCACAAAAAAAAACAGTGTCAAAAGGAGGGTTTTTCCACTGACACTGCTATTATTTAACTATCTTTACTCCTTGTCAGTGTTTATTGTTTTAAAAGTGATGATTAGAATTGTAATAAAACTTAAACATATGATGAAAGTGAGTCATACTCTTTTTTTGTTCTTGATAATTTTCAACAAAAATAATTACTATTTATTTATTAGATAAAATAATTTTATATTTACAACATTCTAAAAATTAATACAATTGTATTAAAACTAATGCAATGCAGTATTTATCATTTACCAATTTATAAATAAATATGAAAATTTTTTATTCATAAATTTATAAACATTTATTAAATTATTAAAATATGTGAAATATAAGGAAATCATTATTTACCATTTTATAAAGTTCAATTAACAGATGTTTTGCCAAGCATTCTAATAAACAAAATAATAGTGTAAATAACCAATCTAATTAATAAATAGTGTTTATTATTTGTGTTGTAAATTCTCAAGAATAAAGAAAATGCATACATTCACTTTCATATGTTTAGATTTTACTCAAATTCTAATCATCATTTTTTAAAACAATAAACATTATCAAGGAGTGAAGGTAGTTAAAATAATAGCGGTGTCAATGGAAAAACTGTCCTTTTGATGCTCCATTTTTTTTTTTGTTTCAGGCATGAGGGCCCATATTTGCACATTGTACTTTTGAAAGTATAACATTGTAAATATCATTGTTTGATGAAGTTAGGGGTAGCAAGGGAGGGATTTTGTCTCAATGATGATGAATAATCAAGATTTTCATATTTGTACATTTTTCAATGTTGACCCCCCCACCTTTATTACCAAAAACATGAAATAGCAACAAAGAATCCTTATTCTCCAGAACAGTTTAAAACTGAAAAAAAAACAAAAAAAAAAAACAATTTCAGCAATAACTTTTTCTCCTGAAAAACCAAACAATTACATTTGGGGAAAAAAAAAAGTTCATTTTCGCCATTTAAATGGTTGACTGCCTTTTTGTTTTTATTATCATTTTTTATTTATTTACTTTTTTTTTTTTTTTTGATGGAAGGTCACTCAATAAAAAAATCAAATAAACAGATATACATGTTTGTAGTCAAATGCAATTTTATTGTGAAAGAAATGATGTATGACAGCAAAGCCACAATGTTTTCCATTTGATGATGGGTTGAAGAGATACTTGAAAAAAAATTAAGGAGGAAAGAGACCCATTAATTTATTTGCATATTCCACCTTTTATGAATGATAGAAGTTAAAAATTAATCCAGCAGTGCAGGCAGACAGACAGGTATTTTAACATCAATTCTAGGAGATAATAATTTCCTGTCAACCTATTAAGGGATAGCTGTCAAAATTTATCTATGTATCTATCTATTTATCATTCTGTATCTGCACATTATATTTGCAAGTGATTGATTGTATGTATGTATGTATGTATGTATGTATGTATGTATATATATATATGTATATATATATATATATATATATAAAAGATAATATAATGAAAATGGCAAGTGAAACACATGCTGTTTGGAAAAATACATTATGACAAATAAAAAGTGTTACTTTAAAAAATAGAAACGGTATAGCAATTTGAATTTTGTTTGAAATGTAGAGGGTAAAAATATCTAAACCTGACCACTACTATAGTTTTACTTATGGATCAACAAGAAGCAGGATTTTTTTTCTATTTGGTCTAACAAATGAATATATGTATCATTGGTAACAAAGAGATTCTGCATATAATAATATTTCAAAATTAATATAAGTCCTACACCAGTTCAAAATTTGCCAGGAAAAATTTTCTTGACTACTTACACACTGTTAACTCTTCAGATCTTCCATTTGACAAAATAGTCTGATTTGAGTAAGTCACTGTCATCTACTTTTCTTCTTAACACAGTCTGCAAACCTAGTTTCCCAAACAAAAAATGTGGATCTATCTATCTATCTATCTATCTATATATATATATATATATATATATATATATATATATATATATATATATATATATATATAGTCAAACCTAATGACCCTGACAATCTGTCTAAGTGAAACCTTGGTAGGTTTGTCTGGCTCACTAGGTTTGCTCTACATTTGTATCGAGCTCTTTAGTTAGTTGTTTACTCGTATCGGGGTTTTTTCTTTGGACCTTGAACCTGTATCTGTGCGATTATTTTCGACAGACTTTCATGTTCCTGGCTCTTTCTTTATTAAAACCTTTTTTCCCTTCGTGATTGATTTGGCTATTGTTAAATCAAGAATTTGAAGGTTTTTCGACACGAGTATAGTTAGCTATATATATATATATATATATATATATATATATATATATATATATATATATATACACACACACATAAAATATTACTTTCCCAAGCCATGATACATGACTATAAAAATGTTAAAAAATTAAAAGAAAATGGTTAATTCATGACCTCATGATATTTAAAATATATAATACATAAATTAAGCCAAACTAAAATAATTTAAATTACTAATTTACATTAAAAAAAGAGTCATGAACATCACTTACTCACTTTCATTTATTAGACATTGAATTGTGTCACTTCATCTCCATAGTTTGCTTGACATTTCATCTACCTGATGACTATTCATGAGCATTCCTAAACTTAAAAATTTTGGAAAATCAGTAACATTTTTGCTCTTGTATATAAATATCTGTTACAAAATAAAATCCTTGCATTTGCCTTGATGAAGTTCCTCAGAGGATGAAATGCATCAGCTGAGATAACTTTTATTTTTGTCTTTATATATATATATATATATATATATATATATATATTGAGCACTGTTGAGTGATAAGCTAATTCTATAAACAACAGCCACCTGCACTAATGCAAAGCTCTTCAGTAAAATGAATGGAGCACTTTGGCTGATTGGCATTTGTTTACATTTGTAAAAGCAATATGCTAGATTTAGTTGTGTAACTCTACCGAGTGAAGATAGCTCTGGCTGACACAAAATTAGTTGTTTCAATCCTGGCTTGAGGCATTCGGAAGTCTAGTCGCACTGAGGAGCTGTGATACAGTGAAACAGTACTGTCTGTGAATGACATATATATTTATATATATATATATATATATATATATATATATATATATATATATATAGATAGATAGGTAGGATGATCATATATGAACTTTTATATATCAAGAAGAGTTTTGAAAGAAAAGATGTATAACAAATTGTAAAAAGTTTTGTGATGTGTTTCATCTGTAAAACCCAGTCCTAATGGATGAAATGTGCCACAAAAACTTCTTCCAATTTGTCATATATATATATGTAAAGATTTCTCAGAATTAACCTATAGAAAAAGACAATATGTTTAAAGATATATACAAAGACAAAAGGAAAACTAATCTTAGCCAACACATTTCATTCTTACATATATATATATATATATATATATATATATATATATATATATATATATATATAAAAAATTCTATTAAATAGTTAAAAAATGTGATAACTTACAAGCTAGTACAATTTTATAGTTGTAACTAATAGGATATTCAAAAGTTTATAGTGTGGATACTATTAAAGGTGGTATGTCACTACACTATCTATTTAATACATTTTTAATATATATACAAAAAAAATCTAATAACATATATATATATATATATATATATATATATATATATATAACTGAATTATAATTTGGGGATTTGTATAATTTTCATAATAATTCACCATGTCTAGACCTAGAATCCTCAACACACACATGCAGAAAAGCACTAGGCAGCCATTTCATTCTTTTGGGGACTCATCAGCAGTACACATCCTCTGCCAACTCTGAGAATCAAACCCAGACCAACGCAAGCATAATACCATTGGGCCAGCTGGTCATGATTGCGCAGATGAAACTAAGTTACCAGACACAATATAGCACAACTCATTCTATTTCCAGCATAGATAACCAGCAGGATTGGCCCCAAGAGCAACAGTTCCTGCAACTAACGCCTGGTGTTGATATTCTATCAACCCTTCCTCTTTAGTGCAATGAGGAAGGTACTGCTAGTGGGCTACGATTCCTGTGACCATGCACCCTTCACCTATTCTTCAGACTTGAACCCCTGTGATTTCTTGGTTATTTCTTAAATTTGAAAATTGCCTGAAAAGACTTGTTGATATCTCTGGAAAAAGAAAGTAATTCTGGAAAAGTAATTTGAAGAATGTTTTCAGCCATGGTACCATTGTCTCACAAAGTGCATAGCTTCACAGGTAGAGCACCTTGTAGGGGACAACAGGTGATTCTGATTTGTACATATACCTTTATTAATCTGTATACATAGATATGGTCATATGTTTGACTTTTTTTCTTCTGCCTGTTTTGCTTCTTACAAGTTAACCTTCTATTTTACATGCCCAATTTACTCATCAAGTAATGGAAAACTTGCTATAAAGAATTCTTGATCATCTTTTTCTCCTTTCATCTCCTAATACTGACATCCAATCAGTGACACCCATTGTCAGCCTTTGCCATCAAATGTTACTTCAGTGTAACAAATCAATGGAGACCAAAGTCACAGAGACACTATCCCAGTGACCAAGAGGCAAGTTATGACATCTAGCTGTGGGCAAGCATAACCTTGGATTCCAGTCAACAAAGACCCCATCCTTGATTCAGCTCCAAGTAAGTGTACTAGTGTTGATTTTATTCTCTCTTTCAAACTGGTTATGAGGGGTGACTTGGATTGATTTTTGTTCAGCTTTTACATAGATGTGCTCTTATGATTGGAATACCAATTTTTTTCTCGTTTTTTAATGCCATACTCTTTCCAGATGGAGGTGATCAGGACTATCCAGGGTTTCTTTATTTTTAATATATATAAACTGTACATTATCATGATTGTGTTGAGGTGGTCTGTCAGGGATTCACCAGGCAAATGAATGTATTCCAATATTTATTACTGATCGAATACAGTAATTGTGGCACAAGGCCAAAAAGGAGGAAACGAGTTGAGGCTGGTCATTACTATACCTAGCTAATCCAATTCATGGCCCATTTATTCATTACAATTTGCTCATTCCTCACAAAAATTCATCGCTCATCATCCAATCCTACATATACCACAATACCACAAATTCACAAGGAACTTACAATACATTCCATGACAAAAATTTCATTATGTACAATTGTGTATAAAAAATAATATCACAGGGGTATGAAGTGGTGGGGTATGAACCCCAAAACAAACTAAAATATAACAAAACACACAGACTAAAACAAATGAATGCACTCTCTCTGGAAGAAATACAATAGGCTTATATTGAGCTCAACAGCAGAACCCTTTTACAAAGAACAGGTGAGAAAGGCCAATCCAACAACAACAAAACATCAGTTTCTATCAGCTGGTGGTTGTGAGTTCAATTCCTGTTCTGGGTAATTCATAAGTATATAGAACAATAACAGATTGTTCTGGGGGGGGGGGGGATAGTGGTTTCCTTTTGCTTTTGCCACAGGTTTAAATTCAGAGTTGTTCTTCAAGTCAAAGCTAGAGAAACCCTGTACATCAGCTATTTTATTAAATATATATATATATATATATATATATATAAAAGTGAACATAGAAGTCAACACTTAGAGGCGACAGTCTGTTTCATGCTAGATGCAATTGTCGGGCCACACACTCTATCTCTGATATTGAGCACTTTATAGCACACTTTAAGACTATATTTCTTCATATATATATATATATATATATATATATATATGATATGTAAATTTTTATATCTTCTTTTATGTGCTGTGTTCCTTCAGGAAGTAGACGATCATGGCCCTCCACCTCATTCTGTCCCTTGTAAGTCTTAATAAGTTTTGGTTTTTTTGTTATTTCTTCCAGACCCTGTTCTGTCATCAACTTGTTTAAGCCATTAAGTATGTCACATGTCACTTTCTCCTGTCCCTCTTTCCCTCTATTCATCCTGTGAGTATCAGATTTTCCAAGCCCTCCTTCCTCATTATGTGTCCCAGTAATTTCAGCTGTCTCTTCCTGATGCTAAGTATAAGGTTCCTCTTTGTTTCCATTCTCTCCAAAACCTTGTCATTGCTCACATGTTCAGCACATGGTATCCTTAGCATCCTTCATTTCTGTTGCTTCGAGCCTCTTCTTCATCTTTGAGGAGATTGACCAGCATCCCAATATGTCTTTGGATCTCAGTATCACACTTTCCATCTTTTGTTAGAACACTTCCCAGATATTTAAATTTATGTACCTGCTGGATTTTAGTGTCCCCAACCTGTAACTAGCATTCTGGGCTCATCTTTTTGTTAATGACCATGCAATCTGTCACATATTTTTATGCATATATATATATATATATATATATATATATATATATATACATATATATATATATATATATATATATATATATATATATATATATTAGTGAACTAATTTTATTTACATACAGTTAAATATAAAAAAGAAACATTTGTTTTGCCATAGACAAAATGTATGTGAATAAAATTAGATACCTGCTAAGCACTGGATGTAAAATAAAAATTAAAGAAAGTGAGTATGGATTATATAATTCATATTGTTATATAATTATATATATTATTCTATTACTAATATATATATATATATATATATATATAATTATTAGTAATAGAATAAAATAAGATATATATATATATATATATATATATATATATATAATTATTAGTAATAGAATAAAATAAGATATATATATATATAATTATTAGTAATAGAATAAAATAAGATATATATATATATATATATAATTATTAGTAATAGAATAAAATAAGATATATATATATATATATATAATTATTAGTAATAGAATAAAATAAGATATATATATATATATATAATTATTAGTAATAGAATAAAATAAGATATATATATATATATATAATTATTAGTAATAGAATAAAATAAGATATATATATATATATATATAATTATTAGTAATAGAATAAAATAAGATATATATATATATATATATATAATTATTAGTAATAGAATAAAATAAGATATATATATATATATAATTATTAGTAATAGAATAAAATAAGATATATATATATATATAATTATTAGTAATAGAATAAAATAAGATATATATATATATATATATATAATTATTAGTAATAGAATAAAATAAGATATATATATATATAATTATTAGTAATAGAATAAAATAAGATATATATATATATAATTATTAGTAATAGAATAAAATAAGATATATATATATATAATTATTAGTAATAGAATAAAATAAGATATATATATATATAATTATTAGTAATAGAATAAAATAAGATAGATATATATATAATTATTAGTAATAGAATAAAATAAGATAGATATATATATATATATATATATATATGGGATAATGATATATAAATTTTTTACATATCAAGAACAATTTTAGGGGAAAGAAATATAACAAAGTGGATAAAGATTTCATGTGATGTGTTTCGTCCTTTAGGACTTCATTCTGCTAAGTTTATGTGTACATTGATTCAATTACACATGTGCACGAATGAGAATCACTGAGAATTTTATTTAGATTCTTTTTGTTTGTGTTTCAATCACTTTTGTCATTAAACATTCCACATTGTGATAATAGAAGATCTGCCAAGAATGATGATATGTTCTTAGAAACTGGTATTTTAGGCAGTTCAAACAGTATGTTCAAATTAAATATAGTTTTAACTTTTACTGCTACACATTGTAAGTCAAGGCATACATGCATAAAGGGACTACTTCAAAAGAGATGAAGGAAAGTATGTGTTAAGGTAAGTAATATTTTCATCTTGAAATTACCCCAATTTTTTCGTATCCCTTCATCTTGCATAAGTTCTTTGTCATTGTACAACCAAATAGTGACACTATTTTCATTATAAAATCTGTAGAAAACAGTATTTAGAAGGAGAAAAGAAAGGCAATAAAGCCACTACTATTCAGAGATTTACTGAATATGAAAGAATATGAGAAAAAGAAAAACATGGAGAGAAAGCAATGAAAGAACAGAAATTAAGATAATAAAAGATAAAACGGTAAACATATACTTGCTTTTAATGACACTTTGGAGACCCGTGAAAAGTTAATAAATCAGATTAATAAAAAATGTTGCTTTTTTTTTTTTTTACTAAAGAATAACATTTTTTTTTATTACTGAGACTAAAAATTGTGCAACTGACATATCGATAATTCTGGAAACAATTTCAGAAAGAAATTATAAATAAAAGTATCAAAATAATTAGAAGCATAAAAATAAATTCAGTCGATTAGTACTAAAAGCAGATTAGCCACCGATTGATTCTTTTTTGTACTAATTGCATTAATGTTTCCTCTTAACTTGTTAATTATATTGGTGTTTCTAAATCAAAACTTAGCCTCCTTTCTTTCTAGCTTGTGAAACATCCCATTGAACCATTCTATTAGAAAATTATATTGGAGTTTCTAAATCGCAACTGAGCCTCCTTTCGTTCTTGCATGTGGGACTTCCTATTTAACTATTCTATTACAAAATTTTTCATATTTTTCTTGCATTTATTGCTCACTTTGTTTTTTTCCACTATAAATATTTGTATTAGGTTGGTGCAAAAATAATGTCGTTTTTTGACATTCAACTTCATGTGAGAAAACATTATTTTTGCACCAACCTAATACATGAATGTTTGGTTGTAATATAATTAGATTTATATTAAAAATGAAATCTGATTTTGAAAGCAATCAACTGAAAAAAATCATCATTTAAAAAACTGTAGATATATTCATTGTTTTATGAAATTAAATTCATGATTGCACTTATTTTTTGTATTTCATTTAAATCAGTGGATTTCAGCATAATGTAGTTTTCTTTGCACTGTAGGAAGGGAATTGAAGAGCACTCTATGTATAAATATAGAGTCCTCTGTGTAACATAGGTACTGAGAATGGTGTCATGTGTGACTTATGTTACTGGGAATTATCCTTGATTTCTTTTTTGTTTGCCATCTTTTCCTCTAAGAAGAAAAAGAAAAATATTCCTCTCTTTCCTTAAAGATTGTACATTTGAAGAAATCAATGAAATGAATTAGCGAAAACATTGTGATAATGGTAAAAGCAAAACAAAAAGGAGTTTACTATTTTGGAATTGTAATGATTCTCCTCGAACTCGTAGAAAAATCATTTTTATCATATATTGAGCTACTTTTAATTATATTTTCAAGCTTCATATTTAATAGCATTTTTTTCTTTTTTAATATGTATTTATTTCCAATGGCATGATTATATATATATATATATATAGACAGACAGACATCATAAAAAGTGAAAAGATTATATTGAATCAGTTGTACGGTCAGTTGCTAGTAAAGTTGATTCTCTGAGTCATGGTACATAATTTTCCTTTCCAGAATGTGTCTTACATATATGTCTACCATACTTACCTGGCTCAGGGATTCAACCCTGCACTGGTAGTATCATGGCTATGACTAGCTTGGACCGGCTCTGGCCTGGACCAGCTATGACAAGCCAAGACCAACTATGACTAGCTTAGACCAGCTATGACCAGCTAAGACCAGCAGCTCGAGTGAAAATACTCGGGTCCCCACGTTAAAAACTGACCTTGTGTCACAACCTGACTCAGTGGGGGGGGGTCAAGTAAATACACTTACATATATATCTACCATTCATTTAAGCATTGAATATTGCTGCAATATCTGGTCTGGTGATTCTGCTATATATTTAGAGATTCTTGATAAAAAATAATCTGAAATGTAATCTGTCCTGACCTGTTATTTTGGCTTCAGCAACTTTCCCGCTGCTGTAACAGAGCTTCCCTGTGCCTTTTCTTTAAATACTTTCATGGTAATTATTCCAATGAACTTTCCTCCTTTTGTTATTTTTATTTCCCACCGACTAAAGACAAATTGTACATATGGGAACTAATTTGGACTTCATAGAGACCTTAAGGTATTATGGTGGTTATAGTAAGAATAGTAAGTAAGACTGTGTTGGTTTGGTGCAAGGAATACTGCGGTATGATTAGGTCAGTAATTGTGGCTCACTAAGTTTAAGATATGACAGATTGAAGACCAACCTTCCTTGTCTCTCTTTTAGGCCTTATGCCACATTTTTATATTTTCAAAATAAATATTTCTTGTCTCATCATTTTACAGTCAAAATGGCTGGGTGTATCTAAGTTCTATGCTAACAGTTTCTTCTCTCACACTTCTCGCTTGAGGAACTCTCTAATGGCTTCTTGCTTTCCAGTCAACTTCGATCCTCAAAAATTTAAATGCAATGTCAGTCATTATGTTCTGTCTTCTTAATTCCTGTTCTTTTATTGTCCTCTCTCCCTAATAATCTTCAGTAACTTTCCCACTGCTGTAACAGAGCTTCCCTCTGCCTTTTCTTTAAATACTTTCATGATAATTATCCTCCTTTTTTTAAGTTATTTTTATTTCCCACCTGCCAAAGACACATTGTACATTAGGGAACAAATTAGTACTTTATAGAGAGCCTGAAGCATTATGGTGGCTATAGTAAGAATGGTAAATAAGAATGTGTTGGTTTGGTGCAAGGAATACTCTGGTACGTTTGGGTCAGTAATCATGTCTAGCTAAGTTTAAGATAAGACAGATTGAAGACCAACCTTCCCCTGTCCCCACTTTTGGACTTGTGCCATATTTTTATATTTTCAAAATAAATATTACTTGTATTATCATTTTACAATTGAAATGGCTGGATGTAACTGTAAGTTCTATGCTAACAGTTTCTTCTATCACACTGCTTGCTTGTGGAACTCTCTTCCACTTTCTTGCTTTCAAGTCAACGTTAAAAATTTAAATGCAATGTCAATCGTTGTCTTTTTAATTCCTGTTCTTTTATTGCTCTGTCTCCCTAGTAATCTTTCTTTTTCTCATATTCTCTTGCACTCAGTAACACCTTATGTCTTAGTGAATTTATTTCCTTGCTTTGGGTGAAATGATTAAAAAAAAAAATCTTTTTTTTATAGTAGTATTATATCCTTAAAAGAAAGTATTTTCTTTTTTTTTAACTAATTTATTTCATCTTTTTTAATATAAGTGGCCCATCAGTATTATGTCTTCTTATGTCTACTATTCTAAAGTGAATGGAACTGTTTATGTAACTCTGCTTTTTTTCCTTTTATAGATTCTGTTTATTGACTGTTTTTAATAGCAACGGCACAGTATTAACCGGATCAAACATGTTTGTGTTTACCTGACAATGTTCAAATTGCTGCTAACCAATACTCACTTTTATCTGCTTCAGATATTTGTGTGTTTCGGTGTCCATGTTTGGTTAATGCCACAATCCATAATGCATATATGGAGTGTATTACTTACATGCTCTACAAAGTGAGCCCTTCTTTCTTTGATCTTTAATAACGTACTTTCAGTTTGTTTTTTTTTCTCTACTGGAAGTCCCAGCTCCTAAAATAGACTAGCATGAGTAATACAGCCAATTTTTGCCACTTAATATCTTCTTTTTCTTTTTTTCTTTCATATAATAAAAAAAGAAATATGTTCGTTGTAATTTGTTCCTGGAGTGGATGGAGATTTCACAGTAGGTGAATCTCAAAGCAATTAAATCGGGCAATTTATTATGGACTGTTTTTCTTTTCTGCATTTTCTTTTAGAATCCAGTGAACCCTTGTCAAGATAATTCTTTAGATTTGCTGGACATGACATATTAGCAGAATCACTAAATGATTACTCCTCCTCCTCCTCTTGTATGCTAGAGACACTGGAAACAAAAGGGACACATACTTAACATCAGAAAGAGACAGTTGAGATTTCTAAGGCATATAATGGAAAGAGGGCTTGGAGAATTTGATACTCACAGAACTCATTAAATGCAAGTGGGAACAATGCGTAACCAACCTGGTGAGCTTGAGTGAGTGGATGGCTCGGCAGGGTTTGGGAGAGATAGCAAAAAGACAAAATTTATTAAGAGCTACAAAGGACAAGAAATTCTGTAGAGCCATGATCACCAATGTTTTGGAGGGACACAGCACAAGAAGAAGATAGACACTGAATAGAATCTAATATCTTTCATGAAAAAAATAATTTAATGCAACTGAATGATTATATCTCTTTTTAATTAATGATTAGCTTATGGTATTTGCATAAGTGAATATAACAAAACTGACATGGATTTGAACTCAGCTCTCTGATTTCTCATCCCAATCCATTACACCACCAACACTTCCAGGCTTACTGCACCCAAGTGGTTACCCATCTAGGTACTAGCCAGTTTTAGCATTGCTTAACCTTTGTAATCAGACAATAACTACATTATTTACATTATTCGGACTATTGTCCTCATCATGTCACCATATTTATTACAACATTTTGACCGATGTACGCTCTGGCCTTCTTCAGGTGGTTGGGATGTTGAACAGTTCAACATTCCAACCACCTCAAGAAGGCCGGAGTGTACAACGGCCAAAACATTGTAATAAATATGGCGACAATGATGAGGACAATAGTCCGAATAATGTAAATAGTGTACATAAAACCTCATCTCAGAAATATAGACAGACAATAACTAGTCTTTTGATGGGACATGGCCATAATAGGAGTTAAATAATATTATAACATATCAGGAATATCACTAATTAATAGGTGAGCTATGGAAGAAAGAATCTTCTCCTGTTTGCATTTCCTCCAATTATAGGCATTATTATATCCACAATATAACACCTTATTTCACAGATGGAACAGAAGAGCTGAAAGGAATGACAAACATGCTTTGTGTTCAGAATTCATAAGTCATACCACAAAATTATACATATTTATATTTGTCCCACACAGAGAAATTATAACACTTGTCTACATAACAAGAAGTGCAAAATGAGAATGAAAAAATACAGTCTTGTTTATAATATTTCCTAAAAGTAAAGCTGAAACTGCTGGAGATTACTCTGTGTTTATGAAGAAACCATATTTAGGATTCCCGATTCAAGTGGGCCAGATTTATCTGCTATCTCACAAGCCCAGACATATTCGGCAAACAGGAAAAAGCAAGTGATAGGTTTGTAAGTTGCACCATGTGGCAGCTGGTTGCCCCAGGCAGAAGTCTGGGTGAGACAACTACCCAGTTTGACTCCTGGAAACTGACTGCTTTTGTCACTCTATGAAGTAACGTCACTGAGAAGCCATCATGTGACTCATATGACTTCAACTTGACCAAAGGGAGATAATTGCCTATTGTATCCCTACAACTGTAGACCCACATATATATAAAAAATGTCATATATAATCAACTTCAGATTTCTTGAGACTTTACAATTAACTTTTTTAATATTATTGTTCAACTGCTAGAAGGCCCAAGAAAAACTGAAAAATAGATGGTTACTGAATGAGGTTATTTTGAAAAGTAAGAAGTTCAGATTATAGAGATATATAGAATAGATAATAGCTGACCCTAGGCTTGAAGTAATTCTGATCATGGTGATTGGGGAAGCATCTTCTCAGGAGTCTGGAGTCAGGAATTCGTTGAAGTAGCAAAAGGACAAAACATATTGAGAAGTACAATGGATAGGGGGAAATGGAGAGCCATGGTCGCCTATGTCCTGAAGGGTCATGGCACATAAAAGAAGAAGGTAATAATGCCACTAGGATGCAAGGGGTTAAGAGATAGAGAATGAGAAGTCTTTAGTAAGGAGAAACTATTAGAATAAAAATTATGGTTACATCTAACTATTCCAACACTAAAAGGATGAGACCTATTTGCCAATCTAGTAGTATCATTAATTTCAAGCACCTGATCAGATACGGTAGTAATATTTATTGCATGGATGAATGATAGATTTATAAATTATAAAGATGGATTCTGTTGAGAAAAAATGTTTGGCATGACTCAGTGAATCAAATATCTTAGCAGAGAATTAATTTAATATATTTACACTATTTACATCATTCAGGCTCTTGTCCTCATCTTTATTGGCATATTCACAACATTTCAGCCATTTTATGTTCCAACCTTCTTCAGGTGATATATGTTGGAATTTCAAACCAAATATCTCAGTACCAGTTAAAGGGAATTAACTGATATTAGATATCCAAAAATGGCATTGCACTTAGAACTAGATCAATCAGCTCCCATAGACTAAATAAAGGGTTTGGTTCAAAATTCCAATGTATATCATCTGAAGAAGGTTGGAGTGCGCAACAACCTAAACATTTTAAATATAAAAATAAAGATGAGGACAATGATCTGAATGATGTAAATTGTTGCAATACCTCATCTCAAAAATATAGACAGATATTGATTTAATATAATCACACAACATCATGTCAGTAGAAAACGTGAGACCAAAATTGATCAGTGAGTTGCTCTTCTGGAGGTTAGCATCAGCCATGCTGATGAAGGGTGAAACTTAAAAACTCTTTACAAACTGAATTCATTTGCAATTACTAAAATAATATAAGGAAAAGTTTTAGAAGAACATGACCTTGGATAAAGCACATCTTTATTTCCATCTATTAATCAGTGTAATTTATGGTATCAAATATTGTTACTTGCAATTTTGTAAATGACAGCTTGTCACATGAAAACATATTGAAGATTTTGCACTTATACATAAAAGTGATAGACTCCTCAAAGAAAGTGATCAACCCTATTTTTTAATGGTTGTTATACTTCATTTATGTTTAAAATCTTTTGTCCCTTATGACCATTCTCAAAATCCTTGATCTACTATAAAGATCAAAACAATTTTTTCAGTCTGGGCAACATAGTGTAGCCTTGCTGGCACAGAATATTATAATAATTCAATGATGGAACAAAAGATGCACAAAATGTCTAACCTTTCAGCTAACTGTTCATCACCTGGATGTCTTTGGAGAATCGAGCCAGCATCAAACTGAGGCTGTTCACTTTGGTTTGGTTCATTTGTTTGCAATATTATTACCAATACCTACAAAGGAAGTAGCAGACATTTTCAGTATGGATGACTAGGTTGGTGGAAAAGTAGTGATAGGAGGTAGAGGGTTGGGTTCAGTATGGCTTTCCTGAAGTAGATCTGGTGGGGTTGGTTGGTAATGTCAGGAGAGGTCAGTGTTGTGGAAGAGGATGAGGACAAAATGAGAATGTTCACAAGCAAACAGTCTTTGATATCGTCCCAACTCATTTATCATATTGTGGCCGCTTGTGATAAGCCCAAAGGAAGTAGTGTGGGAGAAATGAAAGGAGAAGGAAGAAAAACTGAAGTAAAAGTGCATAGGATTGTAAGTCCACACAGTTAGGAAAGGAAACATGGATAAGAGAAAGAGAAAAAATGGAGGCATGAAAAAGTGAAGTAAAAATCTAAAGGGTTGTAAGCCCAAGAAAGCATGGAAGTAAAGTCCAGAGAAAGAGAAAAATAGAAGCTTGAAGTGATAACAGAAAATAAGGATGATGGATGAAGAAAAATTATGATGGCTTGTAAGTGTCTTTTAGAGATGATTATGCAGATGTTAATAAAAGAAGATGGCCAGCTTCTGCTTTTTGCTTTGGTCAGACTCTGATCCCTGCAGCAATTAGAAGGCATGCAGAGCAGATGACAAATGATTCGAGAGGGAAATAAACAACTGAATTGAAAAGGAATCCCAGCAAGAGCAAAAATAACAAAGATTTTATAAGCAGTTGTGTGCATTCCAAAAGTTAGACAATATGAGAGCAATTATATTTTAAAAATATAATAAACCAAATTTTGTTTGCTTTTCAAATGTTCAAATTTTGCCAGAAACAAAATTTCAAATTTATCTTCTCCTTATTCTTTTATTTGTCATGTCCCTTCAAGACGTAGGTGATCATCGCCCTCCACCTCTTCCTCTTCCTTGTAGCTCTTAATAAGTTTTGTCATTTTGTTATTTCTCCCAAATCCTGCTCCGCCATCCATTTTCTCAAGCCCATCAAGTATGTTACTTGCTGCTTTCCTCTGTTCCTCAGTCTCTGCCTTGAGTATCTGATTTTTCAAGCCATCCTATCTTATTATGTTCCCCAGAAATTTCAACGGCTTTTCTTCTGATGTTAAGTATGAGTTTCCTTTTTGTTTCCGTTCTCTACAAAACCTTGTTGTTGCTCACATCTTCAGTCCACAATATCCTCAGCATCTTTCTGTAGAATCACATTTCTGTTGCTTCAATTCTCTTCTGGTCACTAAATAAATATTAGAACGGGAGAGTAACAAAAATGAATAACAGTAGCAATAATTCATTGGAAACAAAGTTAACAGTAACTGAGCATTAATAAGAAAGACCAATATGCGATATCCCTAAACATCGGTTGTTTGAAATTCCCTGAAGGTTATCCAGATTGACAGACACTTGAAGAAGACTGTAGAGTACAACAGCCAAAATGTTGTGATAATAACAACCAAGATGAGGACATTAGTTTGAATGTAAATAAGATAGAAAACATGTAAGAAATTCAAACAAATTTAGGCGGTTGCATGTGCATCATGCAACTTACCTCATTTGATACAAAATAGATTTTCCACAGCATTACATTGATGCATCAGTGAAATCTGATGCATTAGCTGGTTGACCTGAAAGATGGCCTAGTCAACATATACGGTTCAGTACTTCACATGTGGTCAGTAGCTGCCTTCTACATAGAAAAAGGTGCTTGAACTAGCTGCACTTAGGATGTGCATTTCTTCTTCAGGAGAAGATGAATCCTTGTTCAGAGAAAACTCCAAAGCCAGACACCCACTCACCAATAATAATTGCTGTGAAAACCTGAAGTTGAATACACAATAATGTTAAACATAAGAGATTTAATCTTGTCTCTTTTATTCTGCATGAAGATAATAATTGACATCTAATACTATCAGTGTAAACAAACTATGATAATATCTCAGATAAGGAAAGAATATAGCTATATGGTTAATTTGAATGAAGCTGTGCATTGAGCTTTTGGTACCCTATTTAGCAAGACAGGTTCCAAAGAAATAGAAATGTTATATTCAATTCTAAAAGCTTTTTATTTATTTACGATCCATGATGTTTGTTTATATCCCTTGAGAAATATGCTGATAGAAAGCAGTCAGCTGACATAAAAGGAAATTATTTCAAAAATGAATAATAACAATGTGTCATTGAAGAAATATGGATAACCTAAGACTATTATGTCTTGTTAGTACAAGGTGTAAACAAACAATAGAAATAACATGAAGGAAATATTGCTCAAAGACTAATAATAAATGACAATGTTTCAGCTAAGAAATTTTGATAACTTAAGATTATTTAGTTACTGTAAGGGAAAGAAACAGAAAGGACAATAATACAACAGAATTCAAAGCGACAGGATGATGATTGACATTTCCTTGTTCTGTATTGATCTATGGCATGGAATCCTGGACATTAACTGTGAAGATTCTGAATTCATTTGGTATTGTATGTTACAGTTATTAGATATATGCCAAATGCAAAAAGAACTGATCACATCAGAAACAAGAAAATTATAGGCTTGTAATCAGTCATTGATTAACAGCCTTTATGAACAATGAAAATGGTAAACATGGATCAAAAAGTATGCATATGTCCCGTTTATGCTTGAGTTAAAAGGTAAACACTGGTCAGAAACAAGAACATCCTGAAAAAGATCAACTGATAACCTAAGATTATTAGGTTGCTAGGGAAAGAAACAAAGGATAATAACAGAATTATAGGATGATGATTGACATTTTCTTGTTCTGTAGTGTTCTATGGCTTGGAATCTTGAACATTAATTAAACAATCTGGGTGGATTCTGAACTCATTCAGAACCACCTGTTACAGATAAAGGCTGGATGTTAAAAGAACCAACCACATAATATATGAGGACTTCCAGTGACTATGAATGGTTGGTTACAACCATTGATTAAAAACCTTTATGCACAACAACTACAGACCTTAGGGCATTGGTTAAGGGCAACCAACAACATTGTATCAAGACTTGTGCTCTACTAACCAGAATATGGCAAAAACAGGGGTGGAAGTCCAAGAATCAACCGCATAAAAAACACATAGGGAACATCATACAGAAAAAAATTGGTAGAGAATGTTGAATTTTCTTTTGTGCAAGATCATTCTTATCCCATAGAGGTTATGCTGTCAAGGCAAACGCACAATGAATTAATAATATTAATAGATAAATAGACATAAGTCCTGTTTACACTTGAGTCAAAAGGTAGACATGTCTTGCTTACATCAGAATCAAAATGGTAAATGTGAATTTGGTTTAAACTGGTTTCAAAAAGTAGACATAGGTCCCATTTACATGTAAACATTGGACAGGTATATACCTGAATCTACAAATATCCACCTTAAAGATGAACCCTTACTCTTCTGCAGGAAGATGCAGCCAGCATATTCTAATTCTAATCCCTATTTGACTATTTGTTTTGTTACAGGCAGCAGCTGAGTGGCAATCTGATAAAATGGTATCTGATATGAATGTGTAAATGTTTGATTTCCTTGTTCTGTCTATATTGGTCTATGGCATGGAATCTTGACCATTAACTGTCAAGAGGCTGAACTCATTTGGAACAACATCTTACAGATATATGCTGAGTGCTAAAAGAACCAACCTCATCAGAAGCAAGAACATCCTGCAAAAGGTCAACCAACAACCATTGATTAACAACTTTTATGAGTAACAACTAAGAGCATTAGAACACTGGTTAAAGGTAACCAACAACCCTGAATCATGATTTACTCTCTACCAATAAGAGCATAGCAAAAACAAAATGGGAGCAGAAGCAAATATAATCTACTTAAAACACATAAAAAGCATTATGGAAAACAACTGCAGAAATATGGATACTTCCCTTAGACAGAGAGTAATGGAGAAGAAGTGTGGTCAGGCTGTATGACCCACAGACCATTGATAAAAGAATAAAGAAAAAATATTCCTGATGAGAACTGGAGAATGGATCAGTCTAAAAATGCAGTGTTAATAACATCAAGAATACAAAGGAAGGGTTCAGTTATATTGCTGCAGATTTGAATTGACCGACAACAAAGAAAAAGGCAATTTCTTTTTTTAATCAGTATCACCCCAAGCAATGCAGTACAGCCACTAACGAGCAAGGGATTTCAGGGTGTGGAGGAATTAGGAACAGAAACATTAGTAATGAGTAGAAAGAGAAAAGAGTAATCAGGAGGAGAGCAGATAATGATTGTCATTGCATTTAAACTTTTGCAGATTAAAGTTGGCTGGAAAGCATAGAGATGGAAGGAAGTTCCACAGAGGTGTGAGAAAAGAAACTGTCAGTACAGAAGTTACAGCTACATCTACACAGCTCAACTATAAATCTATGAGATATCACCACCAGTCTAGTATTACACTTAAGTTTATACAATCTAGGTACCATGGTGAAGAGCTCATCCAAACAATTACCATGAAAGTATATATAAAAATAAATGGTAGTGGGCAAGTGACTGAAGCTGAGCTGCCAGATTGGGACCAATAATATTGCTGATTCTTCTTTAGATCTTATCAAGGACCTTCAGGTAAACAGCAGTAGCACTGGGCCATATATGGCAGCAATATTCTAAGCATGGGTGAATGGTAGACTTATAGATATGCAAGTTAGATTCTGGAGAGAAAAATTGTCTCACCCAGCACAGTGAGCTGACTTTCTTAGCAGCTGACCTAGCAATGGTTTCAATATAGTCTTTCCACTTTCTCAACTGAGAACATTAGCCCGAGAAGGTGCAATGAGTCCCTTTCCTAGAGGATGGCATCAGTCATGCTGATGAAAGGCAGAGATGGATCGCTCAGATGATTAATGGAGAAAAGTTTAGTTTTGGAAGCATTAAAATTGACAAGCCATTTTTTTCTCCAGTTAATGATGGTCTTGAGGTCATTTTGGACACCAGCTGCCATTTTGACTTTGTTGGACAGATCAGCCTTATATTTTTATTTTTGTGTTTTTTTTATAACTAAATTTTTTTAGTGCATATGATTGTTAAAGTTCTTGCCATCCTTGTTTGTAGTTGCCTGTTAAGATGAAAAGAAACGTGATTTTTTGAATATATGTATGAGAAAGAAGAAGCAAGGGAGAAAGTGAAGAGGAAAGTGTAAATCTCACATAGTTTGGTGAAGAAGACTGGTGAATGAGCATTGTTAACTCTTGCTGTCTGTCTCTTCTTATTGTTTTGTCTGTCTAGAAAACTTTCTTAAATACCCTTCAATGGGATCACAATAATGTTTTTTATTGCTGGAATGTGACCCATTGGTTGAAAAATGTTAAATATTTATTTTCAAAGCATTAATTTATTAACCAGACGAAGGCTCAATCCTATGACTCAGTAACCATTTTTTTGTTATTTTGCAGTTGACTGTCTTAATGTTTATTTTATTTTTTGGACTTAGCTCCACAATCTAAACAAAATTTGGAATATATTGTTGCTCATATACTTTTCTTAGATTATTTGGAAAAGAAGCTTATTTCTTTGTAATCTCTTGAGAAACTTAAACAATATAGAAGAGAAATTTTCTGAATTACTTCAGTAGTAAAATAGTAATTAGATATACAATAATTTGATTATAATTTTTGCATGTATTGGTACAAATAACTAAATTCAGTTAATATCCAAACAAGTCTAGTGACCAAAAAGCTTTTATCAAAGTTCCATGAAAAGCTAAACTTTTCAAAAATATATTATTCTCATTTTAACAGAAACTGACTCCACACAACCTCCTATAAAAAAAAAGATGTTGTAGTAGTGCACTTTGGTTAATGTTTATTTTTATGAAATGGATATTGAACAATTTGCATTAGCAATTAAAAGGTATTACATATCTGTACTTGATAACAAAAGCTTTTTTGTATCTATAATTATTTTATCTGAAGAGAATTATTTCACTACTTAAAGCAAACTTGACAAATGATAATTCCATTGGTATTATAATGTCTTATAGCTTATTCAAATCATTGTTAACACAAGACTTTGGCTAATTCAATAAGATTAATTGCAGAGTAAAGCTTTGTAAATAGTGAGCTATATTGACAAATTGTAAATAATTATTTGATTATCAAGTAAATGTTACTAACTATAATGTTGGTACGTAAATGACAAAATCCAAAAACATATAAGTGATGTGTTTCATTCCAAGAAAGATTTTTCCAAGCTAATAATTATTTTATAAATAGTCAATCTTACATACTTTATATATATATATATATATATATATATATATATATATATGTATATATAAATAAAAAGGAAAGAACAGTAAGATTCGCTTGATGAGGAAATGGAACTAATGTCTTTGGTTTAATAACAAAATTAAATTCAGGGGCCTTAGCTTCCATTTCTGAAACATGGTCATCACTGTGTAGTGGTAAAACCATATTTTAAATCTATTAATTTATAATATATATATATATATATATATGATTAAATATAGTTTTAAGTTATGCTATATTTGTGTGTTAAAGTGTTCAATATCAGAGATAGAGCATATGTAAATATAAAGATGGACATGGATATAAAGATGCAGCAGTTGCCTCTGAGTGTTGACTTCAATGTCTACTTTTATATAATATATATATAATACCAACCACACAAATATACATAATATATATTATAACCACATATATATATATATATATATAATGCACAGCATAATACCCAAATGCACAAAACACAAGCAAATTATCGCAACGCTCTTTATAAAATGCAAAAACTCACAAACACTAAATATAAAAAGTGAAAATGAAAAAAAAAAAAAATACATGAACGTACCTAGAGGTATGAACATACACACACAAACATATATGTTCAGATATGTATATGCATGCATATCTGTATATTTGTATGTATGTATGTATGTATGCATGCATGTGTGCACATGCACAAGCATACATATAAATACACACCCAGACACAAAAATCAACCATAACCTGAACTAAATGGTGAAAATAATAGCAATAAACCAAAGTTAAAGTGCATTCTAAACAAACCAATGAAAAAAATATGTACAAGAGAAACAATTGGTTTATCTACATCACCAACAGAAAAGATCTGTCCTTTTATAAAACTAAATACAAAAAACCCATCAAACATTAAGTTAAATAACAAAACCTACTAAAAAAAAATATACAGTTAACACAAGTACACAAATGTACATACATGAGTACATAGACATGTGGATAAGTGTGTGCATACATGTTTGTATATATATATATATATATATATACATACATGGGCACACACATAAACACGCACATGCATAAACATTCATACGCACACAAAAATCCAACCATAAATTAAATGGTTAGAACAATAAAAATAAACCAGAGATCAACAGAGAAGGTGAGGAAAAAAAACAAAGGAAGGGAAAGTAAGAGAAATCAGCAACCAATCAACACTCATCAATCAAAAATTAAAGTGACACACTCATACCACAATAAAAGAATTCTCAAAATAATTAAGAAATATTGACGGTTTAACTCTGTTCTGACAAGTGGTTACATCTGTATAGCCACAAAACAGTAAAGATGACTTACGGGAAATAACTTTTTTATATTAATGATCTTTATCTTCAGTATTGAACAGTCTACCTGCTTTTCCCTAATTGCCTCCTTATTAGTAAAGCACTGAAAATTTAGCAATTTTGGCTTCAAAAACAGTTTCTGACAAACATCCAACTCTATTGCTATGTTTCTGGCTCCCCCAAAAAAACATCATGATGGAACAAATACAGTACAACTATTCACTAAAAACATACCTACACCAAAAATACATGAATATAAAATTAAACTCACTTAAAAAAATTGAACACTTCTTAAACCGCTTAAGATGGAAAGTATTCTACTTTGCCAATAACAACAATGCCAACACAACAACTACAACAATTTCAGATTTATATCGATGAAAAGCCCATCACAACAGAGCAACCTCATGTATTTGAAAAGGAGCTATAACATATAATAAACAAGCTAGAAACAAGAAAAACAAACAATTTCAGAAACAACTGGAAAAAATAGTAAACAAATCAAAAAACTATATATAGAAAACAAGTCTAGAGACATCTATAAAATACAAGCAAGTGACTATAAGAAAACAAATTGAAAAAGAAATCACCAAATTCTACAAAACCAGGAACAATTAATTGGAAAACATAAACAAAGAAGCAAAAACCATAGCTGCCAAATTAAAACTAGACAACAGAATCAAAAAATGGCCAAAAGTAGAACCAACATGCAGACTAATAAATCCCATTAAAACAAACAACACTGGAAAAATAAGTAAGCAAATTGTACGAAAAAATTATGCACAAAGTTAAGAAGCATATTAAACATAAGCCAATTAAAATATACAAAAGAAACAATTAATTGGTTTAACAACATCACTAACAAAAACATGTTCCTTCATATGATACATAAAAGACTTCTACTCATCCATCAATGAAAATACATTAAACAATGCACTAGACCAGGTGAAACAATGCATAAATAGCCCAAATGAAGCTCTAAAGATTTTCAAACACTGCAAAAAATCAATGCTATGCTACGACAACAAAATATGGACAAAAAGTAACACCAATAATAGCAATACCAATATCAAACATGCCTTTGACATAACAACGGGCAGCTATGATGGCAATATTATGTGAACCCATAGGCATATATATCATCAATAAATTAACACACATCACTAATCAAAAAGATATAGGCTTATACAGGATTGATAGACTAATAATTGTAAGAAATTTCCACAGCAGAACTAAAGAAAATAATAAGGAAACAGATTACAGAAACCTTTAACACATCAGGATTTAAAATAGACATAAAATCTGACCTAAAAATAGTAAACTTCTTAGATATAACATTTAATCTAAACACCAACACATACAAAGCAAACAACCCTATATACATCAAGGAAACCTCCAACCACTCTCTTAATGTATTGAAGCACATAGCCATAAACTGAAGAATATCAACAAATTCCAGCAGCATAAAAATATTTAATGAAAACAAAAACACATGAAACAGCATTAATAAATAAGTTATCCAAACAAACTAGTAAATACAAATGAAAACAAACCAAACACAATAGAAAAAGAAACATAATCTGGTTTAACCCACCCTACAATAATACAATAAAAACAAAAATAGGAAAAATTTTCTTCAAAATAATTGAAAAACATTTCCCCAAACCCAACAAACTATAAAAAATCATCAACAAAAATACAGTAAAAATCAGTTACAGCGGCATGGATAACATGAAAAAAATAATAAACAAACACAAAAAAAATATATACAATAAAGAGAATAATAACCACACCATAAATCAACAAAACAAATGCAATTGTCAAAATAAAAACAATTGCCCACTTAGCAACAAATGCCTAACCAACTACATAAAGCCATGATAACAACACAAAGAAGAAAAACTTAGAATGAAGCTAGAGAAACAACTTTTAAAGAAAGATTTCATAATCATCAAACTTCATTTAAAACAGAAAAATACAAAAGCACAATACTATCAAAGTATATATGGAACCAGAAACAAAATACCATCATAACCAAGATTAAATGGAAAATTATAAAAAGAAAAGCACCCCCCCCCACACACACACACAGCAGAAACTGTAAATTGTGTCTTGAGGAAAAATTAACAATGATCAACTTCAAGGATCAAAACAAGTTATTGAACAAGAACAATGAAATAACAGAGAAATGCAGACATTTAAATAAACATCAGCTATGCTACCTAAATACTAATATAAAAAGAAAAGAAAGAAATACAACACAAATGCCATCACAAACAAAAACCACCATGCCTAACATCTAATCCATACCAATCTCAAACACAATCCACCCAGAAAAGAGTAACCACCAATATCAACAAATAATAACCAACAAAATAATACCAACCATATAAAACACACACAAAAAACAACACATAAATCACCACAACTATACCCCTTACAAAATGCAAACAATACAGAAACGCTCTTCTCAACACCCATATCATCAACAGAACAACAGCCAACAACAAAAAAAAACAAGCAAATTATCACAACTACACTCTTTACAAAATGTAAAATCCCACAAATACTAAATATAAAAGCAAAAACAGAAAAAAAATATGAATTCATATAAGGGCACAAACATACAAACACACCCACATAAACACACAGACATGCACAAACAAACATACATGTCCGGGTACGTATATGCATGTATATTTGTATGTATGTATGCAAACACAGATATAAACACACACATGCACATACACACACACAAAAATCCAACTATAACCTAAATTAAATGGTCAGAACAATAACAATAAACTAGAGATCAATGGAGAAGGAGAGTAAAAAAAGTAGAGAGAGTAAAAGCAATCATAAACCAATCAACACCTATCAAGCAAAAATTAAATTAAAGTAACACACTCATATTACAATAAAAGTACAAAAGAATCAAGAAATATTATGTTTAACTCTTTCCAGATGAGTGGTTACATTTATATAGCTATGAAACTTCAAAGTAAAAATGAGTTAGGGGGGAAAAACTTTTTGCTATTAATTCTATACACACACACACACACACACACACACAATCTTCTGAGGTTTTGCTTTCTAGCCAACTTTCATGATCTTCAAAAATATAAATGCAATACCAACCATTACCTACTGCTTTCTTGATTCCTCCTCTTTTATTGTTCTCACTCATTAATAATATTTTTATTCTTTTACATTCCCTTGTGTCTTAGTAGATTTATTGCCTTGCTTGAGGAGAAATGGTCAATATATATATATATAATTAGACAGAAATAGTTTTCTTAAAAAATTTTCATTGAAAATTATATACTTTCTATGTTTATTGAATTTTAACCACCGTTTTTAAATTGCGAATAATCTTCTCTACAAGTAACACAAATATATTCCATAAATCCAATCGCCATAAAAAGGCTAGAGATTATTAAAGCCATTTATAATTAGAACCTCTAACCCTACATTCACCAAACACATCATTTCACATAACATATACACATTATCCTGAAAACTTCCGGCATGTTAATTTAAAAAAAATATATAGCAACATTTAAAAATATACCAGTTAAAACACTTTTGATTCTGTTCACCTTACATTACTTTTACACACTCTTGCAGGTGACACATGTGAGTAGATAGCTTGGACACAGTCTTGATCGAAATTGTTGTTTTTGGAAAGATCCTTCCTAAGCATGTTTTTGCATCTGGAACAGTCCAGTTTGTGGAAGATTATCCACAATTTAGAAATTTAGAAAAGATGATGTTTAAATTTCATAGACATAGAATGTCAATAATTATATATATATATATATGGGCAGCAATCTTTATTTTAAACATCTTTCATTAAATATGCCAGACAAGGAAAATATTAATTTTTTATTTAGTTTTTCCAAGGTTGTTACATTTTTCAGTTTGGTGGGAGCGAGCAAATACAAAAACTGTCCATATTGTTGTTTGTTCCACTTCTTTACCCATTTTCAATGGGGGGGGGGTGTTAGTTTATTTCAATGTTTTGACTGTATCATTTATGAATTATAGAAGGAGTATTAATTCAAGAGCCATTGTGTGTTGGGCATGGCTGAAATTTGAGTGGGCTACTTTCTACTTTTAAAAGACTTTCAGCACTCCATTACCATTGTTAAACAAGGTAAGATTGATGGTGTGAAAGAACTGTTTGATGTACAAAGCCTCTCTTATAATGAGGTATTTTCTGAAATTTGATCTACAAAGAATTCTAGTGTTTTTGACCAGTATCTTTCTTAAGTGTTCTTGTATGTAGGTGGAAGGAAGAGAAATGCAACAAATCTAAGTTAGAGTTTTACATTGAAAACTTTAAAGATACAGAGATGCTCAGCTTTAAATTTTTTTGAACATGATTATTTTACATTGTACCTCGGGAAGGTTACTGAATAGAATAATCAAATGAAGATTGGTAATGAACAATAATACTTATGACACGAACAACACATATAAGATTCGCCAGCATTGTGTAGAAGTAGTAGTCAGCTGCTAGAAGTGAGTCAAGTGAATTCCACAATGAATCTCCAACTGAAGACCAACATACAGTATTTACTACTGTATTTATGTGAATAGGGACATACCCATTACCATCTGTAGTTATTCATAGATAATGGAATGACAAAATTGGGAAAAAGAGAAAACACCTACATATAGTATTTCATCCCAAGAAATAGCATCTTCAAATTAATAATGGTTTTATTGTTGTAGTTAGTCTTATATATATTGAGCAGTAGTGTGCAGAGTGGGGGCAGAGGGTGCATTGGCCCCAAGCATCCCTATCAGGAGGGCGTCCAATCAAAGAGTGAAATAAAAATTTAATTTTTTGAAATTTGAAATTGTCTCAGTTAACTTCATTATACAAGAGCCCTACAGTCCCACAAGCACATGTGAATGGGGATCCATTTTTTGAGATGTAAAACTGGAGCAGCCTCCACCACTGCCTACTTAGGGGTATACAATAAAGGAGTTGGCCTGTGGCATCACCAATTCTCTGCATGTCACTGATATTGAGGCCAGAAAAACGCAACAAATGCTTGTTACAGTTTTATATTGAAAATGCTATAGGGTCACTTAGCTCTAAATTTAAATTTTTCATATCATGATGTACTCGGTGCGATCCAGATTACACAAAAATGAAAATAACAGTGACATCTAATTTTAACTTATTTATTCACCAAAATTACGCAAAAATATCTTTAAATACTAAAAAGTAAATTTTTTTCAACAAACTCCCCATTGGTTTCAATTATGGCCTACAGACGACTTCAGAATCTTCTGCATCTCTTCTGGACAGTCTCCTTGTTTAAGTTGGTGAATGCTGCCATAATCCTTGCCTTCATCTTTGGTGTTACAAGGAGTTTTATTGGTCTCACGTTCAAGTGCGCTCCACCCATTATAATCAAAAGGGTTGCAATCTGGAGTTAGGTGGCCAGATGTAAGGGGTGATGTGGTCACAGAAATTGTCTGCTAAGGTCTTCAAGCCACCTTCTTGACCCAGAGCAACATTATCTCTTCAATGCATTTGATGTAGGCCCCTGTGTTGAATCATGTGGGAAGATCAATGGAGGCATAATTTCACCATCACTCGTGATCACTCCAAACACCTTTGTAATCACCGTTAGACTCATTCAACTGCTTCTGAATCCTCTGTACTGTCCTAAGATTTTTATCACTATTGTTTTTAAAGGAGAGAATTTCAAACACTATTATAGTGAATGCTAGTATTTGAAATAGATGCCCCTATTTTAGCTTTATTTTAAACAGTGTGTATTATGGTTACATATAATGAACACATTTTCTTTATTAAGATTTTTCAAATGCAGAGGCTGATAGCAGATAGATGTAATACACACTGTTTAAAAAAAAGGGCGTCTATTTCAAATACAAGTATCCACTAAAATAACCTCTGAAGTAATAAAAATATCTGATTAAAAATAAATCCATTAATTTTTTTTAATTTATATGTATTTATTTATAGTAAATATTAATAAATATATATATTATTCCTCCCCATTAGCATGAATGGGAGTTTCGTACACAACGCAATCTTCAGGTGCTGCAGCACCTGAAGATTGTTACCGAGTCATGCTGCCGGTGAGTAATAATATATGTATATTTATTAATATATACTGAATAGCTCTGTTATATTACATCGAGCACTATCTTATTAACACCAGCACTCAATGTACAATATCTTATATATATATATATATATATATATATATATATTCAGTTGTATAGATATTAGTTTGTGACCTTTGGTTTCATGCTTTTGCAATCATCAGACAATATGTTAGGTCTATCACTGATATTGAGCACTTTCCACTAAGTACTGTGCATATTGAACATCTCTCACACACACATATATATATATATATATATATATATATTCAAATGTAAAAGAACGAAGAATAAAATTTCAGCGTTCAAAACATTTATTTAAAACAGGGCTCAATACAAAAGTAGTAGTAGTAGTGTATATATATATATATATATATATATATAGCATTAATACATATATATATATATATATATAATATATGTATATAGGGGATTAATACAAATATAAAATTTGTTACTTAGCTGATTGATGTTATATTCAGCACACTAACTCCAGACTTTCATAGACAAACCTTTTTTGTAATTGTTCACTTTACTCATCAGGAGGTACCAGCAATTGACTACTGGTTTTCTCATTTTTGTTTCTTATGTATTAAGTTAAAAAATAATTTATGCACATTTTATTGTTAGGTTGATTTTTCTTCTTCTTCTTCTTCTCTGTGTGCATTCATATGTGCATGGCTGTACATGTATGTATTTGTATATGTGTAAAATGTCGTGGTTATTTCTCTTTTTCTTAATTTTCTTTTCTCCTTATACTCTCTCACTATTCTTTTTCCTTCTTTTTTATTTTCTTTCATCAATGATATATATATTAATAAATATAGATATACCTACATTTGTGGTGCGACTTATGTTTTTTGTTTTACTGACTCATCAGGCTTGAGATATAACATGATTTTTTAAAAAAAAATCATTTTTTAGATTTAAAAAATTTTGTAATTTAAAAATTTTATAATCTAAAAAAAAAATCATAAGTTATTTCTCCTGCCTGATGAGTTAGTCAAACAACAAAACTTATGTTGCACCCCAAACATAGGCATATGTATATTTATTAATATATATTTCTTAGCACTGTCTAACCGCATTGAGCACTGTTATGTTTACACCCTAAAGTACATTTAGTAAATATTTATTCGCTTACCTGTGTATGCACACTAGCGGGCACATATACAATTGCTAATATGTAGTTATTTGATTTACCAACCTCTGTCTCTCTCTCTCACTCTCTCTCTCTCTCTCTCTCTCTCTCTCTATATATATATATATATATGTGTGTGTTATTGAAGGTGAAATAGCATTGATTGGTGTTTAAATAGAACATTTTTATGATCTTATATATATATATAATATGCGTGTGTGTGTGTGTGTATAAGATACTTTAAAAATTCATCCTTTGATAAAAAGTGATAATTTCCAAAGTATATCTTAAATTAATAAGAAACTGTTCAATAAAAATGTCCAAAAATGAAAATGCAGAGTAATTTAAGACAAAATATTTAGAAAACCAAACTTTTTGATACTCTGGTTTCTACCAATCAAGTATCGTCAGTCAGTAAAATTCTGCCTGACAATACCTGATTGGTAGGAATCATTGTAACAGAAAGGTTGTTGTTCCAATTATTTTGTGTCTATATATATATATGAGAGAGAAAGTGTGTAATTCTATGAAATATGTTTGTAATTAATTAACAGTTACCTTCACCATCTAACCTTACCATACATTTTGTTATATTCTATTGTGTTGTATATTTGATATTAAATATGATATCCCTTCTTTTCAGGAAAACATTTGGATACCCCTTGTTAACATGTTTAATGTCACATGATGTATCTGTTCTTTTTTATTTCTTTTTGTTTTTTTTATAGCATTTTACATTTTGCACATGTGCATCCATTCTCTGGTTTTACTTATACTTATTTCTCAAAATAACAAAATTCTTTTCAGTGTTGTTTGTTTTTTTACCTTGTTTGTAGGACTATAATCATATAGCTAGTACCAATTCTTTATATTTTAATGAATTTAATTTACCAAAACAAATCTTTAGTAATATTATATTGCAATTTCTACTGATAATACCAACAATGATATAGTTGGCATTGTTTAAAGTTTGAAATATCTAAGATTACCGTGAATTTGTCTATATTTCTGAGATGAGGTATTATGTACCCTATTTACATTATTTGGACTATTGTCTTCATCATTGTTGCCATATTTATCACAACGTTTCGGCCGTTGTATGCTCCAGCGTTCTTCAGGTGGTTGGAATGTCGAACTGAACCGTTTATTTCGCTCGCTGGGGTAGACTGTTCTAGTTCCATGTGCCATGTCTAATGGATGTCATTTATCAGTCATCTCCTATTAATTCACCTCTCCAAGTTCTGCACTACCTTAACCATGTATTGAACTCACAACTCTTTGGTCCTGTCACTGGATCTAACCAACGCCTAACCAAGGGCACATGACCCAGTGGATGAAGGTATTTGTTAGATTAAATGACAGGACCCAAAGAGCATAGGCCAGAGCATACACTGGCTGAAATGTTGTGATAAATAAGGCAATAAAGATGAGGACAATAGTTCAAATAATGTAAATAGGGTACTGTGAATTTGCTAAAAGATTATGCCAGATCTTTAAAAGCCTATTGAAAAATTCAGTAATAATATCAATTCTACTATATAGAATTTTCCTTTAGCAATCATGGCTCTTCACAACTCTGCATAATGTTTTTCACCTTGCTATCTGTTTTAGTTTTGCCATCAGTTTACACAGCCTCATTAGTAGGTACTTGTTCTTCTATGTGCCATGTCTTTTAATTCAAACTCATGTGCACCTTACTTTTATTCTTTGATCTTTTTGTGGTCTTCCTGCTCCTAGATACATTCTATCAAGCTGCTTTAACAACATGACTTGGCATCACTCATGATAAATGATCAATGCTGTCATCACTCACAAAGTGCTGAATTTCTTTCTAATAATGTCTGTATCATCTGTGCCAGGAAAAATTATGTCCAAATATGTAGGTGCAACAATGATTCTGCACCCTCATGATAAAATAACATCTACTGCATCCAGCAAATATTTAGTTTCCTTACTTCTCAATGCACTCTCCATTAATCAAGCATTAAATATTATACAGTGAAAATTTCATATCAAAATACAATTAACTATATCAAGCTACAAACTTACTGATCATCTGTCATATATATATATATATATATATATATATATATATATATACATACATATGATAAAAATATAGCTTTATGGTATGGCCTGAAGATTGTGTTGAAGCATGGTGTTGACCTCAGTGTAAACTTATAAATATATATATAATGGAGAAAAGATAAGCCATCACAACAGGGATGTGCACGGTCAAAGATGACATCCTATTTTGTTTACATAGAAGTGCACATAGATATGCAACGATAACAGTCATGAAATAGCAGACACAGGTTGTAAATTCATAATGTGGTTCTATGATATTGTACATCTGTTATATATATATATATATATATATATATATATATATATGAAGAAAAGATATATGTGTGTGTGTGTAGTGAAAAGATATATATATATACTGGGTGTAATACCAAAATTGTGTAATTCATGTAACAGCATAACTATCCATTCCAAAAAAAAGTTGTTGTTTTTTTTGTAAGAATCAGTGAAAAACCCTTTGAGTTATTCAGCTAGAAAGAGAGCAGGTTAAAATTGTTTTGTGTCGGACCCACTGTCTCCCCAAATGAGCAATGGTGAGAGGAAAAATATCATTTTGGCCTTTAGTAATGGTACCAACATTCATACTCTGACTTCCATCTTCAAAGTACAATCAAGAACCAGCCAGAGAAAAGTGATTAAGTTTAAAATAGAACAATAAAGAAAACTGGATCAGGAGATCACAACAGGAAGAGGGATTATCATTTCAACTTAGAGCTAAAGAGATCAATTAGAAAAAAATCCAACTCAATTCATAAGATGTTTGGCATGTGAGAGAGGAGTTTCAGCTATGACAGTCCAATGAGCAGCAAGAAAAGACTTGAAAATGAAATCATAAATGAGGCATCTTGTTACTCCAAGACATAAAGTTAGAAGGTTAGATCATCTTGAATAAGTTGAAAAATGATCCTGGAATAATATATATATATTTGAAGTTTATTTCAATACTTCATGAGCTCCCACTCCTTAGCTATGATTAATTAATGATGGGCGTCATTTTTGTTTATGATCGCTTTCATCATGATACTTCTGTTAAGCTTAAAGAGAAATTATACGTTATTATTACTCAATAATATTCTAACAATCAGACAGTTTTGCTGTTATACCAGGTATATAGAGAAAGATATATATATATATAAATATATATATATGTTGAGGAATTATATATATTCCTTCAAAATGTTCCATGAGTGTCAGATTCTCAAAGCGCTCTTTCCTCATTATGTATCCTTGAAATGTTAGCTTTCTTTTTCTGGTTTTAAGTACAGGCATTTTTTTTGCTTCCATTTTCCTTAAAACATTGTCATTATTCATGTGCTCAGTCTGTAATGTTCTCACCATTCTTCTGTAGAACCATAGTTCACTTGCCTTAAGTCTCTTCTTCATCTGTTTATTTCAAACTTCACCAGGAAATGAGAGCCCCAGTGTATTTAATCTTTTCCTCAGCTATGTCCTGTGCATTTACAAATGCAGATGTTAAGATATGAGCACTGATCATTTAAGCAATCCTTACCACATTCCAAATAAATCTACCAATAGAGGACAACAATCCTCCCAAGGCCAATGTACTGATGATGAGGGCTATGCTGATGACATAGGTATTCATAATTGTGATAAAAATGATCTTGAACAGAAAGTCAACATCCTCTACCAAGTGTTCCAAGAAATGAGATTCAAGTTAAACCTTTCCAAAACAGAAACTATGATTTGGAATTGGAATGAAAGCAATGATGGCACCTACACTGAATCCATTATAAAAATTCAGGATGTGGAATAAGTAAATACTAAAGATTCAGATACCTCAGTGTATGGATCAGCTATAACAAATTTAGTGTAGGAGATAAGGAAATTTAACATAGAACATGCAGCATTAGAGGTAGTTTTGCCCAATGCTTCAAATTGGTACAAAACCAAAACATCAACCTGAAAATTCAAGTCATGTTCTTAAATAGCTTTGTCAGATCAAGACTTTCATATGGATGTCATGGATGGTGCTAAACTTGCCCAGAAATATCTAAACTGTCTAGCTGTATAAAACTGCTACATAAGAACAATGCTGAAAAAAGGCTTTGAGCAAGTAAAGCCTGAGTCTCTTGGTAAAGATCACTCTTTTTTGAACACTGTGGCCTGGCAATACACAGTCACCAACAAAGAACTAGAAAATAAGAGAAACCACATCATTTGAGGAGTACAAACAGCAGCAACAACTAAAATGGATAGCACATGTAGCTCAAAGAAAGAATAATGTCATAATCAAGAGGTTGACATTCCACACTTCTTCAAATAAAAGTTTGGGAATGAAACTCCCAACAATAATGGAAAGAGCAATAGCAGATACTGGACTTGAAAAAGCTATTTTCCTGAAAAATTCATTTAAGAGAAAGATTTTATAAATTTCAATCAAAAACAGTACTAACTACTCATTCAATGAACGCCATATGTTTCCTTAAGGAAATAGCTAATATTGCCATTACCATTATGACCAGTTTCCTAAAAGTAGCCAGGTGAACCATAGGAACTATAAGTGTATCTGTGCAGATCATACGGTGCTATTCACTCTTCATATATATATTGACAAAAACTTTATTTAAAGTCCTTTTGAATAATGAAATGTATAACAGGTTTTCTCCCTGTAAAATTGTTTTAAGAGAAAGTTTTTATCAATTTTAACTAAAAGCAGTACTGGCTGCTTGGTCAATAAATGCCAAATGTTTTGTTCCTTATGAGGTTTCAGCAGGAGATATTAAATACTTCTACTTTTTTTTTTGTTTCCATCTTTCTTTCTTTCACTGAAACCAAGTAGCGTTTTCTCATTAAAATGAAATAGTCCATTATTTATGAAGTATTAGCAGGAGACATTAAACACTCCTACCTTTCTTTTTACTTTTTTCTTTCACTGAAACCAAGTAGTATATCTTTATATATTCTTTGTCTTTCCACATGAGCAAAATGGAATAGGCCATTATTTATAAGGTATTAGCAGGAGACGTTAAACACTTCTTTCTTTCTTTCCTTCACTGAAACCAAGTAGCGTTTCTCATATGTTCTTTGTCTTTCTACATGAACAAAATGGAATAGTTCATTATTTATGAGTTATTAGCAGGGCTAACATTACTGTTACATCTTCCAACCTCTCATACTGTTTCCTATATTCTGTTTGCATTTTTCGAAGATTATCACTAAATGGTAGCATTCCCATGTGCAAAGCAATCTCTCACTTTTACATTTTAAGAATTTACCCAAATTTATTTAAAACGTTGCTGCAAGCATTTTTTTTTTTTTTTTTTTTTTTAAAGAAATGTGTATTGAAAAGCCCAAGAGTATTTATTCCTCTGTCATTGTCTCCCTCAAACACTTTTCAATGCTGGAATAACTTGCTGACAATTTTATCTTTTTCTTCTTCAAAACCAAGATCTAGAAAAAGAGATAACAAAATGATGATTGTTAGAAAACAACAGAAAATTGGAAAATGTTATCAGCTTCATCTTCCTCTGTTTCGCATTCTCTTTGCTTCATGGCTCCTACCTTATGCGAACAATGGGTTTTTAAACATTATAATGCTTTACTGGATTTTTGATAAGTTTTCGCTTTCAACTTGCATTTTATTTTATTTCTATTCTTTTTTTTCTTCTTTTTCTCTTCCGTTTTTAACAACCCCTCCTCCATTTCCCTTCTCTCCTGTGTAAATCAAATTTGACAAAATAATTCTTTTGTTGCATTTTTTTTCCTCGTCTTTATTCTTCAAAGCTCTTTTGTAAAACAAAAGTTTATATATCAAGTGTATCTAGCTAGAGATTTTGAGTTGAGTGTTAACTGGCATTCTTAAAAGGAAAAGTATTTTAATAAAACATTTCTGATATTTTCTGTCTTACTTTCTGGATGCTATCTGTGTTATTCCTCCATTTTAAAGGTGCTGCTCATAAAATCGAATTAGAAGTTTCCATGGTTACAATCACGTTTTTTTGTGGGTTTTTTTTTTAAGGAAAGGAAATGATTGATAGAAGTGAATATCTATAAATGGGATTTTCTTGCATGTCAACATTAGAATTGGCTCTAGTACAACCAAACAATTTTCTTTCTTGTGAGCAAACATAGAGGAAAGAAAAATTTTTCACTGGCTATAAATCAGTCAACTGATGGAATATATTCTTATATAACAAAAATTGCCTTAAAATTGTGATGAAGGTAAATATAAAACAAGACCCAAATTAATGAGAATTGTAGAATGTTCAATATTTCTGCCTTGTTTTGTTCAAATTATTATAATTAGTTTTAACCTGTGAAAATTTCACAGTTTTTCTATGTTAAATTTCTGATGAGTTTCTGATGAATCCTAATTTTTCAGTTAATGATTGAATAAACTAATGGCTGGCAACAATAAAATATCCATAGAAATTCCCATATCAAATTGTTAAATATTTGAGCTTAACACCTTTAACAAAATATCACAATAACAGTCATAAATATAAATGCTGGTCATTATTTTAAGAAGTAAGGGATTACAAATGAAAAGACTTAAAATTGACAACTTTTTCCGTTTCACTGAAACAGCTGTTGAACATTTCTATCTTCCTTCTTTCTTTAATTTTCTGACTAGTGTCTGCTATGTCTTTTGTCTTCCCATGCGATCAAAAAGGAATAGTTCATTATTTATTAGGTATTAGCAGGAGATGTTAAACACTTCTGACGGTCTTTCTACCTTTCCCTCTTTTCACTGAAATCAAGTA
>OZ038479.1:111872475-111939975 GCA_964036315.1 Acanthosepion esculentum
AATGAATGTCCAGATAATTTAGTTGAAAAAAGTATAAGAAATGGCTGGGGTTTTCTTATCTCAAATTTTTGTTCAGTACTAAAAAGATAAAGGTTACAATTAGGGCGTGAAAATGAAAAGGTGACAAAATCTTTGTTGATGCACATATTAACGACCTGTCCATGTGAATTGCTTGTTCAATAGTGAGAATATCATGTGTTTGTGTGTAGAGGAGAAAAGTAGGCCCAGTTATCATTGTTTAGAATGAATGAATTAATGATCATTATAATTGTGATAATTATTATAATTATTTTTCACAATGTAATTTTTATTTATTTTGTTATGAACGTAATAGTGTGAATTCCTCTCTTCTCCCCCCAACAATGAGTTAAATAACAGGACAGAATGGGTCCTATTGCCTTTTTTTGGCAATCATTCAACTGTAGAAAGTAATGACAACCTACTGTGAGAAAAGAGATGATTGCCTAAGTCAGTAATGAATTGAAAACAGATGATCGCTTCGGCAACTCATGAACTGAAAACAGATGATCACCTCGGCAACTCATGAACTGAAAACAGATGATCGCCTCGGCAACTCATGAACTAAAAACAGATGATCGCCTCGGCAACTCATGAACGGAAAACAGATGATCGCCTCGGCAACTCATGAACTGAAAACAGATGATCGCCTCGGCAACTCATGAACTGAAAACAGATGATCGCCTCGGCAACTCATGAACGGAAAACAGATGATCGCCTCGGCAACTCATGAACGGAAAACAAATGATCGCCTCGGCAACTCATGAACGGAAAACAGATGATCGCCTCGGCAACTCATGAACGGAAAACAGATGATCGCCTCGGCAACTCATGAACTGAAAACAGATGATCGCCTCGGCAACTCATGAACTGAAAACAGATGATCGCCTCGGCAACTCATGAACGGAAAACAGATGATCGCCTCGGCAACTCATGAACTGAAAACAGATGATCGCCTCGGCAACTCATGAACTGAAAACAGATGATCGCCTCGGCAACTCATGAACTGAAAACAGATGATCGCCTCGGCAACTCATGAATGGAAAACAGATGATCGCCTCGGCAACTCATGAACGGAAAACAGATGATCGCCTCGGCAACTCATGAACGGAAAACAGATGATCAGCTAGGCATGCATCACGTATGGCACCTAATGACCTCCTAGTGCTTTTTATTGTCTGGCTTGGGGTGAAATGAATAATAAAAAAATTGAAATGCATCTCCCAGAAAAAGGTGAAAGTTAAATAGAATCACTGAAAATTATGGTTGTGTGTTGATCAGTTCAAGTACCAAGAACAGGAGAGACAGTTCCTCTTTTATTCGAAGATGCAAAGTGGAAGTAACAAGTTTTAGACTTCTTAAGAAAATAATTTACTATATTTGCTGGCCTGTTTGACATACCCACTCATTGAATGCACCCAGATTTTGGCATGGAACATTTAGGAAAAAACAAAAAAAATGAAAATTATAATCTTACCTTTATGTGACATTCTCACTAAACCTGAAGAAACACATTCAGTATTAGTACAAATTATACTACTGGTACTTTTTTTTTAATAGAAGTGAGGTAAGGTTTAATTTCCAGGACATTTTTGGGAAAAGAAGAATTTTAGTACATTTCATCATGTATTTATTGAAATTGTTTTAGTTGTTTTTCAGGAAGTAACATCTAAACATACAGTAAATTCATAATAGCTACAAAAACATCTACTGGTATCAGTGAACACTGGTACATATGGTAATAGGATTAAAAACAAAAATATGGTACTTGGTGAATGAAGTCTCAAATGATACATGCAGAAATGCAAATTCCAATACCTGTATATCAACAAAAACGCACACAAAGCAAGTAGCAATATACCAGTTAAATCAAATATTTCTGTAAAATCTGGTATTTCTACAAAACAATTTTGTGCAATTTCATAAATTTCTTTTTCCTGGGTGAATTTTTCAGGGATATTTTTATTGATATCATGTTTGTTCACTTCCAGAAGTCCTAGTTTCAGAGCAAAGCTGTATGTGTACGCTGATTCCTGACAAACCCCACTTTTTTTCATGGTGTTCATGTCCCTCTCATACATGATACTAGATGCAGGGTAATTTTTTGGTGCATATTTTGGAAAAAAAATAATCAGCGGCCAATATAATAATTACAATTGGGTGTGAATGTATGTTTGTGCATGTATATTTTAATTCAATGAAAGACCAAAATTTATTGCTACAAAATTTTTAAAAAAAACTTATAAAATAATTTTATTTAATACTGAATAATTGTTTTAAATGTTCAAAAAAATCTGTTTCCAATCAGCTGCCAAATACAGTAATTGAAATATTATTTAAAACAATCTGTTGGCAGGAGGTCAAGAACTGTGTCTCTCTAATCATATAATTAACACTACAGATAAAGAATTTTTATCTAAATAACCAGGATTTAATTACTGGATAATTTCAGCAAACTTTATAAAAGAAAGTGCCAACATAATTGACATTTTCTTCCTTAAGTAATTTCCAAATGTATAAAAATATTTTTTATAAAGATTTTTATATTCTGAACAATACAGGTGCTTCTGATGAAATATGATAAATTGTGTTATTGATTCTTGTTTTTTCTTTTATTAAGTAACATTTTTCCTTTTAAGATAAATGATTGTTACTAGTTTATAAATTTCATTTTTATACAATGTTTGGCTGATAATTCATTATAATCATCTTTTAGCATCTGTCTTTTCTTAAGATGGCTTTCTTTTCTGAATTTTGTGAGATAAATAAGATTAATAATGTTGTATATATTCTCTTTTTATGTATAATGATCCAATATCACATTGTTACCTTATTATTATTTACCTTATTATTATCATCTACTTATAATCATGTTTTATTTCACTAACCTTGTGGAGAACTAAATAGTGTATTTTAAACTTTAAAAAGTTACATGGAATATTTGGTAACCTATTAGAATTTCCAACTTTGATTTTTCTGTTTAAATTCATATACATAAAGAGGCTGTTGAAATGTTCTTTCTCTCAAAATCTGATGCTTTTTGGGAAGTTGTTGGTTGTTTTTTGTGTTGTGGCATATCAATCATTTGCAGATTATTTAATGCCAAGATCTAAATATTTTTCACTCAATTTTATTTTACTTTTGGAAATAATAATGGTTCAGCAACACAAGTCTTACAAATTAATACAAACCTTTTGAAATTGATCAGTTTACTCATCAGAAGGTTTCCAATGATGAGTGGATAGAGTGATTGCTGGAGTGTCTATCTACAAAACTCTACAGTTGGGATACTGAAGGTAACATCAATGAGCTAAGTGACAAATCTTATCTTTGTATTAATTTTATATAGATATCCTATCATTTTCAATGTATGAAGGTACAGCAATTCAGTTCTGGGAAACAGACTACTCACACGTATGATTTGATTATAATGGTGAAAGCTTGTGCAGAACCAACCACATGTTTGGATGAGACAAATACAGAGAAATGATGCACATAATGGGCTAAAAGGTCCTCAAATATCTCTCCTTAGATTTTGAATTCAGAATGGTTTGTACCTAGACTGGTTGCCACTCAAGGCTATAGAACCCAGTCTGTTTTGGTATTATACACACACACACACACACACATATATATATATATATATGTATATATATATATATGATAAAAAGACTTAAACACTAATATTCCATGGTCATAATTTATTCCATTGGAATCGTAAGAACGATCCAATTCATCAGACCTACAGATTCAAAAAGAAAACAGAACAACAACTCCGGGAAAAATTGGTTAGAGTATGTGTGAGAGTGTGGGGGGACCTGTGATCTATATAGAGGGGTAACAAACGAGAGAGACAGGGAGGTCCAAAGGTGGAGAGGGCATTAAAATCTAACAGAGGGAAGATTTAAAGAGGGGTTTCAGTGAGAAAAGGGTGCATATTTTCAAACGTCCAAAGATAAACCGGAAGAGTGTACATTTTTTGGCGACACACACACCCCATAGGCGATAAAATCTTATACTCCCGCCCAGACCCCTACAACGCATACATACACACACAATACCCACACATCTATATATATATATATATATATATATACATCTACATCTGCACGCCTAGGACAGCCGGTTTCAAAACCAATGCTAAATTCGCTATAATGAGATAAAGGAAAAGTTTAGATAAGATAACATTAGAAAGATTTTAGGATTCCTTGAAGTTAAGTGGAGACGGCGCTCGGAAACATATTGTCTAGCCGGGCCAAGTCATGCAACCAATCCTGACTTGGGATTTCAACTTCAGTCACTTTCTCACTGATATGATGTGATGTGATTTCCCTCTGTTTTTTCTACAAATATTTTCATGGCAACTTCTCTGACAAGCTTTTTCCCTGGTGCCCTGAATACATGAATTCAAGTATGCTACTAGATTGGCATCTAGGTTCAAGCCTTTTACTGTTGAACTAGCTAAATGCAACTGCCTCTTCTACTTGAACAGTTTCTTTTCTCACACCTCATGCTGGTGGAACTCCCTTCTGTTTGCTTGCTTCCCTGATAAATACAATCTTCAAAAATTTAAATGTAACATCTGTCATCATCTTTTGTCCTTTGCTCAATCCTTTCTTTCCCTTTCACTCCCTGTAATCCTCTGCATACTAGTGGTATTCCCACTTTGCTTGGGGTGAAATGATTAAAAAAAACTTAGACAGGCCAAGAACTTTTCAGCACATGTTTGCATTTAATATATACTTAAGAAGCAAGGATTTATTCAAACATTTATTATTGAAATCAAGCAACAAAGTTTGTCTGTTTCATTTTTTATTACACTTTACAGAGCTCATGATGTTTTAAGTACTTTCAAGTTTTCCTCATCATTATCAGTAGCATTTATGTTACAACAGAGATAAGTTTTAATTTCAACCTGGCATTTTTTTAGAAGTGTTATAATTTTAATTTAAATGTATATGTATTAAATACAAGTGTATGATAAAAGCTGTTATTTGTTAATAAAATTTCATGATATATAAGAGAGATAGAGGAGTACTTCTTACTCCTTATTGAGTATAGTGCCACATCCTTACCATGCTGGCATATAGCGACATCTCATTGAAACACCGGTTCCTGTATGTTAAGCAACATTGAATCTGATCAGTACCTAGATGGGTAACCACTTGGGAATACCAGGTGTTGTAAGCTTGGATGTGTGGGTGGTGTAATGGATAATAGCTCAGAATTGTTAATGAGAGATTCAAGTTCCAATTCCAGCTGGGTTCGTTATATTCACTTACACTCAAATATTCTTATGTAAGGCATGAATCCACCTCTTCTACTTCCGGCTATGGGTTAATTAGTAAGTGTTGTATTGCTAAAACCATTATTATCTAAAAATAAGTAAATAAAATAAAATTCTGTACAAAATATTTTGATTTCAACATTAAATAACACAGAGGTTGATATGCCACTAAACACAAATAAACTTCATGTTTCTGCTATGGTTTCTATAGCAAGTAGGATTTATGGAGTGTATTTTTTAGCCCTATACTCAAACAGTTTTGCATTTAGCATTATGCTTCTCCTAAACTAGTAACTAATCATAGCTAGAGAAGCCAGTCTGCTATGTTATTACCCCTTAGCTGGTGGGTATTAGATATGGATTCTTACCTTTCCCAAGGATATTTGTGTGAAAGTTTTTTGATGTATGGTGGCCGTTAATAATTAAGTATAATTCAATAATACTTCAATGTTAAATAAAACAGTATTTAATTACAACAGCAAATAAATACTTAACAAGAACAAAGAGGTAAAAGTCAACTAAAGATAATTAGCCATTTCGGTGAATACCTTGTTAGCAGTGGCTTGGCTTAATGTCTGGTAAATTCTAAATCAAAACCCAAATCACTGACACACAATAATTCATACTAATTCAACAGGATAGTCCCACTCAATAGTCACTCAATAATCACTCCAGTCAGTAGCCTGACACCTTTATTTATATATCTGGTGGAAAGCATATATTCATTTTCTTCCTTTATGACAGAAAGTGAACATAATGAATTTTTTTTTTTTAAATCATTTCACCTCACAAAAGGCAATAAAGTCACTAAAGATGCAAGTGGTTACTGAGTGTGAGAGAATATGAGAAAAAAAATATTAAGGAGAGAGAATAATAAAAGAACAGGAATTAAATAGATTTGTTGTGGGTTTAAACACTTCTCGTGAGATTCTTATGCTTTTAATACATTTGACCCGCAAACAATTTTTGTCTTATTTATCATAAGACATAGAATATATATATATATTGATAACACATTTTACAAAAGGAAACATGAGAAATTAAATTAAATGTGAAGAGTTCAAAGCAACTTTCAGTGTCTGCAGTTGAGGTACTTACATTTTTGTGGAATGAAAAGAAGATATCTTTTCACGAAGAAAAGTCACTGAGAAAGAGATGGATTCTTTTAAATCTTGCACCACCTGTAATTATCAGCAGGAAGTGGTAATTCAAAATCTCACTGCTTGTGATTATCATCAGGGGGCAATAGTCCAACAGATTGCATGGAGATTGCATTTAAATTTCCGAGGATCAAAGTTGACTGGAAAGCAATAATCTGGAAGAGTTTTCTGCAAACAAGAAACTGTTAGCATAGGACTTAAGGTTACATCTAGCCATAAGTTCTATGCTAACAGTTTCTAACATATCCTACTTTCTATGTCAGCAACCAGCATGCTACATACACTTGTACATATCTGAATATATACAAGTTCATGAGAACAAAGACAAAAAATAGACAATATGATCAATTTTTAAAAAACGTTTATATAAACATTTTTTAGATCTTTTAAAAAATAATGCTTTTCAGTTAAACAGAACTTTTAAAATATAAAAGTTGAAAAAGCTTCCAACCCAGCCCTAACCAAGTAGTGAAAAGTGTAGATTAAAAAATTTTAATTTCACAGATTGTGACTTTAATGTTTAAAAAAATTTATTCAGTATTATTATTGCTTAGGTAATAAGCATTATAACATAGCACAAATAGCTTTATAGTGGAAAAAGGAATTTTTGACAATATATGCATTTTTTATGTATTTATGGCTATTTTTTAACTTTAATCAATTATTCTACATGTAGTTATGGATAATATTATACATCTTTTTTAATTAATAACTATTTGTGCTCAGTTGTTGACATTATTAACTATCTGCTGATGTGTTAACATTTTGGAATAATGGAACAATAAAAATTTAAATTTTATCTCTCTGGTAGATGTTGTGATCTGTCAATCAATTTTTCACAGTAATATGGTACTAAATAAGTAAAAAAAGGAAAACAAATCTTATATCTTGCACCATACATAAAAAGAGCCAATATTATATTTCTTGATCTTAGCTTTGTCTAGGCTACAAATGTGGGCCACTGGTAAGATTTAGACTCCCTATGACAGTAGTAATGGTAATATTAACCATTTCCTTATTTGGGAACATTTGACATTCAATGACCTGAGCAGCCAGTGCTATTGTTAGTTGAAATTTATAAAATCTTTCTATTAAGGCAATTTTTTCAGGAAAATAGGCTTCTCAAGTCCAGTAGTTGTTATTGATCTTTCCACTATGGATGGATGCTTCCTTCTTTGCCTTTTGTTTGAGGTTGTGTAAATTAAAATGACTTTTGAAATTACTGTCATCTTTTGTTTGATTAACTTGTAAGAGAAGATGAAATAACAAAGAATAAAAAAACATTTCCAAAATATATGCAAGAAAAACATTTTCCAAGCATTTTTCTTGCAATCTAAACATAGTATTCTTTTTTTTTTTTTTTTAATTCAGTGAATTTCTCATCTCTATTTTTAAATATTGAAGAATTCAATCGTTTGCTTACTAATATAAAAGTTAATGATGTTTAGCTTCATCTGTTATAAAGACATGGTAGTATGGCATCCAGTAATGGTGGTAATGGTAATATTAACCGTTTCCTTACAAAGCAACTTTCAGCATTCAGTGACTAAGCAGCCAGTATTGCCTTTGGTTGAAATTCATAAAATCTTTTTCTTCACTATTTGCATTGCTCAAACTATAGTGTACATTATAACTCATCTCAGAAATATAGACAGATCTTTTTATTCCTTCCTTGTCTTTTGTTTAAGGTTGTGTTGAACCTCAACATCTTGATTATGTCATTATTTTCTCTTTAAGTTACATGTACTATTCATTTTAGTTTTTGCTGCTTTTGGAAGTCCTCAAATGATGTGGTCTTTATTATTTGGTATAGTTCCTTGTGATTCTATATATTACCAGTCCATGAGGTTCAAAGATAGTTTGTAAGATGTAACTTGCTCACTATAAACTATGATAAGCACCCAAGTGAGATATGGAGATAAATTGTTTTCTTGAAATTCCTGGGGGCCTGTGCTAAGTTTTTAATATCATCCATCTCTTTGGTCTCCTAATCAATAGCAAAAAAATCACTTACCACAGAGTAATTCTCTTTACTGTAACAGCCACAATCTTTATAAGTGATCTTGTCTGGTTCCATTATGAAAACAAACAAACTTAACAAAAAATAATACAGGCTTGCACATAAAAAATAAGCATGTAAAAAGCATTGCATAGCTTTTTTTTTGCAGTTTTTCCTCTGATGTTCTGCTTGCATTCTGCATATTGAGCCAATAAGCTGCAATGATTAATTCAAACGATATAGAATATTGGTGTTTACAGTTTGGTTTTCCATTACCCCCACTACCACTTTCATCTCCACTCCCTTATCTTACCCAATACCACCCCAGACCCCAACCCCTACACATCATCATTGCCACATTTGCGTTTTCTCCCTTGCATTCTCCCCCAAGGATTTGAACAGTGTAATCATCCTATCATTTTCAAGTGGCCTGTTTCTCACGTCCATCTAGCAGTTTTGGGCAGAAGCAAGGGACGAAAGCATCCAAGCCATCAATCAAGTGTATCTGTCAAGGCTACCAAGAAATAGAGATTAATAGGTTCAATTCCTGGCAGGGTTTGTAGGAGGGGGTGAGTTTAAATCTGTGGAGAGTCAGAGATTATGTGGTTGGCAACATTGTGGTTGAGAAGAAATGCTGCAAAGACGAGGATACCCATCTAACTTTACAATAAGATACAAGTCTGCTTTACAAAATATAAATGCTGATTGTATAAAATAATACCTATAAATAATATATTAGCTCAAGTCAAATAATTTCCATTTTTGTTTATCAATTTTATTCTTCAAAAGATAAAGTACAATTGCATTTTATTGAATTATATATTCACCATTATTTGCAATGACTTCTTGCTACTCATCAATCAGCTGTCTGATACATTTTGCGTAAAATTCTGCAGGTTTTGATTGGAAAAAATTCTTGACAAACAACTCTTGTAATCATTACACCCTAAGCAAGATGATAATACTACTAAGATGCAAGAGGCTACTGGGAGTGAAAGAGAATGAAGAGTCTTTAGTAAGGAGAAAGGACAATAAAAGAACAGGATTCAGGGAAATATAAGATGGTGATTGACATTGCATTTAAATTTTTAAAGATTGTACATTGCAGGGAAGCAAGAAACTGGAAGAAAATTTCTGAGACAAAAAGTGCAGGAAAAACTATTGCAGTAGAACAGTTACATCGGGTTAGTTCAACAGTAAAATGATCAGACCTCGTCAGTCTAGTTGACAGCCAAATTTTGGAAATTATTTTCCTCTCCATTGTTCAATGTCTAATCTGTTAAGCTATTATGTTGAGTCATAAATAATTTACATTTTTGTTTATCAACTTCATTCTTCAAAAGATAAAGTACAATTGCATTTTATTGAATTATATATTCACCATTATTTGCAATGACTTCTTGCTACTTGTCATGCAACTCTTTGAGATGTTTTGAGTAAAGTTCTGCAGGTTTTGATCTGAAAATGTTTTTGACAAATAATTCTTTCTTTTTTTTTTTTAATAATTAAATAAAGGGTTCAGTTCTGAATTCACTGTAGGTTACCCAGATTAATATATCCCTGGGGAAGGCCAGAGAACACAAATGCTGAAATGTTGTGAAAACAACAAAGATGACAAATTGACAAAAATAAGTAAAATTCTGAAGATTTTGATTTGAAAAAGGTTTTTATGGATTTCGGAATCTGGTCTTCATAAATTTTAGGTTGAGATATAAATAATTTCCGTTTTTGTTTATCGATTTCATTCTTCAAAAGATAAAATAAAATTGCATTTTATTGCATTATATATTCACCATTATTTGCATTGACTAGTTTCCACTTATCAGGAAGCTCTTAAGTACTTTTGAGTAAAATTCTGCATGTTTTGGTGTGAAAACGTTTAAAACAAACTCTTGAATCTGTTTTATTTATTTCTTTTTTTTTTTAGAGAAATGCTTCCCCATCAAAGCATTTTGCATTGACTGAAAAAAGGGAACAATCAATTAGTGCAAGGTCAGGTGAATATGGCAGGTGGGGTAGAACAAATGAGATTAAAAATTTTTATTCTTGCTGCATGTGGCCTTGTGTTGTCATGGAGAAAAAAAAAACTTAAAGATCCCTTGTGTACACTGCCACTGTCAAGCAAAAACTAAGATATGTTAGTGCTACTGATATTTTTCTCAACAGAATCTATCTTACACATTTATAAATCTACCATTCATCCATGCATTGAATATTGCTGCCACATATGATCTGATGCAAGTATGTATTTAGAGATTCTTGAAGGAATACAAAAAAAAATCTGTAATGTTATTGGTCCTAAACTGGCATCTCAGCTTCAGTCACTTTCCCACCACCTTAACATAGCTTCCCTCTGCCTTTTCTATAAATAATTTGATGGTAATAGTTCTAATAAGCTTTCTTTGGTATCTAGACTTCATGAATTTATTTATACTACTAGATTGGCAGCAATGTCTCACCATCTTACAGTTTAAATGGCTAGCTGTAACCATGAGTTCTATGCTAACAGTTTCTTCTCTTGCACTTCTTACCTGTGGGACAATCTTCAGGCTTTTTGTTTTCCAGCCGAATTTGATCTTCAAAAATTTAAATGCAACTTTAATCATTATCTACTGCTTTCTAAATTCCTGTTCTTTTATTGTCCTTTCTACTTAATAATGTTTTTCTTTTTCTCATATTGTTTTGCACTTAGTAACCCCTTGCATCTTAGTGGCTTTATTGCTTTGTTCGGTGTGAAATGGTTTAAAAAAGAAAAGAGGGCTTTAAAAATTTGAAACTCACAGGACAGATTAAAGGTAAGAAAATCAGAGGAAAGCAACACATAACCTACCTGTTGAGCTTAAGTGAATGAATGGTAGAGTAGGCTTTCCTCATTATGTATTCCAGAATGATATATTTATCATTACAATAGATTCCCCAAAATGGAAATTACTTATGACTTCACCTGAATCAAAATACCACATGAGAATCAGCAAGAATAACTGTCAATATTATTTATTAACAAAACAATCTGTGAAAATAATATTTCAAAAAGAGTTTATTGTGTATACTCTGAATTCACTGTTTATTCACTTGATTACATACAAAATGAATATCTGCTAACACTCATACACATAACAAATCATTTGATGGTCATGTTGAACAGAGATGATTTTAGATCATTTCGCATTAATGTAGGGGTCAGCAAGTGCTCTATCCCTGGGCCTATGTTGTTTCTTACCTTCATCAATGACCTTCCCGTTGTCATCAGTTCCCAACTAGTCATGGAGGCTGATTACACAACTATTGACTCTTGTCTAAGTAGCAACGTTGACAGGTCTGACAAAGTAAAACTGGCAGCTGCTCACGAAAATGACCTCCAATCAATTGTTAACCAGAGCAAAGAATGGCTTGTAAATGTTAACACCTCCAAAACAAAACTTTTATCATTTAATCACCACAGAGAACCTTTTCTTCCTTCCATCAGCATGGATGATGCTAACCCCCAGGAAACCAACTTTTGTATATGTATGTATGTATGTTGCGGCATTCACCCTGGATCGATTAAGCCGGCTCCTTCCAAGGAATTCACCGTGTTCGGAACGAAGGCCGACCAAGCACGGCGATCCGTCGCCAATGCTGAAACGAGCGACAGCCATTCCCGATTCCAACAGCAGTGAATTCTTGAAACGGAGTAACAAGGTTAGTTTGAACTTCACACGCGGTCCCCACACCTCGCGTGCTATCCCAGTGGAGGGAGGAATATGCTCTTACTTGCTGCAGAATTTCCACAGACGCAGAGGCAGGAGTAACCAAGAGGCCACCGGATGCCGGTGCAGATGCCGAATGGTTTTTGAATTCCGAGTTGACCTTCTCCTAGACCAGTTGCCATCCAAGGCTATAGAACCCAGTCTGTCCTGCTATTTACCCATAGTCGGAGGGAGAAGAAGAGGATTCACACCTTTCCCAAGGGTGTTAGCACGTAAGTGAATGTAACGGATTCGACTGGAATTCGAACTCGGCTCTACGATTCCTCAATCCGAGCCGTTATCCATTACTCCACCGTGCCTCCTCATACTCCACCGTGCCTCCAACTTTTGGTGCCTTCTTGGGCTCATGTTTTCTACTGACATGAAGCGAAGTGATTATATTGAATCAACTGCTAGGAAAGTAGGTTCACTTTGTTTTGCCAAACAATTTTCTTGCCAGAATCCATTGTGCACATTGATAAATCTACCATTCATCCTCCATTGAAAACTGCTGCCATATCTTGTCTGGTTTTCCTCCTATAGACCTAAAAATATTGGCTTATGATCATATCACATTGAAACACTAGTTCTTGTACAATTAATGAAGTTGAGCAATGTTGAGTATATATATATATATATATATATGATTAATGTGAGTAATATTAGTTACTTAGCTGATTGATGTTACCTTCTGCATCCCAACTCCAGAGTTTCATAGACGCACCTGTCTGTCCACTCTTCAAGGGGTATCAACAATTTACTGTTTACATTCTTTCTATTTTTCCCTTTTATGCACAGTTAACACTGGTGTAAGTTTCAGTATTCTCTGTTTGTGTGCATGCTTGTCCGCATGGGACCATGCATCCATTTCTGCATTTGCTTATGTGCTCCCGTCTGAACGGATGTGTGTCATGACCATTTTGTCCTTTCCTTTTTTTTTTTCTTTACACCTGCTCATTTAGCTTTTTTCATCTGTTGCTGACTTAGTCTGGGTTTGTTCCACCTCTAGACATGTGACCTATTTTATTTATTTATTTATTTTTATTTATGGGCATTTTAGTTTTTGCTTGTGAAGTTAAATTTTGTTTATTTACAATTTTATAAATAATTGATATTAATGCTTAGGTAATAAATATTTTATATACATACATACATGCATATACACATATATATGTTCACTGGGCTATTATTTCATTTTTTAATTTGGTTTGGTGGCCTCGTAAGTATTAATTGTAGGAGGTTAGATTTATAATTAAATTTATTTATTATTGTTAAAATTTATGTGCATATGTCTGTACTTATATGCTTATGTATACACACATACACATCTATTTGTGTGCGTATATAGGTGTAGGCATGCACACATGTACACTTAATTATGTACTTTATTATTAATAAACTAGTGCTTAAATAGTGAAGTTATTTAGTTTTTTAAATAATGACAAAAGGAAAACTTTTCTTTTCTAATGTGTTTTGTTCTCTGATGGGCTTTATCAAGGTAATTTAGAGGATGGAATGTGTTGGTAAAGAAAAGTTTTCATTTTGGCTTTATTCATACTGTATTTTTCTCATATAGTTTATTTATTAGGTTGGTGCAAAAATAATGTCGTTTTTTGACGTTCGACTTCAGTTAAAAAGCGACATTATTTTTGCACCAACCTAATATATCTGAATTTTTACATACGCAGGTTGAATATCTTTATCTGAAAACCTCCAAAATCTGAAAGTTTTTCAGGTGCTAACATGACTTGCTGCAAATGGAAATTTTCAGAAAGCAACATGGCTACCTGTAGCATGATTACAAATATTAGGTTGGTGCAAAAATAATGTCGTTTTTTGACTGAAGTTGAACGTCAAAAAACGACATTATTTTTGCACCAACCTAATATATCTGAATTTTTGAGTTTTCATTACATTGAACTGTAATCAGAATCCATGTACCTTTTATGTATTGTCAGATTTTAATCAAAACACATCATCTGATAGCTTACTGAATTTTCCTTCTCACACTCACTAAGATGTCATTGGTGATGTAACCTCTCCCTACAGTTTCTCACACCTGATGTAAAAGTAGTTTTTGGTGTTACATTTATATATTTTTTGTAAGTAGTGATCATATTTTTTTTGTACAGATAAAGAAAGTACAAAACATTATTTTTACGTGAAATTTTAATCTCACCATTTAAAAATCTGAGCATTACATGACTAGCTTCATTACCTGTATTTTGTATGTACACAAAATTTATTAAATTTTATATAAAACTACCTTCAGGGTATATGTATAAGCTGTGTTATGAAATGTAAAGGGATATCATGTTTATGCTTGAGTTCCATTCCTAAGCGGCACAGTTTTATAGGTGGTCTATACAAATTAAATAGCCTGTTTTTTTAAATCTGAAAACCAAAGTAATTCCTATTTCAAGAATTTTGGTTAAAGGATTCTCAACCTATATATATATATATAATTAAGTAATGAAAATCTTGGTAATTCATATGGATAATCCCAAGGAGAATGAAATCCTGAGAGCTCAATGTTAATTCAGAGCTAATAATTTAAAGGAAAACTGACCACTTTGAAAGTGATGGCTGAAGATCCAGGGAAAGTTAAAAGTTTCTGGTGAAATAAACTATTACAATGGAACCTTAAAGTGGTCTGTTTTTCTTTAAAATATATATATATATATATATATATATAAGGAAGTTGAAAAAGTTTTCTTGTGACACATTTCATCCTATATTATTTCATCACACTAAATTTATGTTGGAAATTTTTAAATTTAAGATATTTTTCTTTTTTGAAATTGGCTAGATTGAAAAAAAAATTTAATTTAAAATTCCCAGCACCTCTTGTTCATGTGTAATCACACCACTAGGTTGAAATTTATTAAACCTTTCTCTTAAAACAATTTTTCAGGAAAATAGGCTTTTCAAATCTAGTAGCGCTTTCCAGCATTGATGGAGGTTTCTTTCCTAACCTTTTATTTGAAGTAGCGTGGAATATCAAAATCTTGGTTATGTTGTTGTTTCCTCTTTGAGTTACATGTGCCAATCATTTTAGTTGTTGCTGTAGTTGAAATTACTCAAGTGATGTGGTTTCTATTATCTGGTACAGTTATTTGTTTATGATTCTATAGCACCAGTTCACAAAGTTCAGAGAAGGATGGTCTTCACCAAAACTTACAGCCTTCACTTGCTAAAAAAAACCTATTTTTAACCAGTGATCTGAGAAAGTAGTTGTATATAGCTGACAGATATTTCTCAATGGGCTTGGTGCCATGCATTACATCCATATAAAAGTCTCAATTGGACAAGGCTATTTAAGAACAAATTTTCTGGTTTTGCTTTTGTAGCAGTTTGTAGTGCTGGTCAAAACTACCTCTAATGCAACCTATTCTATGTTAAATTTCCTTATATTCTGTACTAAATTATTTATAACTGATCCATATGCTGAGGTAATTTGAAGTATTTGATACTTACTAATTCCACATCCTAATGAATTTTTATGATGGATTCAGATTAGGTGCCATCACTGCTTTCATTTCAGTTCCAGATCATTGTTTCTTTTTTGGCATGTTTTATCTTGAGTTGTATTTCTTGGAACACTTGGTAGAGCATAGGTAAGTAGAAATGCAACAAAAATAAGTATGTTTGTCTCATTGTACAATAAAATACCAGAGATATTTCTTCTCAATAAAAAGTAGATGATTATTTCATGATAATGTCTTTTTAAAATAATAATGAAAGCAGAATGCTTTTCATTACTCAGAATATACAAATAAGCATACACAAATGCTTCATATATTAAAAGCAAATATTCAAAATTATCTTCTTTTTTGTTATTTTTCAATATGAATTGAATTATCAGTTACCATTTCCATTGGATTATTTTCTAGAAAACATTTACAGTTTCATTATTTTAATAACTTTTCCAGCATTTTTTTTTTGTGTTTTTGGCAACTGCTCACATTGGTATCATCATTGTCTCTCCCTTTTCCTTTCTCTCCCCAAATGACAGTGGCAGAGATGGCTGTGAATCAAAGACAGTATGACAAGGCCATTTGCGTGAATTTGATTTTGGGGAACAACTCTGTGTTCAGAAGTGCCTCCCTCACAGCTCAAAGGGAATTGGGACAGGTGAGATTTAGCCAACCTGGTTGCATTGGGTTGTCACATAACAGAATCCACATCACTTGATGACTACTAACAGCAGAAACAGCTAAAATGGATAGCACATATAACTCAAAGAGAAAATAATGATATAATCAAGATGTTAACATTCCACACCACTTTAAATAGAAGGTTTGGAAGGAAACCCCCCATCAATACTGGAAAGAGCAATGACAGCTACTGGACGTGAGCCTCCATTTCTAAATATTGAAGAGTTCAATAGTTTGCTTATTAATATAAAAGTTAATAAGGTTTAAATTAATTTGGCATAAGGCCATGGTAGTATGACATCCAATAATGGTAATATTAGTCATTTTCCTATAATTGGCATTCATTGACTGATTTCGGCTTAAATTTATAAAATTTTTCTCTTAAAAGAATTTTTCAGGAAATTAAGCTTCTCAAGTCCAGTAGCTGTTATCACTCTTTCCAGTAAGGATGGGGTTTTCCTTCCTAACCTTTTGTTTGAAGTAGTATGGAACATTAACATCTTGATTATGCCATTATTTTATTTGTGCTATCCATTTTAATTGTTGCTGCTGTTGAAAGTCTTCTAGTGATGTAGTTTCTGTTATTTGGTACAGTTCTTTATAATTCTGTAGTACCAGTCCACAAGATTTGAAGGAGGATAGTAAGGAATGAAGTTAATAATTATAATAGTTCTTTCAATACAAAGTTTTTTCTATTTGAATTTCTGGGATGAGGATTTTGCCTTATTTACATTTGGATTATTGTCCTCATCTGTTGTGTCCTCCAGTCTTCGTCAGGTGTATATTCGATCTGGGTAACCAACATGGAATTTCAAACTGAATTTTATTAATTAGATTGTGATTTGATTTAAAATTCTAACCATAAGTATGAAAAAATAACATTCAGACACACAGACACATACAAACTTTTCTTGACAGAACGTCTATTATAACAGTGAGGAATACTTAATAATAACAGTGATAAAAACATAAACAAAAAGTTTAAATTTCTCAGCATCCCCATCTCTTCCATGCACATGTATAGTTACATCGATGTAAACATCACTTTAGTCCAGTGAAGTCCTAAAAGACGAAACACATTACATGAAAAGATTTTTCCACTTTGTCACTGATTTTCCTGACCTTCTTCTAGCATATAAAAATTTATATATCTTGTCCCCATATATATATATATATATATATATATATATATATATAGGGGAAACTGTGACAAGGTGAAAAGATCTAATATCACAGTGTGGAATACCTACTTACAAAAGTGATGGAAAGGAAAAGAAAAAGACTCTAGATGAATTCAGCTGATAAAAAAATTCTAAAATTCACAGCAACCCTCTGCCATGCACATGTGTAGACCTAAGATAACAAATTTAGTCCGATGAAGTCCTGAAGGATGAAACGTGTCACAAGTAAACTTTTTACACTTTGTCATACAATTTCCCCAATACTGTTCTTGATATATAAAAATATATATCATTATTTTATATATATATATATATATATATATATATATATATATATATCAATATATTTTAACTGAGAGATAATGCCAGAATTTTATCTTTCTTGATTTACATGTCAGATTTTACTTGTATAATTTCTTTATCTTTCCATAAGGATTCATTTATTCACTTTAAGGCTTTTTTTTGTAGGTTTATGCATTTTAGATTTGAGGAGACTGCATATATTTCACTTGTGTTTTTGGAACTTGTCTCATAAATTCTGGATACGATAATTTGAATTTTGAAAATTATGACTGCCTTCTTTTTGTGTGTGTGTGTGTGTGTGTTGTAAGAGATGATATGATTTTTCAATTCTTTTTATTAAACTTCATCTAATGGCAAAAAGATAAATTAGTCCATCATCTTTTTACTTGATGGTTGAGTGTCCTTATTAACTGTAACTAGTACATGATAATAATATTGTGAAAAATGGTAAAAATAAAGAGAAAGTTTATTTTTCATGCCCACAATAAAATGTTGTATGAAAAGTATCATTTTTCCCTTGACACCACTATTATTTTACACCGCCTTCACTTACTCAGCAATGTTTATTGTTTTGAAAAGTAATCATTAGAAATTTAATAAAACCCAAACATATGAAAAGAGATTTCTTTGTTCTTTGGAAATTTAGAACAAAAATATTAAACACTATTTATTTATTAGTGTGGGGTGAGTAGCCACGGTCAAATGCAAAACAAATAAAAGAACCATCCAACAAAGCAAATTGACAGTAATAAGGGAATGCAACAGTAATATGGCAAAAAGTTCAGATTAAAAATTGGAGTTGACACACAAAAGCATGTTCAGACAAATGGACATAACGTTCTGATTTCAAGACGAGACAGATCAGGACTGAATCAGATGAAACCATGGGCCTGCCTATTTTATTGGCTAGAAAAAAATCCCATCATGCATTTGTGTGCTTCTGCCTATCAAAAGGGGAGGGGAAAGAGTTTTGCAGTCATTCCCCCAGAGATTGAAACCAACAATTAGATTGTCTATTTACAAGAACAATTTTATATTTACAAGATTCTAAAAATATGAACCCTAAAAACAAAAATATTAAAGACTATTTATTTATTAGATTGTCTATTCCCAAGCTGGAGGCATGGTGGAGTAACTAAATAGCAGCTCGGATTTAGGAATCGGAGAGTTCAAATTCCAGTTGAATCCCTTACATTCACTTATGTGCTAATACCCTTGGGAATGGTGTGAATCCTTTTCTCCCCCAGCAGGACAGACTGGGTTTTATAGCCTTGGATGGCAACTGGTCTACCATAGAAAGAAATGGCAACCTACTGCAGGAAAAAAATCTCCCTCTTTAGTCATATATGAAAAAGATACATGATCGCCTAAGTGTGTATCACACATGGCACATAACTGACTGACTGACTATTTACAAGAATAATTTTATATTTACAACATTCTAAAAATGCAAACCCTTAAAACAAAAATATTAAACACTGTTATATTATCTATTTAGAAGAAGAATTTTATATCTACAACATTGAATTGGAATCAAATATAGATCAGAAGCCAACAGAATGATATTAAAGCTTAGATTTATTAAAGTTCCATCAGATGAAGCTCTAATAAAGCTGAAACATAGATTTATAAACATTTCCTATTTGTTCCTTATCCTATCATTTCCAACATTCTAAAAATGCAAAAAAATACAGTGCAATATTTATCATTTACCAATTTATGCAGAAATAAATATAAAAACAAATTTTTTATTCATAAATTTCTCAAAATTAGCTAAATCATAAAAATATGAAAACCAACAATAAACAAATCTTTATTATTTACCATTTTATAAAGTTTGAATTGATTGGCAATTTGATGATGTTTCGCCAACCAGTTCAAAGAACACATTTACATTGGAAATTTTGTAGGTTTTTATAAATTTTTGAATCAAAAGATTTCTCTTCAAGTGTATTTCTTTATAAAATGATAAACAATAAATCTTAATAAAATGGTAAATAATAAATGTTGCATTGTACCTGGTTCAAATATTTTTATAACCTTGTAAATATACATTGGTAAGGGAGTCTCAGTAGTCTAAAGTGTGATATGGCTCTCAGTGTTAGCTGTTTAATCTGACGTAAAATAAAATTAAATAAGAGACACACTGTCTTTGTGTTTCTTCTTATCCTCTTCCTCCTCTTTTTTTTGTTTTACTATCTGGACAGAGATGTGTTTTGACAAAGAGATGGCAGGAAAGGAATTTGGGGTTGCTTGACAACAAGCAGAATGATCTAAGATATTGAGTAATAATCAGTCACCTCCACTCATGTGACATACATCACCAAATGGGATGTTGGTATTGTAAATTTAGTTTCCTGATGGTTCCCAACAACAACTCATGAAAAAAAAGATAGATTCTCATCGTGTGATTGTGAGGAATAAGAAATACACCTACAAACCTATTCCATTATTGTTTTGTAAGGAATAAGAAAATTTCATCCCGGAGATCTTGGATATATTTAACTATTTAATGGGTAAAGGATAAAGGAAGATCATATCCAAAGAAATACAAAAAAATCATCATACTCATACGCATCATCTCAGATGCAATCTAAGTAACCAAGGGGAAACAGAACACAGGTATTATTCCAGAATCCTATATTTTACATTGCGGAAGAAAGAACAACCAACTTTTGTGAAAATTCTACACTAGCATGTCTGTCTGTCACTCCGAACATTCAAACTCCAAATTCATGAGACACAAATGTTTGAACTGACAGCCAATATCACTTAAGTGTTCTTTTATGAACTGTACATCTGTCACTCCATATTTTTTTATATTTTGTCATATAAAATTTATTTACAAACATTAATCTTGTGTTTGTTGTTGGTCAGTACCTTTTCATCTGTTCCTATCTGAGTGAACCCACCTTTTTCTTTTTTTTGAACCTGGGGTTCATATCTTTATATGATGTGAATTTGTAACAAAAGTAATACTGATGTCAACAGAAAAATGTTTTCACACACTCTTTCTTGTGGGTATGAAGGTTTTAACATTGCCAAGATATCATTGTATACACTATGAAAAGCTGAAAATTCTAGTATAACTAGCAGCAATAATAATATTAATAGTGTAATGATCTAGCAGCAATAATAATATTAATAGTGTAATGATCTAATTTCTATTTATCATTATGTTTACTTTATAGTAAATCTTGCTATGAGGTGCCATTTTTACTGTTTTATGACAGTAAAAATGGCAACTCAGAAAGATATTTGTCAGGACAATATAGTTAAAATGCTATAATTTGAAGAATAACAATTTAAAACCTGATTGTAACTTAATAATACTTAAGGTGTTGAAAATATCTTAGTCTGGCCCACTTTAAAAACTCAGCATTCTGATGTTTCATTATTAAAATACCAATTTCGGAAATTGGGTTGTGACAGGAATTTTCCATCCTCCAATAGCGTGAACTGCATTCATATTCTCCTTGATAATAATGATCCAATTTCTGTTTGTGGATGCATCTGCTTGTTACTATAACATAGCAAAAAAGGCACATCATAGTGAGATTTTTGTTGAGCAATACCATCAAAAATGCTCTTACTTGAAGAATGAAACAATTTCTTGTTCTGTTTGCATAATAATGTGGGGCTTGCCTTTATACTCACCCTGATGATAATGATCCAATTTTTTTTGTTTTTCTTTACCAAAGTTGAAAAGGATATCATATTAACTTTGAAAAAAAGAAATGAAATTGTTTATAACTTTTATTGAAGTTGTTTCTTTATTAGCCATGATTTTCATGAGGAGAGTATGCTTTTCTTTTCTTTGAAGGATTTTTTTCTGATGATGTTTTAGTTCTTGGAAATTATATATTCTCTACCTCACCAAAGCTTGAATTTTTTGTAGTAAAATATTATTAGCTCAATTGGAGATGTTCATTTTTTTTAACTCCAAACTCAGCAATATCAAAACTTCCTCTCTGGACTGACAAAATAATGTTAAATGGTTGTGACAATTTCTCGGTTTGTCTCCATTGACTGTAAATATATCATGTTCAAAGACTGAAACATCATTTAGAAAAAGTCAATGAAGAAAAAAAAAGCATATTCTTCTCAAGATGATAACAGCAGATAAAAAGAGATTTGAATGTCTCTGGTAAACACTTAAAAAATTCACAGGTAACTTTAGATACATAAGAAACAGCATTGTCAGGTATAAATACACAGCTCACTTTGAAATTAATATCCATTTCATATGGCCTAAAATTCCCCTGTAATTGGTCAAATTTCAAATTTTTCTTGGAGGCTTGCAGCACCTGAAGCCTCACTTGTATGGGTTCATTGAGCTTGCCAGAATCTATTCATAGTCTACATTTTGGCAGTTGGATCCTCAAATCTATTGTTACCCTATATTTATTCAAGCTTCAGGGACCCAAAAATATAAGTTCAACCCAAGCAAAGCAGGAATGTCACTAGTGCACAGGGGGTTAGCAGGGGCTTACAGGGAGTGAAGGTGAAAGAGAAAACTGAGAATAGGGAGGAATGTGGGAAAGACAAAAGATGAATGGAATTCAAGTAGATGGAAGATAGTGATTGATGTTGCATTTAAATTTTGTAGTGAAAGAGATAATCACCTACCCTGAAAAAGAGTTGGTGTTTTGTGTGTGATCTGCCAAAGAAAAATTCATGAAAGTAGTTAGCAAAAATCTATGCTAATATTCTTTCCTCCCCTGAATGGCATGGCCAATCAGAAAAATCTTTCAGTGAATAAAAGCCATTGTTTTTTCGCTTACGGCAGAAGGATTGTTTCTGAGCTTGGTGGACGAACACGTTTTTTGCTGGTGAGAAGTGAAAGTTGGATTTGTGACCCCATTTTGTCATTTCTACATTGCCTGTTAGATTGTTATGATGGACTATCGTTTGAACTGTGATTTGTCTACAAGTGTTGTAGTCGAGAGACAGAAGAAACCTATTGCAGGTGTTTATTGCTACTACAAGTTTACAATTTTTTTCTTTTCTTTACTACAACAATTTTTGAAGATTATAGTTATCAGGAAAGCAAGTAAATGGAAGGGAGTTCCACAGGTGGAAAGTATGAGAAAAGAAACAGTTGGAATAGAAGTGGCAGTTGTATTTAGATATTTCTACAGTAAATGGGGACCTAGATGCCAACCTAGTAGCATGCTTAAATTCATGTATTTGGGGCACCAGAGAAAAAAAGCTTGTCAGAGAGTGCCATAAATATACTGTCTTGTTAAATACCACACTATTAGAAAATGTTTACTACAAAAGAGGTAATCAAGGTGACTTGACATGGTCAATGGTTAACAAACGCCTCTGGTTGACCATTTCTACTGAGTAGTGAGTTCACTCCTCACTGGGTGCTATATATGACCTTTTACCAAATTAAGCTAAGCTTAATAAACTACAGCATTCCTTAGTTTTACCAATTCTGATCTTGGTTCTGATTCTGATTCAGTGACTGCATGCACACAATGCCACTTCCATGAAATCGAATCACTTTCATTTCCTCTGCAGTTGAAATGTAAGAAGAAAGTTCCACTTAGACAGCTTTTTCCCAAGAACTGCTAATTTGTGGAACAGACTGCCATGTGGATGCTTCCCTTGGCACTTCAATTTTGACCTTTTTAAGTCAAGGGTCAATTGTTATCTATTCTCCTTATCCTCATAATCTTCACTTCCTACCACCTTCACTTCTGGTTATATCACACATCTCATGGGCATCTAAAAGTGATGTAATGGTTAGCAAGCATGTCTTGCTAGAATAATTATGACTGAGTAGTGAGTTTGATGTACACTGGGTGCCCCATACTTTTGGCCTTGTGCCACATCTAAACTATGCTTAGAAAATCACCATATCACACATCTCATTGATCATTACCATATTGACTGTAACCATCTACCTTGAGTGGCTCTCAAGCATTGTAGTGAGGGAAATGTAGTATTAAAAAAATTACTTTTGGTTTTGAGGTGGAAATTAATCAAAGTCCAGTTTTCTTAGACTACACCATTCCCTTTTTGATTTAAAGGGGAAGAATCAGGGTTAATGTTTTTTTCTTTCTTTCACAATCCTAAATAGGAAACAAGGAAACACAATCCTAAACAGGAAACAAGAAATAAACCTCTACTGTTATTCAAAAGACTGTGGAGAAGTGTAAACCAGACAACCGACAACTCTATCTACTCATTTTTCTGAGAAAAAAAAATCAGACTTTAGGCAGCGAAGTTAGACATATAAAGTTGAAATAGGATTTGGAAGGAATGGGAAACACAATCCTATTCAGGAAACAAGGAATAAACCTCTACTCTAGTTCAAAAGACTGAAAAGGCGTGTGAACTGAATGATAGGTGAATCAACTTACTCCTTTCAAGGAAAAATAAATAAATAGTAAATAAAATTTCAGAGTTTAGGTGGAGTCATTAGAATTATAGAGTTGAAGTAGATTTTAAACGTCCTACGAGGCTGGCATCCCGTTCTCACCCCTTCACCGTTGAAACTGTTAGATGTAGACGTCTCTTCTACTCTAATAGCTTCATGTCTCGCACATCTCGCCTGTGGAACTCCCTTCCTTATTCCTGTTTCCCTGACAAATACAATCTCCAACTATTTAAGTGTAACATCAATCGACATCTCCAGTTGCCTTGATCTATCCACTTCCCTTCTCCACATCCTTTTACCTTTCATTCCTATCTGCTCTCGCTCCTAATCTTCTGTAACCCCCTTGCCTTGATCGATCCACTATCTTTCTCCACATCCTCTCCTTTACCACTCCTATCTGCTCTTCCTCCAAACCTTCTGTAACCCCTCACATGCTAGTGGTCTCTAGCCTTGCTTGGGGTGATAAGCTTAAAAAAAAAAAGAAGATTTTTAAAGATGCCCAAAGCATGCAAAAATAAGAAATATCAGGAGAACTGGACAATTTCTGACACTGACAAATGAATATGTGCAGTGCTCCATGCTGCAAACTTGTGTCAAACATACTAACATGGGAGTGGGTAGATAAAATAAAATCAATTGGATAACCAAATAAAACGCTTTTCTAAAAAATAACTTTAAGTGATTATTTTTTTTTTTTTTTTAAATAAATGTTATCCAATGCATGCAGTTTCCATTTATTTATGAATGTGTGTTTCTTTTTTTCTTTTTCTTTTTTGTCTTTGACTTCATTCCTGCAATTGGGATTCAGTGCTGTTTAGGTTCAGTGAGTGTTATGGTTTGCAATGTCTGCTTCCAAAATGACAGCTATCCTGATTGAATTATGCAAAGATGAGGCGGAAAAATACACCGCACAGGCGACATCCAACTGGCTAAACACTTCTCTTTTTATCTTCAAAGGAATCTGGTTTATTCTTGTTTTTATTATGATAGTTGCTGCAGACTTATTTGTTGTTGATGTTGTTATTTCAAATCCAATCTTTTCTGCTATTATCATTAATTTTAATACTCTACACAAGACATCATGGCTACGTTCTTTCCCTAGTCAATATTTTTTTTAAAAACTCTGAACTGTCATTATCTGAGTTTTGGGAAGAGAATCCTGTCACTCTGATTCATACAGCTCTTGTCTCTCTTTTTTATTGTCTGCAATAATTAATGTCTTATGATTAGCAATTATTATCTATCATTATTAAAGATATTATTCTAAATATTTTATGATGATCTTTATTATTACTATTTTTATCATTGTTTCAAATAGAATACATGAATCTGTTATTTTATATATTGATGATGTCTTTCATACTATCATATCTTACCACTATTAATAATTCTAATCCAAATATTATTCAAGCATTATTGCTATGGTGAAGTGATTATATTTAATCAATTTCTAAGTCTACTGCTGATAAGGTTGATTCACTCTGTTGTGCTAGACAATTTTTCTCATCAGAATCCATCTTGCACATTTATAAATCTACCATTCATCCATGCATTGAATATTGCTGCCATATCTGTTCTAGGGATTCTGTTCTATATTATGAGACTCTTGATAAATGGTCTGCAATATAACTGATCCTGACTTGGCATTTTGACTTCAGTTACTTTTCCACTACCATAGTTTGTTTTCCCTCTGTCTTTTCTATAACAATTTTCATTACAGTTCTAATTAGCTTACCACCTTGGTACCTTGACCACCTGAATTTAAACATACTACTAGATTGGTTACTAGGTCTCATTGTTTTACTGCTGAAATAGATATAACTGTAAGTTTTATTCTAATAGTTTCTTTTATCACACCTCTCACCTCTGGAAGTATTTTCTGGTTACTTGCTTCCTTGCCACCTACAATCTTCAAACATTTAAATGCAATGTCCATCACCCTCTTCTGTCTTCCTGAAACCCGTTTTTATTGTTCTTTCTACTCCTTAAAGTCTTCTCATTCTCTTCCACTCTGAGTAACATTATTAATATTTATCCAATCTCTGTTACAGAATATTATCATAAGCTTTCCTCATCTATATACTGTGTCCCTTCAGTACGTTGACGATTACATTTCTCCACAACTTCCTATCTTTTGTAGCACTGAGTAAGGTTTGTATTTTCACCATTCCTCTCACTCTGTTTTGCCATCCATTTGCACAAACCAGTAAGGTAGGTTACTCACTACCTTCCTTCTCCCTTCATTATGCCGTGTGAGTATCAAATTCTCCAAGGCTTTCTTTCTCATTATGTGCCTTGGAAATTTCAACTGTCTCTTTCCGATTCAATCTTATATTTTTCCATTTTCTTTTAAACTTCCTTGTCACTCACAGGTTCAGTCCATGGTATTTTCAGCATTGTATACAGCTAACAGTTTAAATGTTTCTGAACAGGTTTGGTGCCATGCATGGTATCCATATAAAAGTATCAATCTGACAAAGGTATGTAAGAACATAGTTTTCTGGTTCATGCTTTGGTTTTGTAGTAATTTGTGGTGTTGGGCAAAACAACGTTTGGCACAACCTATTCTATGTTCAATTTCTTTTTCTCCTATACTTAATATACTATACCGAGGTATCTCAATGGTTAAAAAAAGGCTTTGAACAAGTAAAACCTGATGGTCTTGGCAAACATCATCGTTCTTTGAACATTGCAGACTGGCACTACAGAATCACAAATGAAGAACTGTGCCAAATGTACCAGAAACCACATCACTTGAGGACTATCAACAGCAGCAACAACTAAAATGGACAGTACTTGTAACTCAAAGAGAAAATAATGACATAATCAAGATGTTGGCATTCTACACCACTTCAAATGGAAGGTTAGGAAGGAAACCTCCTTCAATACTGAAAAGAGCAATAATAGCTACTGAAGTTGAGAAACCTGTTTTCCTAAAAAAAAAAGTGTTTTAAGAGAAAGATTTTGTAAATTTCAACTGAAAACAGTACTGGATGCTTGGTGAATGAGTGTCAAATATTTCTTTGAGGGGGAAATGGCTAATATTATCATGACCATTCTGTAGAACTACTTTTCTGTTGTCTTGAGTCTTTCCTTCCTCCATGAGAAAAAGCAATAATTTAAAATTTTTCTTTTTTATTTATGATTGTATTTGGGAACCTTTCATTCTTTGGTTAAGTTTTTATTTATTTACACTTATCATCATTGTTATTCTAGTAGTAGTAATACAATTCAGTATGTTCTTTTCATTTTTACCCCTAGATCTGATGTCTTCTTGATGCATCTTGATAGAATAGCAAGATTCTGACTTCTCACCTATTCACTTTCTTCAGTAAGGCATTCTTTGTATATTTTAAACTAAACTGGAATTATCATCTTTTAAAATTTGTGTAAGACTAAATTTTGTCTGTGTCCCTAACTTATATGAGTAGAACAAAAGCCACATTGTACTAAATGATTACTACCCTTTTATATTACACCGCATTGAAGTGCCTCAGCCTTAACAAATGGCATTTACAACATTAGCAGTAATATTTAAATTGCATAAAAATTTTTTAAATTTTATTCTAATAAATATTTCTTTTGTGTTATTTATTTTCAAGTCAAATTTTAAAAAATGCAATATATAAGCAATGTTTCTATTGATAAAGTTTTATTTTTAAATTTAATGTGTATTGAAAGAATTTTACAGGGTGCAATGGATAAACTGTCAGACAAATTACACAAAAATCAAAATAACACTGACATCTGATTTTAACAGATATATTTACTAAAAATACACAAAAATATCTTGAAATAGTAAAGAGTAAATTTATTCAGTGAAATTGCCATTAACTTCAACCATGGCCTCCAGATGACTTTGGAATCTCCTGCATGAATGCCAAGCAGTACAGCATGCTGTTTCCAAATTTCTCCTCAAGCGAATTGTGTCATGGTGCAATTTTTCTCACAGTTGATGCCCAATTAAAACTTACTATACTGTGCAGTCAACAAAATCAAAAACAAACAACATGTATACACAACACAAAAAATATGAAATGGTGACAATTTACCCATTGCACCCTCTATATCTGCTTTGTTAAAATTCAGTTGTCAGAATACCTGCAACCTTCATAATAAGCATTGTTGTCATCTGCTATTTCTCATTACTACAAATTAGTCAAATGGAACCTCAAAAAATCTTATGGGATAATCTAAGTCATCTCTTTAATTAGAATTTCTTAAAACTGTACTGAATTATTTAAACAAGTGAAAAATAGTAAGTTCGCTAAATTCATTTTTATTATTGTTATTATTGATATAAACATTAGAAAATTATTCAAATTTCTCTCTTATGGTCACCTCTTTGTAGCTATGTCCAGGGTAAGAACATGCAAGTGGACTTAGCATAATGATAACATTAATTTTAGAAAATAGATGATTCTTGTTTATGACAACCTTTCACTATTTGTAGAACAGGTATTCAGCTAGTTATTAATAATAGCATTATTATTATCGAGAGTAATTGTTGTAGATTCTCAGCTGTATGCAACTGCTTTCTCAGATCAATTGTTAAAAATGATTTTGAGTGAATGAATCCTGTGGATCTTACACAAAGACCATATTTCTTTGAACCTTGTGGACTGGGGCTACAGAATCACAAACAAATAAGGATTCCATTATAGTTAGTTCACATACTTTAATAATTTACTAAATATTTATAAATTTATGAATAAAAAATGGTTTTCATATTTATTCTTTATAAATTGGTAAATGATAAATATTGCATTGCATTAGTTTTAATTGTATTAGTTTTTAGAATGTTGTAAATAAACAATCTAATAAATAAGTAGGTGTTTAATATTTTTGTTGTAAATTCTTAAGAGCAAAAAATATGCATAATTCACTTTCATAACTTTAGGTTATATTACAATTCTAATTATTGTTTTTAAGATAGTTAAAATAAAAATGGTGTCATGGTAAAAAACCTCCTTTTGACTCTCCTTTTTTTGTGGGCATAAGTGTTCATGGTTGTCCATTTTTCATTATAACTATTATTCTCCTCATCTTAATTTTGTTACATGACAGATCTAATTGATTCTTCAGCTTGTGTGCCAATCATATTTTAGCAAGACAAGTACAGGGTGGAATTGCAAGCCCCATTCATTACTCATTTTTCCCCTCTTATAAATGGGATGGGATGACACTCCTAGTTTTGAAATTAGAGCCATCCTTCTTTCAGACTGTTTGATTAGTTTGCCTGATATTTTACCCATAGTTGGGGGTAGAAGAAATAAAGTTATGTTTTTCTGAATTTATTTTTTAATCATTTCACTTCAAACAAGGCGATAATACCTCTAAGACACAACGGATTACTGGGAATGAAAAAAAAATGAGAAAACTTAAGAGTTTTGAACTTGAATGGAAAGCAAGAAGCCAGAAGAGAGTTCCACAAGTGAGATGCATGATAGAAGAAACTGAGATAACATAAAATTTATGGCTACATCTTAGCCATTTTAAATATAAAATGATGAGACCTTGCTGACAAAGTTGTACTGTACTAAAATTCCTAAAGGCTAAAGCTTGCTCTCTGTACACCCTTAGATCATCCTCATTTTGTAACCCTCTAACTTGTGTGGCTCTTGGAACTTGCAGTGAATGAACAGAAGAAAAAAAAATAATGTGTATCTGTTGTCTCTAATCTGTTCACTTTTGTGTTGCTTCCACTGAACCCATATTTCCCAAGCCAGGGATTGAACTCACAACTGTGCTAAGCCATGTATCTCTTAAAATGAGAAAGAAAAACTAGAAAAGCATATAACTTCATCTTATTGTTGTTCTGCATTTAGTGTTATCTTTTATAAATCCTCTTGTAAATAATATAATTATCATAATAATATAATTCTAAAGCTGTTACAGAAAGTACAATATTGAAATCCAAAAGGTGCACTAAAATAGCAAAAGACGCCTTCCAAAAGCTAAGCAAAGTATTAAGAAAGGGGTAAATTTCATTAGAAACGAGAAAAAGTGTACTGAACTGTTACATAATATTAGTCCTCATATATGGCAGTGAATAATGGACAATCTACTCACAGATGAAGAGGCCTGAAGCAACTGAAATGTGGTTCTACAAAAGGATGCTGAGAATACCATGGACCAAACATGTAAAGCAATAACAAAGTTTTAGAGGAAATGGAAGCAAAAAGGATACTTATACTTAACATCAGGAAGAGATAGTTGAAATTTCTGGGGCACATGATGAGGAAAGAGGACTTGGAAAATCTGATACTTACAGGACAGATTGAAGGCAAGAGGTGAAGAGGAAAACAATGCATAACCTTCCGAGAGAGCTTGAGTACATGAATGGCAGACCAGGGTTTTGGAGAGATAACAAAAAGACCGGAAATTGTGGAGAGCCATGATCAGCAATGTTCTCAAGGCATATGGCATATAGGAGAAGAAGTATAGCTGAAGATTGTTTTTCTAGTTATTTTCATCCAGCAGAATAGGTTAAAATCATCTTATCATTGTTACTGAAATCATCATTCAAGACATTCTCAAATCAATGATTAAAATTAATTTCAAGCAAATGAATCCTTCAGGTCTTAAAGAAGACATACCATCTACACAAGCTTGTTCTTCTTTTATGTATCATGTCAATTCAAAACACACATGATCATATCTCTCCACAACTTCCTATCAGTTGTAGCTCTAAGTAATGTTTGCCACCATACTATTGCTCATAGTCCCTCTTCTGCCAACAATCTCATTCTTCTGTGTGCTGTATCCATTCAGGATGTGCAATCATGGCCCCCACAACTTCCTGTCCTTTGTAAGCCCATTACTGTACCTCTTAGCAAGGTTTATCCTTTTACTCCCCCCGCCCCAGTTCCTGTTCTGCCATCCATTTACACAAGCTTCATTTTCTTTATGTACTGCAGTCCTTCAGGACATCGGGGATCATGCCTCACCACAACTTCTTGTCTTTGGTAGGTCTAAGCAATATTTATCCCCATGCTATCTCTCTCCAACCCCCTTCTGCCAACCATTTCTACATCTTTTTCTGTGTGCTGTATCCCTTCAGGATATGTGTGATCATGGCTCCCCACAATTTCCTATCCTTTGTAAGCCCAATTTTGTAATTCTTAGCAAGGTTTTTTTTTTTTTACTATCCCAGCCCCTTTTCTGCCATCTATTTACACAAGTTTGTTGTTCTTTTATGTGCTCTGCCCCTTCAGAATGTGGTTGATCATGCCTCTCCACAACTTCCTGTCATTTGTAGTTCTAAGCAATGTTTGTTCCCTCCCAATCTCTTTTCTATCCTCCATTTACATTAATCATAGTAGCAGTCCATAATTCATATAAAACAGAAAATTATGTTTTTATTTTATATTTTATGGACATAATTATTTCCTTTTTATTGTTATCCTTGGTGCAATGTTTCGGCTGGCTGATTCTCCAGCTTTCTAAAGAAATCATATATGTAATCTGAATGACAGCATTCAGGGAGTCACTGTTCTGCCTGAAGAATACCAGCTAAAGAATCAACTAACCGAAACATATGGCTCTTATGTGAGGCTGCACAAATATTCCACTGGGGTGAGAGAGAGGTATGTCGATAAGAGTGGTGGGTGTAAGCAATAAGAAAAGAGGAGAAAAAATAGAAATTGTTCAGAAGTAAATAATACCATTGTTATGGGAAGTTAACACCAGTTTTTTGCTTGACTGACAAAGTTAAGCAACATCAAGCCAGTTCTGTGGGTAACTATGCAAGAATTCCAGCTGCAGTGACAGAAGAAATAATAAAAAAGAAAACCAAAATACCTCCGATTTCAAGAGTAGATGAAAGCTTTGACAGACATCTGGAAATATTGTCTAAATTGGACATAAATAAATAATGCAGTCTTGTGGTTTTAGATAAAGAAAATGTCCTTTATATTGTGACAATTTCTTAGTGGTACACAACTTAAGTATAACATGAAGAAGTGGAGACATAATGAAAATTATAATCAAAATAGAAAAAGTTTGCATAAATCCTCTCTGACAGAATGTAAGTAAAGAACAAGCAGATCTCAGTTCTTTTTTTTTTTTTTTTTTTTTGAGTATTTTCAACAATTTTTAGACATATCTATTCTCAATTTCCATGTACCTTTTCCTTGTATATTTAAACAATTCCATAGTTGTACAAGAGAGTATTTATACCAACTTCTTCATTTTTTGGTAGTGATTTTCAACCTGTTTGTATTTCTTCATGTTATATTTTAGTTATGTACCACATTGTTCAAAATATGTGGAAAATTATCATCTGCCTATTCTTTCCATCGGAGTGTAATTCTACCAATGTTTTTTTGTAATCATTTCACCACAAGCAAGGCCATAAAGCCACTAAGATGCAATGTGTTACTGAGTGTAAAGAAAACTGAAAAAATGTTACTGAGGAGAAAGGACAATAAAAAGAACAGGATTCAAAGAAACAAGATAATTGATGTTGCATTTAAATTTTTAAAGATTGTAGTTGATAGGAAAGCAAGAAGCTGGTAGAGCGTATCACAAGCAAGAAGTATTTTTTTTAATAATAATAATTTCAACATGTCACCATTTCTTCATGCTATATTTTGTATTGAGCAATATCAGTTATTACATAATATAAAATCATATAGCTTAACATAATTAGTGACTATCTGTATTTACTAAACTTAAACATATATGGGCTAAAACATTCTTCCTCTATAAAGAAAATAAAATACCTCTTATAATTATATCTAGTAAGGTTTTAATCCATCTAGTTCATTTTATCTAATTAGATAAAAAAAATAATGTCTGCCCATGTTTTCTTTATGAGCCTCTTCCTCTTTATTCATACATAACAAATACATCAAGTATATTTTTTAAATTTTCTTATTGTAATATTTATAACTTTTAATGTCACCAGTCCAAGATTAATAGATATCTCTACTGCACTGTCGATGCCAGGTGGCAATGTCTTTGTTGAACATTAAGAAGAAAATGCAAGAAAAGATTTTTTTATATTTTATAAGTGCAATGCAGTTATGAAATGAAATACTGCCACCATTTTTTGACAGAATGGACAAATTGATTATTGCTGATTAATAATGTGCCTGACACATTCATTCTAAAGGGAAAATATGCAGATAATCAGAAAACATCTGAAGTGTCACCAATATAAAATCAACTAAAAATTCTTTGTGACTTTCCACACCCTTGCCAAAAATATATATTACAGCTGAACATTGTGGTTTGCCACCTGCCTTAAAGGTCACTAATTGTCTAACAGACATCTCACATCTTGCCAAGTATCTAAAGATAGGCACATTCACAGTTTTGTGAAGAATATCTGATAATCTTTTGCAGAGACCAATGAAGATTCAAGGAAACCAATTTTCTTTCAGGAATTCTAAAAGAGTATAATAGTGCCACATGAATCTTTTTGCTGATAATATCAGAAAAAATGTCCATTACTGTGTTTTGTTTTATTTTTTTTTTCTCAGCAGCTTTTTAGAATATAAAAAAGAATGGACAATACTTCTTTGTACACTATTTACATTGTTTGGACTGTTCTCATCTTTATTGCCATATTCATGACATTTCGGCCAGTGTACGCTTCAGTCTTCTTCAGATGATATTTGTTGGAATTTTGAACCAAACCCTTTATTTAGGTCATGGTAGTAAATTGTTTTAATTCCACATGCCGTGTCTTTGGATATCAGTTAATTCCCCTTGATAACTTTACTCTCCAAGTTTTTGTTCCCTCTGTTGTGGCCAGGTACTGAACTCACAACCCTTTGGGTTAAGTCCCTTTTGGATTAATCAACCAACACTTTTATCCACTGAGCCATGTGTACTTGGAATATCCAAAGGCATGACACGTGGAATTAGAACAATCTAACCCCATGGACTAAATAAAGGGTTTGGTTCAAAATTCCAACAAATATCCCCTGAAGAAGACCAGAACATACAACGGCCAAAACATCATGAATACGACAAAAGTCCAAACAATGTCAATATTGTAAATAGATATAACACTTCATCTCGGAAATATAGACACACTTCTTATTCAAAATTTTTCATAAGAATCTATAAAAGAACAATCTGATATACAATGCTGCCAATACAGGAGGAAGTTTTATCATCATCATCATCAGCCCCATGGCCAGGTGGAGGTCATTGTGCTGTTGTGAAGCTGAGCAGCTTTTACCACATACCTCAGTAGATATTCATTTATGTGTAATGTGTCTTGAGCAAAATAGATATGTCAGAGCCCATCCCTCTCCAGGTCAGATAATGAACTCTGATTTGAAAGCTTGCCTTGGTCATGGTACACATTGATGTCAGTTCCTTCAGGGGAACCCTCCACCCTGACTGTTGACTTCTGCCTAGAAATCCCTCTGCCCAGTGATATTGTGTCATCATCACCTTCCATGTATTGCCAGTACTCCGGTTCAGTGTGTCAGATTTAGCCTGCAGCTTATCAAATCTCACTCCAGTTACTGTCTCTCAACTGAACTCTTTAATGATTAAAATGTTGGAACGACTACACAACAGCCTGCATCATTCAGTACTAGAGGCAATGGACAAAGATTTTTTTCTTGCCACTGGACATCAAAGTAAATGGATTGTCATTAAATGTAACAGTTATTATTAGTAGTATTACAACTGTTTGAATGATAAATATTAGAAAGTCATAAATAATAAAAACAATATATATATATATATATATATATATATATAAATAAATAAATAATCGAAAGGAATTGTCAAATATTTACATGTCCAATTATTATTAAACTGTTTAAATGATAAATAATAGAAAGTCCTAAATATATATATATATATATATATATATATATATATATATATATATATATATATATATATATATAATAGAAAAGAATTGTCAAATATTTCTAAGAGTACTTAGTAGTAGTATTATTGTTGTTATAAAGTTAGAATAATCATTGTTCTTTTTTTCGGTTACTAGCTTTTGGAGTAAATGTAACGTCAAGAAATACAGGGTTAAATGGATAAATTGTCGGCTAAATTATGCAAAAATGAAAATAACACTGATATCTCATTTTAGCTGATACATTTACTAAAATTATACAATAATATCTCAAAATACTAGAGAGTAAATTTATTCAGTGAAATCATCATTGGCTTCAACCATGACCTTCAGATGACTTTGGAATCTCCTGCATCTCTTCTGGATGGTCTCCTTGTTGGTGAATGCTGCCATATTCCTTGCCTTCAGTTCATCTTTGATGTTACAAGTTTTTGTTGGTCTCTCACTCAATTGCAACCCACACAGTCTGGGGAATTACATAGTCAGATGTAAGGGATGATGTGGTTGGAGAAATTGTCTGAGAGCCATGACTGGGTTCTCTTGCTTGTGTGATATGGTGCAGAGTCCTGTTGCCAGACATAGGGTCTTCCAACAGTCACCCTCTTGACTCAGGGCAGCACTATCTCCTCAAAGCACTTGATATAGGCCTCTGTGCTGAGTCTGAGGCCATGTGGGAAGATGAATGATGGAATAATGTTGCCATCACTAGTGATCACTACAGACATCTTCGTAATCACTATTAGGCTCATCCAACTCTTTCTGAATCTTCTGCACTGTCCTGAGATTGACACCCAAGCACTGAAATGTTTGTACTGAAGGTTCTGGTGAAAATGCTAAGCAGAATGGCATGCTGTTTCTAAATTTCTGGCAGAGTCTATTGTTTGATGGTGCTCTTTTTCTCATGGACGGTGCCCAACTGATAGTACTACACTGTGCAGTCAACAAAATCAAAAACAATGTGCAGGCATGAAATTAAAAATATAAACAATTTATGGTAATAATTTACCTATCGCATCCTGTATAACATTGTTATTATTAAAGTGTCAAAACAATAAATAATAGAAAGTCATGAATAATAATAATATATATAATAGATAATAGAAAACAATTGTCACATATTTACAAGACCAACTATTATTATTATCATTATTATTATTGTTATTGGTATAAAGTTGGAATAATAATTAAGGGTGTTTTTTTATTGCTGGATGTTGGAGTAAATGAATCATCATGAAATATAACATTGTCAACATTATTAATATATTATCTAACTGATCAAATGATAAATAATAGAAAGTAATAAATAATCAAAATAATCAAAAAATATTTATATAGCCAATTACTACTATTATTATTATTATAACAATATTATTATTGTTTTTATTTGCACTATTTACATGCAGGCTATTTTCCTCATCTTTGTTGATGTTATCACAAAGTTTTGGCCATTGTACACTCTGGCCTTCTCAAGGTGTATATCAATCCAGCTAACCTACAGGAAATTCTAGACTAAACCCTTTATTTAATCTATGGGGAAAGACTGTTCTCATTCCACTGCCCATGTGTAGGGATATCTTATCTAGTTCTTATTTTTTTAGTACTGCACAGTTATTGCTTGCCCTGTTTCCACTGAGGTGAAGTACACACTACCTTGACTAAGGATTAAACTTGCAATTACTATGTTACCAAATTAATAATGCTTGAAATTAAGCAATGTCGAGCCTGGTCAGTACTTAGATGGGCGATTGCTTGGGAATCCCAGGTGTTTTAAGCTTGGATGTGTGGGTAGTGTAACATATAATGGTTCTGAATTGGAAGTTGGTGAGATGAGTAGCAATTCCAGTTGGGTTCATTATTTTCACTTATGCACAAATATCCTTGTGAAAGTTATAAATCCACCTCTTCTCTCCCAAGCTATGAGTTAATTAGTAGGACCTGTAACAGTAAATCATCATTAGCTCAAAAAAATTCTTACAATCTAAAATATTTTCTGGCTTGAAATCACCTGGAAAAGGTTGATAATCAATAAAAAAACAAATGGATCAATCAAAACAATGGTTAGGTTATTGTCCTGTAAGATATTATTATTATTATAGAATAATTCATAATAATAACCTTTATAGGTCTTAAAGGCTGAAAACCTAATTTCTATTCTTCTGAGTCATTGTACTGTAAACAAAAACATCTTTTCCACATTTTATTCCACTTTCTAATGAAAACAGTTTTATTTAATTTCTTTAAGGTTAGCAGAAAAGAGTATAATATATTGATATTTCAGCAAGTCATTTTATATGGCATCAAACTGGGTATGCGGGTATAAAATACCTCAGGGAGCTGAACGCCCCTGCCTTGCACAGTTCCAGGTCACCCTTGGGCAAGGTGTAGCACCTGTTAGCCTCCCTCTGATATTCCAGGGGGTTACAACATAAAAGTGTATATGACTGTAATAAATCATCACAAGAAAAAAAATTAAAAAAACCTTCAGAAACTATTCTTTCAGGAATGCTACAAATGTGACACCTTTTGTGTTTTTAATTTAATATGCAAAAGCGATATGCAAAATATCAAAAAAGGTTCTAGCAATATATAAATGACTGCTAATTTGCATAGCTAAGTCATAGAGACTATATAAGTGCCCAAGCAGAATGAGGAGGGGCAGAATACGATACGCGAGATTAACAACTGCCGCTGGACTGAGACAATATGGAGGAAATCACATTTCATAACAAAGGTAATTATCAATTGGCTCAAGTTCAGGTAAATATGGCACCTGGAGTAAAACAGACCAACCGAGTTCCAAAAAGTTTTCCTGTGTTGTTCATACCATATGTAGCATTGTGTTGTCATGAAGAGCAATACCATTTTTTTCTATTGACAAGTACAGGATACTTTTCAACCAAACTTTTATGGAAACATTGCAGCTGCTGTACATATAAACGTGTCTTTGTGTTTCATTTCATTTTAAGAACTCGAAATAAATAATATCCTGATGATCCTACCACATGCACAACATTATCTCACCTCAATGAAGCTCAGCTTTTTTAAGTAAGTATTACAGATCTATCCTTGTCACTTAACCTCCTTTTGCATTGAATATTATCATATGTTAGTGTACTTCAAATTTATGCTTAAATATCATGAATGATTAACGGTTAAGATGACACATTTTCTATCACAATTTATTCCCCCAAACAGAAATTACTTATGACTCAACCTTTTAACCGTTAGCACTCTGCATTATTAATATTACTTCCCACTTCATTATTTTTCAAGGGCTCTCAATTGCAGTATTCTTATTGTTAATTTCACTCAAAGTTGTTTTCTGTTGCCATAGCAGGATTTGACAACACAACTATAAAATTCAAAAACACTATTCTTCAGGGATCAGCCACCTTCAGTGGTAGGGTAAATTTTTTGTACAGCAATAGAAGTTACATCCAGAGTGATAATGGTGAAAAAGCATTGGACATTATGATCAGGTCAAGCTTAAGCCTGCGATTTATAACATGTAACCCAGTACAACCTGCCACATTGGTAGGTAGTTGGCATCTAAACCAGCTTCCCAAGTAGCTTTTCTGCTGGTGAGGAGGGTGACATGTCACCTCACAGGATGAAAAAATAAACCTTATCAAAGAGTGGATAAACTTATAGAAGCCAACATATATACATATATATATATATATATATATATATATATAAGGCTACCATAAGTGTCTGAGATGGGCATCAGGAAGAGTATCTGGCCTCGTAAAAATTTGTCCAAAATTTTTGTCAGGCAGGATCTGCCTTGCTTTGTGCAAGATTAATCCTGGTCCTTCCTTAACAAAAAACATGGCCATGTATGTATATATGAATTTACTGATTTTAAGGTTGTCGATATAATAAATTATAAACTTTCATGGCTTTAAGGTCAGCATACAGTACAAATAATTTCTATCATGCCAGGAGGCAACTTATGCAAGAATTCTTATAACTTCATACAATAGTTAAAATTTGCTTTTGTACATCTGTGTACATTAATTAGATCAGATAATAGAATCTTTAAAAAATATTTAAACTTTGCCAAAGAATCATAGAACTTCATTCTCACATTTTTTTTTTATTTATTCAGAATCATGAGCTTTCAAGAAATGAAAATAAAAGGTTCTCAAATATCCAGAACAAAACTCAAAATATGCCATTAATTTCCTTTTGGAAGGAGGACTAAAAACTGTATGCATTATTTTAGTAGCAATAATTGATCAAATTATAAATCCCCCAACTCCATCTACAGAATTTTCTGGTAACCCAGATTTGATTCTCTTCACTTAAAGACAATCAAAAAACAGCAGCTGAAATATTCCATTTCATAAAAAAAGGTGAGTATAAATATTAAATAACATTTTACAATATCTGAAAAATATAATTGTTACATCAATTCCATAAAATTTATGTAATTATAAATCTTGATTTTGTGATTAAAATGGAAACACAAATATTTTTTTAAATATCATGAAGATTTAGTCTATAATTTCTAAAAGATTTATTCCCCTCATAAAAACTGAAAATAACTATTACAAAAATTAAACTCTAATAGATGAAGATTTTAACTATACTCCAAAACATCTTAGTTATTTGTCTCATGAAGAATTTTGGAACCACTATATATATATATACACACACACACACACACACACACACACACACACACACACGTTTCATTAAAAATGACTGACAAGATATTGCAATTAAGCTTTTTATTTAATTTCTGTCCAGAAAAGAAAACATATACATGGACACAAGAAAATTAAATAAAATAGCTTAATTGCAGTACCTTGAATTGTCTTTAATGAAACTTCTATAAAAGAGGGAGATATATATATATATATATATATATATATATATATATATATATATATATATATATATATTCAATCACGTTTGGTGAAATATTTTAGACATATAATGTCTATTAATTTTAGTTTAAATCCTTTCAAATCCATAACTTAATTTCTTGGTAGCTTCTTGAAAGTATTAAAACTAAAATAAATAGACATAATATGTCTAAATTATTTCACCAAAAGAAGAGTGAAATGCTGCCTTAATAATATATATATATATATATATATATATATATATATATATATATATATATATATATATATATATATATATATATATAGTAGATGAAACTATATTTTTGTTACCTTTTACTAATCTATACACATTCTTCCCTGCAGCAATATGGTCTCAACTGGGAATGAATATTCAACTCAAGTATCTTTCTTCTCCACCTTTCATCTCATGAATTTTGGATATGTATCCATTAATGAAGGTTAGTGATTTTCATTTCAAAATATCATAAGTTGTTATATTGGAAATATACACACACACACACATATATTGTACTATTCAGCAACCCTCTACCTTGAGTGACTCTTGTGCCTTGTATAGGATGAACATCAGTAAAAACACAATCAAAAACTTGGTGAGATCATTGCCTAATGATAGAAAAAAGCATTATTTTACACCATAATATTTTCCCTTGTCAATGCACTTAATCCAATATATCTCCATTAATTACATAGTTTGAACATTATACAGTGAAATTTTCAGACCTAAATTTCACTAATAACATCTCAGGCTGTGAACTTACTGATCCAACCTTATACACACAAGCACACACATTAATATTTATACGTATGTAAGAAATTATTATATAAGGAACAGTTATGACAGTTTATTTTATATATGTGCCTGCTTCAGAATTATGGATATTTTAGGTATTGATCATATTTTTAATAGTTTTGGATGTGGTTGTAATTATTTTAATATTGCTGAGATTAGATAAATTGTTTTGGATAGTATTAAAGAGTTAGTAGGTAGTACTATATGTCTGTTTTTATGTAGTTTATTGTTATTGTTGTTAATGTCATTATCTTTTTTTTCAAATCTCCTATTGAACTGTATAACTAATAGTAGTAATATAAATGTGTTTTAACATTTATAAAGTTAAATCCTGACCACATATGCTTCTTGTTAATAAGAGTAATAGTAATTGTTAGTAATGAGAATTACATCTTGATTATATATAAAGCTATGATCAGTGAGTCATTCAAACAGAATTTCAGCCAAAGAGAATGTGAAAATATCATTATGAGATCATTATTTATATTCAGATTATAGTCCTCATTTTGTTATAGTGAATGCACCTGATAGTAGCAACAACAGATGTGTCAGCAGTTGTGATAAGATCTTTTTTGTGTTCATAGATACATTTTTTTTTTTTTTTCATTTCTGCAAGTTTCTTCAATATAATGTGAGGAACAGTTGTGACATTTACTTTATAGGTTGAATTACTGCCCCCTGATGATAAAATCTCACTGCAGCGAGATTTTTGAATTATCACCCGCTGATGATATTTACAGGTAGTGTGAGATTTGAAAAACTTTATCTCTTTCTCGGTGACTTTTCATCGCAAAAAGACATTATTTTTGCACCTGCAAAATGTAAATAATCAACTACAGACACCTGTTTGGTTTGAACTTTTTATATTTCATTTCATTTCTCAGCTTTTCTTTTGTAAGATCACCTGTCAATATATTTGTTAATTTTTCTTTATTCAAATTCTGTGTCTTATTTTTCCTTTGGACTTACACGAGTTTACCAAAATTGTTAACAGGTCAAATGTACTAGGAACTTATAACTTCTCATTAAAAGTGTTTATACCGCAATATATATATATATATATATATATATATACTTTCTTCATTATTACTATTGTTATGGATATTTTTGTTTCTGATCATATCCATAATAGTTTTGAATGTGGTTGTAATTATTTAGATAGTGTTAAGTTTGGATAAATTGATTTGAACAGTAGATGTTAAAGAGTTGGTAGGTAATATTATATACTTATTTTTATCCAATTTATGAGGACAGCAGTTCGAACAATGTAAATAGAGTAATATTTACATTGTTCAAACTGTTGTCTTCATCTTTATTGCCATATTCATAGAATTTTCTTAGTTGTTTGCTCCGACCTTCTTCAGTTGATATACATAGTAATTTCAAACAGAACCCTTTATTTAGTCCTCGGGAGTAGGTTGTTCTAATTCCACAAAAATTTGGTGAGTTGAGTTACTGTTTTCCAATGTATATGTTTGAATTCTTATTAGAGAAACATTATCTGATCAATCATTTGAATTTGTTGTGGGATTTTATGCTGTTCGGATAAAAATAAGTCACCATTATGTTGCTGTTTTTACTTCTTCGGTTGTGATGTGCACAGACATTTTATATTAAATATATTTATGGATTCTTGGAACATTTGTCTTGCAAACAATATTGGCAGACTCATGTGAGTGTGGTTAAAAATAAGAACCACAAAAAAATTAATATAAAACAAAGGAAAATGCATGTTATTGAAAAAAGGAATTACATGTGTACACAACTGAAATGAAAGGAAAAGACATTAAAACTAGCTAAAAGAATATGCTTGTTTGTGTGATAGACACATGTGTATCTGTACATGTGTGAGAGAGTTCAAAAGTCAACAGATAACCAATGAAGCAAATGCACCCTGTTGGTGGTGTTCTTATTTTACGTTTGACTACATATGGAAGCAAGAGTTAAAAAGGAAAAGAGACAGAATATAATTGCCTTTTTATAGACCTCAAGAGTGCCCTCTAATGTGCTTTTGGCATATCCAAGTGGGGTAACCCACAAATTCATAGAAATCATTATGTTGGTGTTTTTATATATTTGTTGTGTCATTAGTGATCATCTTGTTGGAAGTTTTTAGTTTTTTGTAATAAGTGATGTTTAATTTGTTTACTTTTGTCTTTTTTTTTTTTTTAGTAGGATTTTTTTACAACATACTAATGTCTGTTGAAATTCTCCCAGTATTTAGCATTGTTGAAGTTATCGCTAACATTATTTGTCAAGATTTACAAACTCTCCGTTTCATTCAATTTCACAAAGCAATCAATGAAATTTGAATCAGCTGATTTGTTTCGAAAAATACTTTGACAAAAACTATACTTTGCACTTTAATTTAATTTTATAGATCTTCATAGTAAACAATATTTTTTTTAAAGAACATTTTTTTTTAACAGCAAAGAATAAATTCTTAGAATTTCTTACTCTTGAGCATGCAACATGCAACTGGCCATGCATAAATATTTCTTTCTGGAGCCAAATTCAAACTTTTTGAAGTGTTTGACCTTATGATTTGTTTATAGTTCTCACAAATGCAGGGCAAACTGCAATCTGGATTCTTGTATATGTAAAAACTTAAAGAAAAGATATGCAAAAAACAATATTAAATTTTTATTAAATAAGTATTTGATATTTTAATCATTAAATTGTTATTAATAGTAGGGGTAATTTGTATGTTAACTAAAAAAACATTTAATTTAAAAAAATATAATGAAAATTTATTGTACTAACTGTTCTTAGTAAAACCAACTGTGCTTTATACCCCTTTTCCTGTTTACCTAGAAAAATGTTTTAAGAGATTTTATAAATTTCAATTGAAAAAAGTACTGAATACTTGGTTATGGAATGCCGAATGTTTCCTCATAGGGAAACGGCTAATATTACCATTACCATTTATCTCTTTCTAGCTGTATCTAATGTGCTATCCAAAAGTTCAGGTTTCCTAAGAAATGAATGAAAACTCAGGTCCTTTTTCACAATTTTATCTCTTTTAATAACAGCTACTGGGCTTGAAAAACCTATTTTCCTGAAAAATTATTTTAAGAGAGAGATTTTATAAATTTCAACAACTGATAGGGGTACTAGCTGCTTAGTTATTGAATGCCAAATGTTTCCATATAGGGAAATGGTTAATATTACCATTTACACACATAACTTTATTCCGTAACCTTGAATAATTACCTTCCGATAGCTGATGGGATTTTTTTCCTCAAATAATATAGTAATTTGTATTACTTATCAATGACTCAAGATCTCCAATCACTATCTTTCTTTTTTTAATGTCTCATGTCCCTTCAAAACATAGGTGATTATGGCCATCCACAACTTCCTGTCTTTTGTAGCTCTTAATAAATTTTGTCTTTGTTATTTCTCCTAAACCTTGTTCCGCCATCCATTTACTCAAGCTCATTCAGTATGGTATGCATTGTTTTCCTCTGTCTCTCTTGCCTTGAATCTGTCCTGTGAGTATCAGATTTTCCAAGCCCTCTTTCCTCATTATGTGTCCTAGAAACCTCAACTGTTTTTTCCTGATGTTTAGCATTTTTTGCATTTTTTTTTTTCCATTTGTCGTTACTCACATATTCAGTCCATAGCATCTTAAGAATCCTTCTGTAGAATGACGCCATAAAATGGCTGTGTCTTAATTTTAATCTTGGTGAATTTTGATTTGAAATTTTGTTGAGTTCCAATCAGCTGAGAAATGATTGTAAAATCTGGATTGCTAACATCCTATAATGTCTGGTAAATTCCTCTTCTAATAATTTTCCTAAATTTCAATGATAGCCATGGCTTTAATTTCAGCGACCAAAAATTCCATCTTGTGAAGATTTTAAGTACAGAGCAAGCAACCCACTAAAAATAGGGATTATGCCTTAATTTGAAGCTTCGTTTTAGAATAATAATAGATTTCACTCCCACAGTTTCAACCCCTGGAATTTAAAGAAAAAAAAATAAAATAGAATTCAAGTGAAAAATTCAAAAATAAATAAACTTTTCTTTTTTTCCTTTTTATCTTCTTCTTCCTCAACCAGAAAGACAGGGTAATAGATTTAGGGAGATCTATTTAGAACGGACTGGTCTTATTGGAAAGTGAGAGAATTACCATAGCTGGAATTAGCCACCATTCTCTCTACATATTTATGCAAATCGTCTTTTAAGAGTGTGGCTTTGCATTAGATGTTGGTAGCACTGGGAGTAGGAAGGGTGGCAGGGGGAAAATTGTCTTGACACTTTAATTGCTGATCGTCTTTTCCGCCTTTTCGCTTTTAAATTGAGGATTTAATCATAACAGCAATTAAGCTTAAATGGTGAATACTCGTAAAAAAGAAATAAAACATTAAATGAAAATCCCGGAAAATGACAATAACAACGACAACAATTTCATTTCTGGAAAAGACTTTGCTTCTGGCTGAATTTTTATGCTTAGCTATGTCAAATCATCTACACATTGTTAAATGATAGAAAAAGAAAGTTTTTCAACTTAACCTATTCGGTATGTACAAATTGACATTTACAATTGATTTTACTTAACTCGTTTTTTTATCTGCCATTAAAGATATATTCTAGGTTTGCTTCAATTTTTTTTTGTTTGGCATCTTTTTTTTTTTTCTTTTCTTTTTTTCCTTTTCATGACTTTTATTGTGGGAAAGTAATCATTATTTGCCTGAACTTATATTTCAGACAATTTTTAAAAAAAATGTCTGATAGATTTTTTAATCTCTGATATGAAGTAGTTTGACATATAAAACTGAGGCATCAAATAATTTATAATTGGAAAGCTAATTCTGGCAAAACATAAAAGATGAAATCTTAAATGAATTATCTTGGAATAGTTGACACTTAATGGCAATTTTTCTGAGAATGAGACTGACTGCAGTGAACATAAGGTTTTGAAGATCTATGTAAGATTTAAGTTGCTGCTTGTAGCCTTGAATCATGAATTTGAAGTTGATTTATGTCTATAGAAATGATACAGTAAGAATGTTGAAACACATGTAAATATACTTGCTTTCCCTACAGCTTTTATATCAACTTGTTCTTTTCTCAAGCACTATCTCTATGCATCATTTGTGTTGTGTGTGAAATATATATATATATATATATATATATATATATATGCACATTTCATTGAATACGACAGACAAGGTGCTTTTATTTAGTTTTTTATACAATTTCTCATGCGATCTAATAATTTTTTTTCTTTTCAGATGATAAATTATATAAAAACTGTTCGAATGTTCTTTTTATCCGAGCACTTTTGGCTATACATTTAGCCATTTTTAAGGATTAAATATTTTAACTGTTAAATAAGAAATATTTTGTTGTATGTATGTTTTATAAAATGTTTTCATTTGGCATTTGTATTACTTATCAATGACTAATTATTTGATCGCATGAGAAATTGTATAAAAAACTAAATAAAAGCACCTTGTCTGTCATATTCAATGAAAGGTGCATGAAAGAAAGATTGCTGCCTAAATACACAAATATATATATATATATATATATATATATATATATATATATATATATATATATATATATATATATATATAGTAACAGTAATAAATCTGTTGGTATATACTCCAAGTGGATCCTAGTAATATAAAATATTAAAACTGATTCACAAAAAGCACTCAATGTATTTAATATTACAGAGCAAATAATTACTACACAATAAAATCCAAAATTACCTCATATGGGGAATAGGCTTATTTCAACTGACAATAACTTTGTCAGTTTTGTTCAACCCCAGTATAGACTGAGTTTGATGAATTCCGTCTATACCAGTGTTGAATAAGACTGACAAATTTTTCATCCGTTGAAATAAGCCAATTCCCCATATGAGGTAATTTTTTATTTTATTGTGTACTATATATATATATATATATGTATGTATGTATGTATGTATGTATGTATGTATGTATGTATATATATATATATATATATATATATATATATATAATTGTGTATTTGGGCAGCAATCCATCTTATATACAAGTTTCATAAAAAAATGATGATAAGGTACTGCAGTTAAGTCTTTTATTTAATTTTTCTTGTGTTCTTATAATTTTCTTTTTTGGACATCAATTATGTAGATAATTGTCTGATAATACAAATATAATAGACTCATCCACATGTAAAAAAAGGTTAAAAATAATGGAAGCATTATTAATAAAAAAAGAAAAGGCCAACACTCAATAATATCAACAATGAACATGCCCACAATGTGCTGGCTGTGTTTGGAAATAAAGTATTCCTTTAACTCTAGATACGTATTTAAAACATTCCATACATTCAGTTAAAAGTAAAAATAAAATCATCCTTGACAATGGCTAAAAGTATAGCCAGAACACTCAGATATACAGAACATGCAGACAATTTCTACATAATTTACATCCCGAAAAGAAAAAGTTATACGAACACAAAAAATTTAAGTAACTTAAAAAACTTAACAGCAGTAACTTTTCAGTCACTTTCAATGAAACTTGTGTGTGTGTGTACATATATATATATATATATTTCATTAAAAACGACTGACAAGGTGCTTTTATTTAGTTTTTTATATAATTTCTCGTGCGATCTAATAAAGTTTTTCTTTTCAGAGAATAAATTATATAAAAATTGTCCAAATGTTCTTTTTTACACATAACAAACTATTTCTAATTCTAACAGTTGAAATATAATCCTTGATAATGGCTAAATGTATAGCCGAAAGCGCTCGGAAAAAAAGAACATTCGGACAATTTTTATATAATTTATCCTCTGAAAAGAAAAACTTTATTAGATCGCACGAGAAATTATATAAAAAACTAAATAAAAGCACCTTGTCAGTCGTTTTTAATGAAATGTGCTTGAAACAAGGATTGCTGCCTAAATACACAAATATATATATATATATATACACAAAAGGAAAACTAATCTTAGTTGATGCATTTTGTCCTTTGAGAGACTTCATCAAGATTATAAAACGCGTCAGCTAAGATAAATTTTCCAGATGTCTTTATTCATATTGTACTTTCACAGATATATTCTATCTGAAATTTCTGCACACATACTCATGCTGAGATATATAGATACAATGTGGACATAGAAATTATCTGAAGATGACTTCATTAATGAAACTGACAGTCACAATGCAGTGATGATTATTATGATCATACTTTCTATATTTACAGTCTGTCTCTGATATTGAGTACTCTTCCCTCATAAATATAGCAAATTTTAAACTAGATAGATGAAATATAAGTCTACTATGAATCCATGCTTAGAATATTGCTGCCACATTTGGTCTGCTGATCCTGCTGTATATTTAGAGATCCTTGATAAAATCCAAAGAATCTGCAACTTTATTGGTTCTAACCTGATATCTTGATTTCATTCACTTTACCATTTCTGTAATGTAGCTGTGCCTTTGCTATAAATACTTTCAGGGTAAATGTTCTGATAAATTCTACTCTATGGTACTTAGACTTTATGAATTTAAGTACAGTACTAGATTGGCAGCAAAGTCTTATTTTATAGTCAAAATGACTAGATATGATCATAAATTCGATGCTAAAAGTTTCTTTTCTCACACTTCTCACTTGTGGAACTCTTTTCCTAATTTTTTGCTTTCTAGTCAAGTTTGATCTTCAAAAATATAAATGCAATGGAAATCATTATCCCCTGTTCTCTTAAATTCTGTTCTTTTATTGTTATTGCTCCTTAATAATGTTTCTTTTTTTCCTGTTTGTTAGTGACTTTGTTGCCTTGCTTGAGATGAAATGATTTAAAAAAAAAGATATAGACAGTGTGGACATCGGAATCAACACCACATAGTCTGATAACTTTGAGAGAAAACTGACAGTATAATATACTATGATGCAATCTACTTCTGCCCTGCCCACTCAATGAATATGACTCAATATTACTCAAAATTTGGAACTACAGAATGTGAATTTGGGCCACTTTATCCACTTACAACAATCATATTTCTGAAAGGATATTTGTACATTAGAAAAAAAGATCATTAAATATAATAGTTTTTAACAATACATGTTTCAAAAAACAATTACTGCCTATATATACTGAATGCATATATATATATATATATATATATATATATATATATATATATATATATATATATATGCACACACACACACACACACACAAGTGTATGTGTAAAATTGGACATTGAAGTCAACATAAAGCAGCAAGGTGAGTTTTATGTTTGAATACAATCTTCATGCTGTGAAGTGTCAAATTTTACATTTACATATGCTCTATCTTTGATATTGAGCACTTTTACCCATAAATATAGCATATGTTAAAACTATATTTTATCATATATATGAAAGTGGACATTGTGGTCAATACCCAGTGGCTACAGTCTGTTTCATACTTAAACACAATCTTTAGGTCTTTACATAAACTCTATCCCAGATACTGAGCTCTGTAACCCATAAATATAGCATACCTTAAAACTATATTTTTATCATTCATATATATATATTTATATATATATGTGGGTGGGTATAAACCAAATAATTACATATTAGCAGCTGTATATATGTGTGTTACCATAGATTGATGGGTAAGTGAATAAATATTTACTTAATTTAATATAAGGTGTAAAGAAAAAAAATAGGTATATATATATATATATATATATATATATATATATATATATATATATATATATATATATATCTGTGTGTGTGTGTGTGTGTAATTAATGGATTTATTTTAAATCCAATATTTTTATTACTTAAAACATTGTAATTATTATTAGAGTGGATATTTGAAATAGATTTATTTGATATTATTTATTAATATTGTATTATTAGCATTTGATATATCATATTTGAAATAAATCCATTTTTATTTATTAAATATACATTTATTTATGCACATGCCAAACGATGCTATAAAGTTATCAGCTTGACTATGAAGGAATTAAAAAACTGTTATGTTTGTTCAAATCACTCTATTGTGTATGAGTGTCTGTTGAAAAACTTCTTGCCTGACTCATTTCCTAAAATCTGACCAAATGACAAAACAGTAGTATTTTGTTAGTGGTTGGGGATCTCCTTCTTGTTTGAACTGACTTTTCAGCATCACCTTAGGTATATAAATATGTGTAAGTAGAATAAAGCTAACATATCAGCAGAATTAGGCTGCTCATGTGAGCAACTTTCTCGTACAAGCTATTTGCTGCTACTCTTTGTTGATTTTCCCCCTTTCATCAGGCAGTTCTGAGAGAGTGAAATCTATCTAAAATATACCGAGATAGTGTATCAGCAAGTGACCAGGCCTCAGTACAATAGGTTAATAATGAGACTGGCCCTGGAATCAAAGTCTTCTTTGAGACAGTTTGTGGCATAACAGGATTAAAAGAACCAATGCCATTTTATCAGCTGAACTACATTTATAACTCTAGGATATTTATACACTGCAGCTAGAACAAATTTTACAAGCATCAGTCTAACCATTAAATCTATGTCACTCTAAGCCAAAGTTAAGATCATTGTAGCTAAATTAAATAAATTCACATTTAGTTATATTTTTTTGTTTCTTTTATGAAATTACTAATTTGATTACACTAAAATCAGTATCAAAATCAAATATAATAATTTTAGTTAGCACTAAAAAGTGATACTTAAGGTTTAGAATACATTTTAAAAATGAAAATCTTGAAGCTTTTATTTTAGTTTTAATAGATTATGATTTCATCTAATATCTAAATTGTCTAATAGATTAAATTTAATATTTCTAATAAGCAAAATACCTTGCTGTATTTCAAACCAAACTAAATTGATTGGAATGAGTTTTTTTTTTATATCACTAAGATCAAGCATATTGACAAATCTCTTAAGACAATATAATTAATTTTATTAAAAAATCTTTCAAAAATAAAATATACTTTTCTGAAACTTTATTTGAGGAAGATTAACAGATTTAAAGTTTAATTAATCTGAAACTTTTAGTTTAAAACAGGTTGGCAACATTTTGGAGTGAGAGAGTCAGAAAGCTATGCAGTGTCTTGGATGAGGGCCATGATATCAAATTTGCTATAATGGATTGTCTCAATCCCTGACAACTATGTCCTGAAGACTGACTTGGTCTGGAGGTTTAAAGAAAAAACAACGAAGCTAATGTTATATTATTTAAACAAGTTTTCTTATTTTACTGCAGGTATATCAGTATAACAACACAATCAACAAAAAATGCAAATTACTTACTACAAATGAAATATGGTTAAAAATGGCAAATTATTTAATGAGATACTTGTTTCTGTTTATACTTCAATAATTTCTCCACATCAGGTGAAATATTTGTCGGCAACAAGAGCAAAACATCATCCAGGTGATTATCACCCAACCTTATTCAAAAAACGATTTTAGTATATTTCATTTTTGAAAAAGTTGTTCACAAGCATATGCACTTCTGAATAATGATACCATTCAATAGGCTTTTTATATTTTCAGCTTGGCAAAAAATATTTCTTGTAGAATTCTGCAGTGGATTCGCAATTACATTTTGATTTTAAAAATTTGTCACACTGTAAGCTGATTAACTCCAGCTGATATATTTCTGCCACTGCTCCACAAATTAATTAAATAATTTGTGTCGAGCCGGAAAAAAATCCTTTGCAGACTGGATGTGTCCCGGCGTGGAGGGGTGCCAACCCCTAGTTTAAAACATCACAGAAAACCATTTTTTAATGGGGTGTTGAAAATTTATTGATAACCTGATGTTTGGCATTTTTAAGTAAAGGGTATATAAGTGTAAAAATTACTTGATGAATTCATTGTGAACACCTAACTTATATAATTCTTTAATTACCCAATAATCTTAAAAATTTAGGAAATATTCTAAGTAATCTAATATTTTATTGAAGTTAAGGTACTTTAGCTTTATAGTCTTACTTATGAAAATGCTTGTTGAGGAAAATTAGCAATAAACATTAAATTTACTATAGTTACCACTCGTATTTTCTGTAGAGGTTTATCCCTTGTTTCCTGTTTAGGACTGTGTTTCCAGTTCCTCCTAAAGTATTCTCATTTTCTTTCACTCCCAGTAACTCCTTGCATCTTAGTGGCATTGTTGCCTTGCTTAGCGTGAATTGATTAAAAAAAGAAAAAGAAATATGTTGATTGTTTAAATAAAATATTTTGGAAATTACTAGTTTCTAGATATTCTAAGAAAAGACAAGCCAAAACAACATTATCAATGGGATCACCTCTTAGTGCTGTTTTAGCGTGTCTGATTTCAAAATCATTGAAAAAGTAACAGGATACCACACCATTTATCAGGAAGTCATGAAAATTCATAGATACTAAAGAAAAGGAATGTGTGGAGAACAATGATTATCTATATCCTGAAGAGACATGATATTAAAAAGATATATAGTTGCTATCAGATTGGGTTTCTTTCATTTTAAAAACATGAGAAATAAACTGATTATGATGAAATCATCAGACATATTTCACTGTGCTGTAAAGATATTTTCAGTTGTATTGTGAAATTTTGAATGTCTATTCAATTTAAATGCACACATACATACACACACACACACACACACATACATACATACATACATACATATATATATATATATATATATATATATATATATATATATATATATATATATATATAGGGTGTCCCATAATGAAGGGATACATTTTAAATGCAAGTATCTTGGATTATAAAAATGACATAGAGTACCAAATATATTTATTATATAATTGATATACAAAAGTTCAATATATTATCCAAGATTTTAATATTACATCTCTGTAATGGTCACCATCAAGAAGAGAACATGCACAAGCTCACTCTCTCATTTCAAACACAGTTGGCATTGCCTGTTTCATGGAAGTTTGTAACAGCACACCTTTGCTTGTGCTTTACAAAATGCTGTCAGAATTTCCTTTGGGCTGCAACAATGGATCTTTGGCTGGTATAGTTTGCTTTCACTACATATGCAATTTCTTTTGGAGTCCACAACATTATGAGTGTCCATTATCAGCAAAAGAGATATCATGTACATGTAGGAAATAGCCAAATCTGAGATTGTATGTTGAAGTCTTGTGTATCACTTATGTAATAAATATATTTGGTATTCTATGTCATTTTTATAATCCAAGATACTTGCATTTAAAATGTGTCCCATCATTACGGGACACCCTATATATATATATATATATATATATATATCCACAGAGAAACTGTTCCACTGTATCACAGCTCCTCAGTGTGGCTAGATGTCCAATTGCTTCAAGCTGGGATTGAAACACGACTGATTTGACATCAGTCAGATATCTTACCTCTAGGCCATTGTCACATGGCAAAAAGGAAAGGAATTTTAATGTTTTTCTCTATATGAAATACGCCAGCGGCTCAGAGAACTCAATTCATACTTGAAGGGTAATGCTTAAGATATATATATATATATATATATATATATATCCAGTCCAAATATTTTCAGGTTATGAGAAGATTTAAAGTTTTCTTTTTTAAATCCTACAATAATATTAATAATAACATAAGTTTTCTTCACCCCTTTTTCATTTGTTTGTTGATAACTTCTGATATGTAAGAAACAAATTTCTTTCATGTTGATGTCCCTCTCCCATCATGACAATTGTTTTAAATGTTCTGACTCTTTGATGGACTTCATCAAAGAATGCTGTTTAGATTTTTGGATTATTTATTTTAGGGGGAAATAAAAAAGAAAATTTAAAATCTTATTTTATATTCTTTATCTTTTTGTATTTTTTTAAATTTTATCCTTAGCAAACAAAGTGACAGGACTATTTGAAGTTTAAAACAAAAATGAAGCATTTTTCTTCCTGTTATAAAAATGAGAAAAAAAGAGAATAATCTGCTTTGAAAGAAGTTGAAGATAATAAAAAGAAGTAAATGTCATATTCTTTGTAAACCTTCACTTAATATACATCAGGTGACAGATATTTTGATGCTGATTATCCAACTGAATCAGATTCAATTCACAGATATTTTCTCATGGTTCTTATTTGTTTTTTAATCATTTCACCACAAGCAAGATTAGCAATAACTGAGCCGTTCTGATGGAATTTCTAACTTGGTGGAAGCAGGGTGGGTAATAACAGAGCAGTACTAAATGAGAACGATATAAGACATGCAGATGACATAGTGCTGATAGCAGACATGGAAAGGAAACTTTAAAACTTCCTACAGAAGGTAGCGAAGGAAAGCAAGAGAAGACTAAGTATAAACTATGAGAAGACAGAATGCATAGCTGTTAGCAAAAGGATGAACCCAGAATGCAAATTACAGGTCAGGTAAACTAAATTCAAGCAGACACAGAAATTTAAATATCTAGGAACTGTTCTTACAGAGGAGGGAATGCATGACATTGAGATCTGAAAATGTATTAGGATGGCCAAAGACGAATTCCAAAAGCTAAGCAGAGTATTAAGAAATAGAAAAATTTAGTTGTAAAAAAAGGAAAAGAGTACTGGATTGTTACATGATATCTATCCTCCTGTATGGCAGTGAATGCTGGATAATCTCCTCAAAGATAAAGAAAAGACTTGAAGCAACTTGAGGGTACCCTGGACCGAATATGTGAGTAACAACAAGGTTTTGGAGAGAATGGAAACTAAAAGGAAACATACTTAACATCAGAAAGAGGCAGTTGAAATTTCTGGGGCACATAATGAAGAAAGAGGGTTTGGAAAATCTGATACTCACAGGACAGATAGACGGAAAGTGGGACAGAGGAAAAGTTCACAGGAAGAAGCTGCTTGAGTGAAACTTACTTCTCACCAACACCATATGGATAGAATGTGAGTGGTTTGCTAATATGTAAGCGGCATGGCATATTCTTGGTATCTTAGCGAGATCAGGGAATGTAGTTTGTCTGAGCACTTTCTGTGGAAGTAGTGGTAGAACAGCAAGAGGCTTGCCACATCCCACCTGTGGGAGAGAGGTTGAAGGGTGGAGAATAATTCATCATCCACAAGGGCTCAGGGATGCTTTTGAACTCTAGCAAGGCTGGAGAGTGAGGTCTGGGCAGCTGCTGCCCAAATATGACAACAGTACTCTATTTTGGCCCTGATCTGGCTCATTGTAAAGGATTTATTTAATGTTGAATATAAATCTAACTGGAAAAATCACAATGAATTAATAGAAAGGTAGATATAAGTCCAGTTTAAAGTAAAGTTAAAATGGTAAGCATAGGTTTGATTTAAATGAAGGTAAAAAAAATGACATAACTCTATTTTATACATTTATAAATCTACTGTTTATCTGTTCATTGAATATTACTGCCATATATGGTCTGGCTATATGTCTTGAGAATCTCAACAAAATCCAAACAAGTGTCTATAATGCTATCAGTTCTGGCATCTCAATTTCAGTTACTTTCCCACTGCTGTAACTGATATTTATAGAAAGATAGAGGTAAATTACCTCTGTCTTTTCTATAAATATTTTCATGGCAACTGTTCTAATGAGCTTTCCTTCTTTCATTTCGTGTGAGTGTTTTCGTATTTGTTGTTGTGTCTGAATGAGTGCGTATCAGTGTGTGTGCTTGAGATGGATGAATGTTCTATAATATTATAGTCCCGCATTGATTTCGGCCAGTGAACTGGTATTTCTGCCACATTTAGTCATTGTGGGGGGTTTTATTTACTAATAATATTTTCTTTAGTTTCTTGTAAATATTTTGTATTCATTTTGTAAATACTCATTGGGGTTAATTTTTTAGAATTGTTATTTTATTCCCCCCCCCCCCACAGACATTGAATTGTAAATATGTGGACGAGTTAGTATTTTCATAGAGACAATGAGGTATTATGGTGGTTGTAGTAAGAACGGTTCGTATGAATGTGGTGTTTTGGTGTAAGGAATATTGTTCGTACGATTGGGTCAGTGTTTGCTGCTAGCTAAGTTATAGTTAAGACAGATGAAGACCGTCCTTTCCCCAATCCCCCCTTCGGCCATGTGCCACATTTCTGTATTTTCGCAGAATAAATATCGCTTTCCTTCTTGGTACATCAATTGCATGAATTTAAGCATACTACTAGATTGGCTACTAGGTCTCATCATTTCACTGTTGAAATAGCTAGATGTAAGTTCTTTTTTTTTTTTTGCAGTAAGCTTCACCCTGTATAAGGCCTAGGGGATACTTGATGTAGAGGGTTATGTTAAGGTGTAGTTTATATGGATATGAGTGGAAGGTAATGGCTAACTCTAGACTTGAACAGGTTAAGATTATACTGATCATGAAATCATCCTCATGATACCATATAGCAGTGATTCGCAGAAAGAAGCAATTTGAGTGGAACTTACTTATATTCTAATAGTTTCTTTTCTCACATTTCTTCCCTGTGGAACTCCCTTCCAATTTCTTAATTCCCTACCATATATGATCTTCAAAAATTTAAATGCTACGTCAACTGCCATCACTGATTTTCTGAACCATGTTCTTTTATTGTACTTTCTTCTCAATAAAGTCTTCTCATTCACTTTCATTCTCAGTATCCTTTCTCATCTTTTTACTATTGAAATAGATGTATCCATAATTTCTATGCTAACAGTTTCTTCTTTTCTACATTTGGAACTATCTTCTAGCTTCTTGCTTTCCAGTAAACTTTTATCTTCAAAAATTTAAATGCACCGTCAATCATTATCTTTTGTCTTTTTTAATTCCTGTTCTTTCATTATGCTCTCTCGTTAATTCTTTCACACTCAGTAACCTTTTGTATCTTAGTGGCTTCATTGCCTTACTTGGGATAAAATGATTAGAAAAAAACAAACAAACCAGAGTAATTGAAAATTAGTGTTTATTTAAAATCTGAGTATGTCATTAATAAAAATAAAAAAAGGCTAAAAAAGTTGATTTAAAAAAAAAATATGCTAAAAAAAGTTGTTCCATCAGACTCTGTAGAGACTGATGGAAAGCGTTAAATCAAGAAATGCGTGAGATTAGTACAAGATTAAACACAACACGCATTACTTTAGTTTTAAGCCTTAATACATTATTGCATTTGATTTAATAAAAATAGAAGTATTTCCTTTGCGGATGTGTGTGATTTTATTCAAAGCCTATATCCATCTAAATTTCAGAAGCATGAACCAGATTTTGTGTGATACTCTTTGCAAAGTATTGTCTCTATAGAAAAAAAAGGAAAGAAAAGAATGCTTCTTGAGAACAGCAGCAGAGCCTCTCAATCAAGATCTAAAATAACTCATAATGAAATCTGTTTCTGTTCAAGAACTGTGACCTGTTTCAGTAGTTTGAACCTCTGCAATACATCAATACTTCATCTAGGCTTTCCGCTTCATGGTCAGATGACGGTGAGCTGAGCCGAGAGTCATCCAGATATAACTTATCCAAAGCCACATATGTTTTTGTTTTTTTTTGGTTTATTATATTTGTGAATAGCTCAGTTGTTAAAGAACTGAACTGGAAATTAGAGTCTCTTTTCCAAGCTAGGTAAGGGTAATTAATCTTAACTTGAAACTCATTGAGGTGAAGGAGATCTCTGATTGGTAAGGCAAAGTGAGTGAGGCGTTTATTTTTGATAACCATCAGCAGGTCAAATTAAATATTGTAATACATCTAAAAAAAAATATTCTTCTTCATTCTGATGGTGTTGCTGAGATCTTACTAGAAAGTAAAAATCAATAAAATATTAGGTTGAGTCCTAAATAATTTCCGTTTGTGTTTTTATCAACTTTATTCTTCAAAAAATAAAGTTCCATTACATTTTATTCCGTTATATATTCACCATTATTTGCAATGACTTGTTGCCACTTATCAGACAACTTTTTGATACCTTTTGAGTAAAATTTCTGCAGGTTTTGATATGAAAACGTTTTTGATGAACTCTTTCATCTGGTGTTTGTTAGAGAAAGTTTCCTCATCAAAACATTATCAGCGTACTTCTGTAGAACAACATCTCTGTTGCTTCAAGTCTGCTCTTCTTCTCTGAGGAGATTGTCCATCATTTACTGCCATTTAAGACAATTGAGATTATCCTGTTTTTTTAATATCTTAATTAGTTTCTCTTTCTTATTTCAGTCATTCTACAGCAAACAGTGCAAATTCAAAATTAAGATGAAAGAAATATTAAAACCTTTTTTGTTTCTAATAAAATATTCCAGTTTCCTTAAAACTTCCTTGTTGCTTACATGGTCTGTCTATGATATTCTCAGCCTCCTTCTGTAGAACGTGTCTTGCTTCAAATGTCCTCTTCATCTTTGAGAAGATTGTCTGGCATTTAATACCATATAATACAACTGAAATTATCCTGTTTATTAATGTTTTGATTTGTTTTTCATGTTTATTTATCCAATTTATTCTTCAAAAAGTCAAGTACAATTACATTTTATTCAATTATATATTCACCATTATTTGAAATGATTTGCTGCCACTTTATCATGGAACTCTTCCATATTTTTGAGTGAAATTCTGTAGGTTTTGATAGGTAAAAGTTTTTAACAAACTCTTCAATCTGGTTTTGTTTAGAGAAAGTTATCTTTATCAAAACATTTCAAAGCAATTGAAAAGGTAATAATCAGTTGGTGCAAATCAGGTGAATATGATGAGTTGGGTAGAACAGACCACAAAGTCCTAAAATGGTTTCCTCTGTTATTTTTGCAGTATGCAGCCTGGTTTTGTCATAGAGAAGAACATTTTTCCTTATATCTGCTGTGTATGCTGCTATAGCTAAGCAAAAACTAAGTTAGTGTGCTCCAAATTTATTATTAACCACCACATATGATCAGGGATAGTGAAAGGGTTTCATGTCCCCGCAGTCTATGATACACCCCCACTATTCTATTACATTTCAATTTTCATAAGGTAGTAGTCATATAAAATATATATTTTATTGTAACCTAATTATGTACAATAATGAATCCTATGCAATATAGGTGAACAATTCAACAAGAAAAATTGAAAATAAATACAATTTATCTAAATACAAATTTGAGACATGTCGTAATAGTTCATTCTGTCTTAAATAAATATTTTGTGGCAATTCTTAACATCAATTTGAGATTTTTCTTGTTAAAAAGTTGAATAAATTTAACACATTAAACATTATGGAAAAGAGTGATATTTTATATAGTGCTTTTTTTGAGACATGCATGCCTTTTCCAAAATTAATTTACTAGCTCACTTTGCAAGAGGGGCTTTCTTTTCTTAAAGGGTTTTATCAAATATTCTATTCATTATTATTATTATTATCATGAAGATGATGATGGAATTTGCCCATTACTGCATGAATTTTCCTTAAAGTTTTTTCTCTTTAGACCTAATCTACCTTGCTGGCTCATGTTAATCTTAGGACTGGTTGATTTTAAATTTTAGGTTATTTCCCCTCTGAAAAAAAATGAACACTATACACTAATGCATTATTTTCAGCATCTGAACTTAGTGTGAGTTAATTAAACCAAAGAAGGTATGAAACTTACTAATTATTAAATTCAGATGGTAACCCACCAACTTTTGGCTTCTAGTGTATAAATCATCTGCAATAATATATTAAGATTTAAAACAAAAGAAAAAAGTGTTGACCTTAAAAGCTGAGATTCACTCTTTCCATCTGACTTTTGCACAAGCAAGTCTTTTTAGCATTTGCATATTAGTGATTTATTAAGACCTTAAATAAGCACTCATTTTTAATTGCTCTGTTGGCAGAGCTTAGAATATGCTGACTGTCTCCTGCAAAGAGGTAAGAAAATATGCAGTCATTTTGAATATTAATTATATTTAATTCCACATTCTGAATTTATATGAAGTATTCAGTCTATGTGTTGTCACTGCACTCATTCCAACTCCAGATCAGAGTTTCTGTTTTGGAAACATTTATCTAAGTCCTACTTTTTGTGCAAGTAAAATGGATTACATCAGAATAAGCGTTTGACATTATCAGGTGCTTAAATACTATATCATATACATCATTCAGATAACTGTTTCAACCATGTTGAAATTGAAACTATTATTCAGGTATAGATACTTTTTTCCTTTATAAAGTCATGCTAGTTATAAATTGCAAAGAGGTAGTTAACAAGTTCTCTTATTTGATAGTTTTGGTTGAATGATATTCAGCATGGATCTGGATGAAAAACGTTTCTGGCCACTCATTTTACTACTGGGACGGACAAGATAGCTTGTGAGAAATATCTTTGTTCTCAAGAGAATGACATGATATACTTGAAGAAATTTTATTATCCTGGGTTTTCTTATTCTGTTAAACTGGATAGTGATTCAAGACACAATTCATAAATGGAAATAAACTCAATAAATGCTACAATTGCCCTGCAGCAGCTAACTATATATTTCAATAAATTTCATTGTGTTGGGTCTTTTTACTCTGGTAGTGAGTTGGATAGTGATTCAATACAATTCATAGGTGAGGCTGAAGCCTCATATTGGAAGTATTTTTATTTATTTATAGAATTTAGATTTTGAAGTTAGCACAGATAGACCAACCAACTCCAAGTAAGATGAGGTTTCTTGCCATCAATATTTTTTTTGCTTTATATAATACCTATTTTCTAACATGGTAAATTCTGGATAACAAAGAACTGAAAAGGAGAGCATTCCAATGGTAATGGTAATATTAGCTGTTTCCCTACAAGGAAACATTTGGCATTCATTGATGGAGTAACTAATACTGCTTTTGGTTTTAAATTTAGAAAATCTTTCTCTTAAAGCAATTTTTTTTTAAGAAAACAGGTTTCTCAAGTCCAATAGCTGTTATTTTTTTCAGTACCGATGGGTGTTTCTTTCCTAACCTTTTATTTGAAGTAGTGTGGAATGCCAACATCTTAATTATGTCATTATTTTCTCTTTGAGTTACATGCGCTATCCATTTTAGTTGTTGCTGCTGTTGGTAGTCCTCGAGTGTTTGGTTATAAGAAGTATATTTTTTTAATGATTTCACCCCAAGAAAGGTGATAATGCCATTAAGATGCAAGAGGTTACTGAGAGTGAAAGGAAATGAGAAAACTTTAGTGAGCAGAAAGGCCAATAAAAGAAAATGATTCAAGAAGACAGAAAATTGCGATTGACATTTCATTTAAAGTTTTTGAAGATTGTAAGTGGCAGGGAAGCAAGAAATCGGAAGAGAGTTCCACAGATTAGAAGTGTCAGAAAAGAAACTATTAGAATAGAACTTATGGTTAGATCTAGCTGTTTTAACAGCAAAATGATGAGACCTAGTTGCCAATCTAGTAATATGTTTAAATTAATATAGTTGAAGTACAAAGGAGGATAATTTATCAGAACACTTTCCATGCAAATATTTGTAGAAAAGACAGAAGGAAGCCAAGTCATTGAGGTGGGAAAGTGACTGAAGTCAAGATGCCAGGCCAAGACCAATAACATTACAGACCCTTTGATTTTTCAGCTGTTGCACCCATACATAGTAACCTTCTGGAAATCTTGAACAGAATACTAGTTATTGAAAATTGTTTTTTTTTAATTTTATATTTATAAAGTTAACTATTGGTATTGGTAATATTAGCCATTTTCCTCCAAGAAAACAGTTGGCATTCATTGACAGAGCAGCCAATACTGCTTTCAGTTGAAATTTATAAACTCTTTCTCTTAAAGCAATTTTTCAGGCAAACAGGTTTCTTAAGTCCAGTAGCTGTTATTCTTTCCAGTATTGATAGGGTTTTTACTCCAAGCTTTTATTCGATGTGATGTGGAATGTTAACATATTGATTATATCATTATTTTCTCTTTGTGTTACATGTGCTATCCATTTTAGTTGTTACTGCTGTTGGTAGTCTTCAGATGATATGGTTTCTGTTATTTGGTACAGTTCTTTGTTTATGATTCTGTAGCACCAGTACACATATGTCTAAAGAAGCATGATCTTTGTGAAGAGCCCTCAGGCTTTACTCACTCAAAGCCTTTTTTTTCAGCATTGATCTTAAGAAGCAGTTGTGTACGGCTGACAGTTTAGATATTTCTGAATGAGTTTGGCACTATGCATGACATCCTTATGAAAGTATCAAAGGATTACAGAAACAACTGAAAACATTGGTGCTGACAAGAATAATGGAAAATTAATAATGTGAGATAACTCTACAGATTATAGATTACAGGAAAGTGACTCATTGCACCTTCTCGGGCTCATGTTCTCTGCTATGATGTGGAAAGACTATATTGAATCCATTGCTAGGTCAGCTGCTGAAAAAGTCAGTTCACTATGTCAGGTGAGACAGTTTTTCTCTTTAGAATCTATCTTACATATCTATAAGTCTACCATTCATCCATTCTTAAAATATTGCTGCCACATATGGTCCATTGCCCCTGCTATTTACCTTGAGCTACTTGATAAGATTTTAAAGAAGAATCTGCAATATTATTGGTCCTGATCTGGCAGCTCAGCTCCAGTCACTTTCCCACCACTGTAAGGTTGCAATGTCTTTTCTGTAAATACTTTCTTGGTAATTGTTTCAAATGGGCTCTTCGCTATGGTACCTAGAGTTTTTGAATTTAAATGCAGCACTAGACTGGCGCTGAGATCTCATCAATTTATAATTGAGCTGGTTAGATGTAGCCATAAATTCTATGCTAACAGTTGCTTCTCTCACACTTCTCACTTGTGGAACTCCCTTCCAGCTCCAAGCTTTCCAGCCAACTTTAATCTGCAAAAATTTAAATGCAATGTCAATCGTTATCTACTGTCCACTTGATCACACTCTTCTCTTTCTGCTCATCATTAATGTTTCTGTTCCTAATTCTTCCAGACCCTGTTTAAGTGGCATTACTGCATTGCATAGGATGATTCCAATTAAAAAAGAAAATTCTGCAAAAAAAAAAAAAAAAAACTGATTCAAGACATTATGACAAAGGCAGTAAAAGCAATGTTTTCTTGGAGTGGGAAGATGTGATAGCTCACATAATATTTCTGTTTCCTTAGTCTTCTTACTCTGGCAGTGAACTGGATTATGATGGAAGCAGTTTTTGTCCTGCAGCAGGTAACTAGATACTTTATTGATCTGATATAACAGAAAGATATCTCGTTCTTTTTTATCATTACCCTACTGTAATAGAAATGAATGAGCTTAATTAATATCCACTGTAAAATCTAGTATTTATTTTAGAACTTAAAATAAAAATCTCTTATTCATTATGGTAATGGTGAGATTAGCTATTTCTTTATAAGGAAACATTTAGCATTCATTGATGGAACAGTTGCTGAGGGTTACAGCCATATCGCATTGAAACCCTCTATCATCACGGAAGTTAAGCAAGGTCAGTACCTAGATGGGTGACTGCTTGGGAATACCAGGTGCTGTAAGCTTAGACATGTAGGTGATGTAATAGATAATGGCTTGGAATTTTTAAAAGGACTGCTTAGTTTCAATTTCAATACCCTTGTGAAAGGTATGAATTCATTTATTATCTCACCAAAAAATGTTCTTAAAATCTAAAAATATTTTCTGGCTTTAAATAACTGGCAAAAGGTTGATCGGTTGTAAAAGACAAATCAATATATCATAAGAAGCTTGCGCACATTTACATACGAAAAGAACATCTCTATATATAAGTACTTAAATTTATTTACATTCTCTGGGATATAGATGTATAGAAACGACCATGGCCGCAAAGTGAGGGCTCACTTTACATATTGATTGTAATATATAATTGATCCCCCTCTTTTATACACATTATAATTTCTTGTTAATTAATAAGACTTGTATCACTAAACAATTATTATCTCCCCCAAAATATGTTATACTTTAACTGTATCATTTTTTAAAAAAATTAGACTTCATTAATTTCAACTCAGTTTTTATTTATATACAGTGTAACCCAGATATAAGAGAGTTGTCGGGACCGGAGAAGAAGTCTCTTATATCCGTGCTTCTCTTATATCCGGGTTTGGTCTATTATATATACATTAACATAGGCTCTAATTTGGGACCAGATAAAATCTCTCTTATATCCGGGTCACACTGTATTCATTTCTTTAAAGATAATTCATATCCCTCATTGTTTCAACACTAGTAAGAACAGGTGGTAGACTGAAGAAGTCCATTTGGATATTAATGCAGTTATATATAAATAAATATTTTTATCAATGCATTATAGATTTCATTTAAATATCTGTTTGCAGTAAATATATTTATTTATATTTGTAATTATCTGTTTATTACATGTTCATATTTGCACATGACGTTTATAATGCATAATAATTCATTGATAAGTATAAATGTAGTTAAGTCGGTATGTAACAGAAATTTCCAGTTGAGTCTTATAAATAAGTTCTTTGTGCAAATGATTTGGTGTTTGAGTCATTTGTGAAAGTTTATTTGACTTTTTTTTCCTACCCTTGCATCTTCTATCACCACACCTCTATATCTCCTACCCCTACAAGCCACTAATACCATCTGCAAAAATGCAGAAAACTCAGAATAATAATAATAATAATAACAATCACATAACAAAAGAAACAGCAAACACCTTGCATGTGTCTTTCTGCAATTAACAGGAAACAGGAAAGGGAAAGAGTGGAAGAGGAAGAAAGAAAAACATAAAATGAGGAGGGGGGGGGGAGAAAAAAAGAAAGAAAAAGAACCAAAAGTTTTCAGTCTCAGATTCCTGACTTCCATCAATTGCTAACATAGTTTTCTTGTGTACAGATCTCAGTGTGTCTGCTTTAGCACAGTAAGAATGAATGAAAGCAATCATAAGAGAAAGAAAAAAAAAACTGAGGTAAATTTGCAGAGGTATCAAAAACACAGGCAAATCAGTTGGAAAATTCACAGCACATTCACAATAGGAGTTCCAAGAATACTAATTGTTTTTGTTTTCTTTTTCACACACACACACACACACACACACATATATATATATATAGGCTTATATATATTTGTGTATGTATCTGTGTGTGTCAGCTTATTAATGTACAGGATGATTTTGCTATGTATCTGTGTTCTGATTTGTATGTACATTTTACTGTTCAACATAAATATGTTACAGTATAAGAATGTTTTATTTTAGATGCATTTTATGTGCGTGTTTTTCAGTTTTGGTTCTTGTAGGTTTTGTTTGTATTTTATTTTCTGTGCATGCATCAACGCATTCAGAATAATGTGTAGTTGTTTTTATATATATATATATATATATATATGCATTTTGCTTTCAACACTTTTATGTGTTAATATGTTGCATTTTCTGTTTAGCATATGTAACTGGCAATATATGTTACTGTGAAACTCATCTTTTATTTTCACATTAATTTTTAATTTAAAATTCATTTATAAGGTACTGGATAGAAACAGTTTTTCTTTTTGTATGCAATTTTATGTATTTTACCATGTAGGTATTACATTCTTTTCTCAGGCAACCAATAAGTACAGTTTGGTATTTACTTCTTATTTTCCTAATGACATGAATTTAGTTGCATTAAATCAGGAGTCCCCAAATTTCTTAGTCCTCTTATGGAATTCTTGATCCCTTATCAAACCCCAGGCATTTTTTTTTATCATTGCACCCTAGCAAAGGAATAAACCCCACTCGGTTAGGTACTTAACTGTGCAGTAATCTCACAACCTTACCTTATCATGTGACTGATGTTTATGACATTTATTCTATTTTTTCTTTGCCTAATATTCTATGAGTAAGTCAGTTTTGTTTTATTTTTAACAAGACAAAGTACGAATATAATAATTTATAATGGAAATGTATGTAATCATCTGTTTCATAAAATACATAACCTTTCCTTATGTCAAGAAATGTTTGGATATTTTCATGTAATTTTGACAAGTGTATATATTCTGACATTTCGTAGCTGACAGGAGAGAGTGGATCAAAACAGCAACCTTATATTTTTATTTGGTTAAATCATTTCACCCCAAGCAAGGCAATGAAAGCACTAAGATGGAAGAGATTACTAAGCATAAGAGAATATGAGAAAAAGAAAAATACTGTTAAGGAAAAAGAATGATAAAAGAACAGAAATTAAGAAGACAAAAGAATTTTTTGAAGATCAAAGTTGACAAGAAAGCGAGAAACTTGAAGAGTGTTCCACAAGTGAGAAGTGTGAGAGAAGAAACTGTTAGAATACAACTTACAGTTATATCTAACAATTTCATCTGTAAGATGATGAGACCACTCTAGTAATGTACTTAAATTCATAAAGTCTCGGAACCAAAGAAGAAAGATCATTAGAACAATTACTATGAAAATATTCATAGAAAAGATACAGAGAGGCTACATTATGGTGGTGGGAAAGTGACTGAAACCGAGATGCCAGGTCAGGACCAATAACATTGCAGATTCTTCTTTGTAAGCGAACAATAAAAGAAGACAAAAGTTAATGATTGGCACAACATTTAACATTTTGAAGATCAAAATTAACTGGAGAGCAAGAAGATGGAAGGGAGTTTTGCAAGTGAGAGAAGTGCGAGAGAAGAAACTGTTAGCATAGAACTTACACATACATCTGGCAATTTTAACTATAATATGAGGGAAAAAAAATGAAAAAATAATTATTTTTTTTATTTGAAGATAGTAATTCCTTTTTGCTTTTCCATCATAGAAAATCATTTTAGCTTTATTTTTTATGTATTTATTTTTCTTTTAATTGTTTCACCCTAAACATGGAGATAAAGACACATATAAGGGGTTACTGAGAGTGAAAGAAACTGAGAAAATGCTATTGAGAAAGGACAATAAAAGAACAGTAATCCAAAAGACAGAAGAAGATTGACATTGCATTTTAATTTTTGAAAATCATAGTTGACAAAAAAGCAAGAAACCAGAAGAAGGTTCCACAAGTGAGAAGTTCAAGAGAAGAAACTGTTAGCATAGAACTTATGGTTATATTTAGCCATTTCAACTGTAAACTGATGAGATCTACCTGCAAATCTAGTACTGTACTTAAATTTATGAAGTCAAGGTACCAAAGAGGAAAGTTCATCTGAACAATTACCATGAAATATTCATAGAAAAGGCACTGGGAAGCTACATTACAGCAGTGAGAAAATGACTACAGCTGAGATGCTAGATTAGGATTGATAACATTGCAGTCTATAAATTCACTTTGATCATTTGTTTAGATTTTATTTCAATTCTAATCATCACTTTTTAAAGCAATAAATATTGCCAAAGAGTGAAGGTAGTTAAAAAAGCAGTGTCATGGGAAAAACAGTGTTTTTGTCACTCTGTCTTTTTGCAGGCCTGTATGTCCATGTTTGCCAGATTCAGATTGGTTAACCTACAGGGAATTCTGACCTTAATCCTTTATTTAATCTACGTGAGTAGACTGTTCTCATTCCACTGCTCATGTCTGATGGGACAATGGCCTAGTGAATTAAAACATTGGTTTGTGAATTTGGTGACATAGTGATTGTAAGTTCAATCTCTGGGCCAGGCAGTGTGTACTCAGTGGGAACAGGCAAGCAATAACTGAGCATTACTAAATAAAAATAAGAACTAGACAATATCCCTAGACATGAGCAGTGGAACAGTCTGCCCCTGTAGATTAAATATAATGTTCAGTTCAGAATTCCTTGTAGGTTACCCAGATCTATATACACCTAGGGAAAGCTGTAATGTACAATGGGTGAAACATTGTGATAACAACAACAAAGAGGAGGATAATGGTTCAAATATAAATAGTTCAAATGTAATCCTTTAGGCTACCAGTCAGACAATCCTAACCACTGAACATCTCTGAAGGTAGAAATCTATGTGTGTTGTTCCTTTTGTAGTATACAGTA